>CM059572.1:51201446-51701478 GCA_030386875.1 Morinoia aosen | reverse complement strand
CCCGCGCCTGAAACAGATTCCAGGGAACAAATTTGCCTGCCTCAAATAAAGCCCAGACTCGCCGCCCGCAAAGGCTTGCGCAAACACCGGTCACGACTGCGCAAACTGCGGCGCAAAACTGCGCAAACTGCGGTGCAGAACTGCGCAAACTGCGGCGCAAAACTGCGCAAACTGCGGTGCAGAACTGCGCAAACTGCGGCGCAAAACTGCGCAAACTGCGGTGCAGAACTGCGCAAACTGCGGTGCAGAACTGCGCAAACTGCGGCGCAAAACTGCGCAAACTGCGGCGCAAAACTGCGCAAACTGCGGTGCAGAACTGCGCAAACTGCGGCGCAAAACTGCGCAAACTGCGGCGCAAAACTGCGCAAACTGCGGCGCAAAACTGCGCAAACTGCGGTGCAGAACTGCGCAAACTGCGGTGCAGAACTGCGCAAACTGCGGCGCAAAACTGCGCAAACTGCGGCGCAAAACTGCGCAAACTGCGGCGCAAAACTGCGCAAACTGCGGCGCAAAACTGCGCAAGCTGCGGCGCAAAACTGCGCAAACTGCGGCGAAAAACTGCGCAAACTGCGGCACAAAACTGCGCAAACTGCGGCACAAAACTGCGCAAACTGCGGCACAAAACTGCGCAAACTGCGGCGCAAAACTGCGCAAACTGCGGCACAAAACTGCGCAAACTGCGGCGCAAAACTGCGCAAACTGCGGCACAAAACTGCGCAAACTGCGGCGCAAAACTGCGCAAACTGCGGCGCAAAACTGCGCAAACTGCGGCGCCAAACTGCGGAGCAAAAGTCGGCACGTCCAGCTTTGCGTCTGCAAACGTATCTGTATCACCAACCCCACACCCCACCCAACCCCTCACACCCAGGGGTTGTGGGGGTGGGGTTAGAGGGGGGAATGCACACGCAACACACAACCCCGAGGTTGTGGGGGGCTGGGTATGAGAGTGGATTGTACCCTCAAGGTGGGGTATGAGAGTGGATTGTACCCTCAAGGTGGGGTATGAGAGGGGATTGTACCCTCAAGGTGGGATATGAGAGGGGATTGTACCCTCAAGGTGGGGTATGAGAGGGGATTGTACCACCAAGATGGGGTATGAGAGGGGATTGTACCCTCAAGGTGGGATATGAGAGGGGATTGTACCCTCAAGGTGGGGTATGAGAGGGGATTGTACCCTCAAGGTGGGGTATGGGAGTGTATTGTACCCTCAAGGTGGGGTATGAGAGGGGATTGTACCCTCAAGGTGGGATATGAGAGGGGATTGTACCCTCAAGGTGGGGTATGAGAGGGGATTGTACCACCAAGATGGGGTATGAGAGTGGATTGTACCCTCAAGGTGGGGTATGAGAGGGGATTGTACCCTCAAGGTGGGATATGAGAGGGGATTGTACCCTCAAGGTGGGGTATGAGAGGGGATTGTACCCTCAAGGTGGGGTATGAGAGGGGATTGTAGCCTCAAGGTGGGGTATGAGAGGGGATTGTACCCTCAAGGTGGGGTATGAGAGGGGATTGTACCCTCAAGTTGGGGTATGAGAGGGGATTGTACCACCAAGATGGGGTATGAGAGGAGATTGTAGCCTCAAGGTGGGGTATGAGAGGGGATTGTACCCTCAAGGTGGGGTATGAGAGTGGATTGTACCCTCAAGGTGGGGTATGAGAGGGGATTGTACCCTCAAGGTGGGATATGAGAGGGGATTGTACCATCAAGGTGGAGTATGAGATGGGATTGAGGGGTGACAGGGGATGATTTGACGGGAAGATTTGACGGGCAGATTTGACGGGCTGATTTGACGGGCAGATTTGACGGGCAGATTTGACGGGCTGATTTGACGGGTTGATTTGACGGGCAGATTTGACGGGCTGATTTGACGGGCAGATTTGACGGGCTGATTTGACGGGCAGATTTGACGGGCAGATTTGACGGGCTGATTTGACGGGCTGATTTGACGGGCAGATTTGACGGGCTGATTTGACGGGCAGATTTGACGGGCTGATTTGACGGGCTGATTTGACGGGCTGATTTGACGGGCTTATTCGACGGGGCGTGAGGGGGTGTTTGGGGATGTATGGGGGGGTGTTGAAGTGTGGGGGGTGTGGGGTTTGTGGGGGTGGGTGGGGGCGTGTGGGGATATGTGGGGTTTGTGTGGGGGGGGGGGTGTGGGGGTGGGTGGGGTGGAGCTGGGGTGTAAAGAAAAGGTCCTCGGGTCAGATGAGGATTTCACCCTCCCCGTTTGGGGGGGGGGGGGAAACCTCTACAAATCATTTATCACCAACTAACCCCCCTTTGCAATCCCCTCCCCCCATCCCCTCTCCCCTCTTCCCCCTTTTCCCCCCTGGTCTTCCTCCCAGTTCCTTTCTGCATTTTTTGAATTATTTAGTGCTGAGTGTTTTGAATTTTTTGGTGGAAAATTTTCTAACGTTTTCGAGCCCTGAACGTTTAGTATGGAATGCTCCTGCTGTTGTGTGTGGGGAGGGATGTTCCTGTCGTACGGGAACATCCCGGTCGGGATGTTCGCCTTTCATGGGGAAATGTGTTTTTTTCACCACCCGCAGTTTGGTGATGTTGGAACATACAGCGAAGTTCATCTCAGGGCTGTACTGTACAACGCATTTCAATGTACAGTTTAATTCAATACACAAAACTGTATTCGCTGACCGATGTACAGTATGTCCGACGAAAGCCTGAACCGAGTATTTATACCCGTATCAGTAATACCATCATAAGAATACCCGTATAAGTAATACCATCATAAGAATACCCGTATAAGTAATACCATCATAAGAATACCCGTATCAGTAATACCATCATAAGAATACCCGTATCAGTAATACCATCATAAGAATACCCGTATAAGTAATACCATCATAAGAATACCCGTATCAGTAATACCATCATAAGAATACCCGTACCAGTAATACCATCATAAGAATACCCGTATCAGTAATACCACCATAAGAATACCCGTACCAGTAATAGCATCATAAGAATACCCGTATCAGTAATACCATCATAAGAATACCCATACCAGTAATACCATCATAAGAATACCCGTATCAGTAATACCATCATAAGAATACCCGTATCAGTAATACCATCATAAGAATACCCATATCAGTAATACCATCATAAGAATACCCGTATCAGTAATACCATCATAAGAATACCCGTATCAGTAATACCATCATAAGAATATCATAAGCATTTAACTTCAATCAAAATTATTATGGTATTACTGATACGAGAAAATAAATACTCGGTTCGGGTTTTTGTAGGACATACTGTATATATATATATATATATATATATAATACCATAAAATAAACCAGAGTTGAACTGTGGTATGGTTCCGGTCTCGCACATACATACATCAACTAGTGGATACATTTTTATGGACACCCTGTACATATCTTTTATAAATAAATGCTACTATTTTTAAAAGTATGGTCTGGAAGTTTTACCTTTCGACCGGTAGCTGCGACTTTCTTTAGTCGTGAAATCGAAGGCCGAAAAAAACGTAAAATCACACAACGCGGTGAAGTAAAAAATTGTAGAACGTAAAAAACGTTAAATAACCAAAGAGAACGGCACAAATTCAGAATTTTACTTAATTTGCGTTTTATACTTGTCGAATATAGCAGTCGACGTTCGGAATCTAACATTTTATACACCAAACTTTTGGTTGCTTCTTTATTTACAAAATGTAAGTGAACTTGAGGTTGAGTGCATGTCATCCAAAAGCTTATACTTGCGTAAATTACTGCAATTTAGAGCCCCTTGTGAAATGCATTCAAACGCACAGAAAATGTTAACGGAGGGAAAATGGTTAAAAGAAAAACATTTAGACCAAGAGAAGCTTTCCGAATTTTACCTGCAAAAATTCGGCACTTGCTGTTGAAATATATGAACTTTTATTTTTGGATGGCTTGTACATACTGCGAAGTCCATCTTTTTGTGTTGTTTATTGTTAAAAAGTATGAATTTTTTTTTGAGTGGACCTATAGATAATGTGAAGTCCATCTTTTTGTGTTATGTACTGCTAAAATCTACGAATTTGTATTTTTGTGTGGATTATATGTAATGCAGTTTTCCCATCATGCCATATTTATGTGTATATGGGGTGCAATAAATATCCGGTACATGGTAAAAGTTTATTGACCATAGTTATACACTACAGAGTTATTAATAGATAAGTAATCTTGTGCATTTTTGGAAACATTGTATATAAATCAGGTTTTTTAGATGCCATAAATAAAAATATCATTTCGATTACGGTTTAATCCAGGTTTCAAAAAAGTGTTTAATACATTTTTGGGTATGATCAAAATTTTGTTTACAATATTTTCTTGTGGTTATTAAGTATACATGTCGGTGTCTTTGCTCATTCATCCAGGTATGTTTGTTTTGTAAAGATTATACATTATGTCCCATAAAACAACCGAACCAAAGTATTTATTTTCCCGTATCAGTAATACCCGTAATTATTTCCCGTATCAGTAATACCCGTAATTATTTCCCGTATCAGTAATACCCGTAATTATTTCCCGTATCAGTAATACCCGTAATTATTTCCCGTATCAGTAATACCCGTAATTATTTCCCGTATCAGTAATACCCGTAATTATTTCCCGTATCAGTAATACCCGTAATTATTTCCCGTATCAGAAGTAATCGATAATACCGCATAATTTTGCTTGAAATTAAATTGCCTATGGTATTCCTATGATGGTATTGCTGATACCGAAAAATAAATACTTAGTTCGGGTTTTTGTGGGACATACTGTATGATAATGACCGTATCTGTGATACGAGTTTCACCAGTGCACAAGTGCAAGAATATTTTAATGGCGGGTACTGTTGGGATGGATATATTTGTTTGTCATCCACATCTGCAAGATTTATTTAATGGCGGGTGCTGTTGGGATGGATATATTTGTTTGTCATCCACATCTGCAAGAATATTTTAATGGCGGGTGCTGTTGGGATGGATATATTTGTTTGTCATCCACATCTGCAAGATTTATTTAATGGCGGGTGCTGTTGGGATGGATATATTTGTTTGTCATCCACATCTGCAAGATTTATTTAATGGCGGGTGCTGTTGGGATGGATATATTTGTTTGTCATCCACATCTGCAAGATTTATTTAATGGCGGGTGCTGTTGGGATGGATATATTTGTTTGTCATCCACATCTGCAAGATTTATTTAATGGCGGGTGCTGTTGGGATGGATATATTTGTTTGTCATCCACATCTGCAAGATTTATTTAATGGCGGGTGCTGTTGGGATGGATATATTTGTTTGTCATCCACATCTGCAAGAATATTTTAATGGCGGGTGCTGTTGGGATGGATATATTTGTTTGTCATCCACATCTGCAAGAATATTTTAATGGCGGGTGCTGTTGGGATGGATATATTTGTTTGTCATCCACATCTGCAAGATTTATTTAATGGCGGGTACTGTTGGGATGGATATATTTGTTTGTCATCCACATCTGCAAGATTTATTTAATGGCGGGTGCTGTTGGGATGGATATATTTGTTTGTCATTCACATCTGCAAGAATATTTTAATGGCGGGTGCTGTTGGGATGGATATATTTGTTTGTCATCCACATCTGCAAGATTTATTTAATGGCGGGTACTGTTGGGATGGATATATTTGTTTGTCATCCACATCTGCAAGAATTATTTAATGGCGGGTACTGTTGGGATGGATATATTTGTTTGGCATCCACATCTGCAAGATTTATTTAATGGCGGGTACTATTGGGATGGATATATTTGTTTGGCATCCACATCTGCAAGGTTTATTTAATGGCGGGTACTGTTGGGATGGATATATTTGTTTGGCATCCACATCTGCAAGATTTATTTAATGGCGGGTACTGTTGGGATGGATATATTTGTTTGGCATCCACATCTGCAAGATTTATTTAATGGCGGGTACTGTTGGGATGAATATATTTGTTTGTCATCCACATCTGCAAGATTTATTTAATGTCGGGTACTGTTGGGATGGAGATATTTGTTTGTCATCCACATCTGCAAGATTTATTTAATGGCGGGTACTGTTGGGATGGATATATTTGTTTGGCATCCACATCTGCAAGGTTTACATAATGGCGGGTACTGTTGGAATGGATGTATTTGTTTGGTTTCCACATCTGCAAGATTCATTCAATGGCGGGTACTGTTAGGATAGATATATTTGTTTGTCATCCACATCTGTAAGATTTATTTAATGGCGGGTACTGTAGGGATGGATATATTTGTTTGTCATCCACATCTGCAAGATTTACTTAATGGCGGGTACTGTTGGGATGGATATATTTGTTTGGCATCCACATCTGCAAGATATATTTAATGGCGAGTACTGTTGGGATGGATGTATTTGTTTGGTTTCCACATCTGCAAGATTCATTCAATGGCGGGTACTGTTAGGATAGATATATTTGTTTGTCATCCACATCTGTAAGATTTATTTAATGGCGGGTACTGTAGGGATGGATATATTTGTTTGTCATCCACATCTGCAAGATTTACTTAATGGCGTGTACTGTTGGGATGGATATATTTGTTTGTCATCCACATCTGCAAGATTTATTTAATGGCGGGTAGTATTGGGATGGATATATTTGTTTGGCATCCACATCTTCAAGATTTATTTAATGGCGGGTACTGTTGTAATGCATATATTTGTTTGTCATCCACATCTGCAAGATTTATGTAATGGCGGGTACTGTTGGGATGGATATATTTGTTTTGCATCCACATCTGCAAGATTTACTTAATGGCGGGTACTGTTGGGATGGATATATATATGTTTGGCATCCACATCTGCAATATTTATTTAATGGCGGGTACTGTTGGGATGGATATATATGTTTGGCATCCACATCTGCAAGATTTACTTAATGGCGGGTACTGTTGGGATGGATATATTTGTTTGTCATCCACATCTGCAAGATTTATTTAATGGCGGGTACTGTTGGAATGGATATATTTGTTTGTCATCCACATCTGCAAGATTTATTTAATTGCGGGTACTGTTGGAATGGATATATTAGTTTGTCATCCACATCTGCAAGATTTATTTAATGGCGGGTACTGTTGGGATGGATATATTTGTTTGTCATCCACACCTGCAAGATTTGTTTAATGGCGGGTACTGTTGGGATGGATATATATATGTTTGGCATCCACATCTGCAATATTTATTTAATGGCGGGTACTGTTGGGATGAATATATTTGTTTGTCATCCACATCTGCAAGATTTATTTAATGGCGGGTACTGTTGGGATGGATATATTTGTTTGTCATCCACATCTTCAAGATTTATTTAATGGCTGGTACTGTTGGGATGGATATATTTGTTTGTCATCCACATCTGCAAGATTTATTTAATGGCGGGTACTGTTGGGATGGATATATTTGTTTGTCATCCACATCTGCAAGATTTATTTAATGGCGGGTACTGTTGGGATGAATATATTTGTTTGTCATCCACATCTTCAAGATTTATTTAATGGCGGGTACTGTTGGGATGGATATATTTGTTTGTCATCCACATCTTCAAGATTTATTTAATGGAGGGTACTGTTGGGATGGATATATTTGTTTGTCATCCACATCTGCAAGATTTATTTAATGGCGGGTAGTATTGGGATGGATATATTTGTTTGTCATCCACATCTGCAAGATTTATTTAATGGCGGTTACTGTTGGGATGGATATATATGTTTGTCATCCACATCTGCAAGATTTATTTAATGGCGGTTACTGTTGGGATGGATATATATGTTTGTCATCCCCATCTGCAAGATTTATTTAATGGCGGTTACTGTTGGGATGGATATATATGTTTGTCATCCACATCTGCAAGATTTACTTAATGGCGGGTACTGTTGGGATGGATATATATATGTTTGGCATCCACATCTGCAAGATTTATTTAATGGCGGTTACTGTTGGGATGGATATATATGTTTGTCATCCACATCTGCAAGATTTATTTAATGGCGGTTACTGTTGGGATGGATATATATGTTTGTCATCCACATCTGCAAGATTTACTTAATGGCGGGTACTGTTGGGATGGATATATATATGTTTGGCATCCACATCTGCAAGATTTATTTAATGGCGGTTACTGTTGGGATGGATATATATGTTTGTCATCCACATCTGCAAGATTTATTTAATGGCGGTTACTGTTGGGATGGATATATATGTTTGTCATCCACATCTGCAAGATTTACTTAATGGCGGGTACTGTTGGGATGGATATATATATGTTTGGCATCCACATCTGCAAGATTTATTTAATGGCGGTTACTGTTGGGATGGATATATATGTTTGTCATCCACATCTGCAAGATTTATTTAATGGCGGTTACTGTTGGGATGGATATATATGTTTGTCATCCACATCTGCAAGATTTATTTAATGGCGGTTACTGTTGGGATGGATATATATGTTTGTCATCCACATCTGCAAGATTTACTTAATGGCGGGTACTGTTGGGATGGATATATATATGTTTGGCATCAACATCTGCAAGATTTATTTAATGGCGGTTACTGTTGGGATGGATATATATGTTTGTCATCCACATCTGCAAGATTTATTTAATGGCGGTTACTGTTGGGATGGATATATATGTTTGTCATCCACATCTGCAAGATTTACTTAATGGCGGGTACTGTTGGGATGGATATATATATGTTTGGCATCCACATCTGCAAGATTTATTTAATGGCGGTTACTGTTGGGATGGATATATATGTTTGTCATCCACATCTGCAAGATTTATTTAATGGCGGTTACTGTTGGGATGGATATATATATGTTTGGCATCCACATCTGCAAGATTTATTTAATGGCGGTTACTGTTGGGATGTATATATATGTTTGGCATCCACATCTGCAAGATTTATTTAATGGCGGTTACTGTTGGGATGGATATATATGTTTGTCATCCACATCTGCAAGATTTATTTAATGGCGGTTACTGTTGGGATGGATATATATATGTTTGGCATCCACATCTGCAAGATTTATTTAATGGCGGTTACTGTTGGGATGGATATATATATGTTTGGCATCCACATCTGCAAGATTTATTTAATGGCGGTTACTGTTGGGATGGATATATATGTTTGGCATCCACGTCTGGAAAGTTCATTAGAGAAAGATATTAAATCCTGTCATTTTTGACGGGCCGTGTACACTAGCTTGTGTATGATTGGTTAGTTCGCTATTAAATTAGTTTTTTAGATAAGTTAACTACTTGGTAATTTAGTTAGTTAATTCAACGATCCGTGCATAACTCTAGGAAATATAACATCACACTTTTCTATGTCATATCAACGCATTACTATTTGTGTGCTCTGATGTCAAATTACAACAATACAGAGTACAACAATACAGAGTACAACAATACAATTGACAACAATACAGAGTACAACAATACAATTGACAACAATACAGAGTACAACAATACAGAGAACAACAATACAGAGTACAACAATACAGAGTACAACAACACAGAGTACAACAATACAGAGTACAACAATACAGAGTACAACAATACAATTGACAACAATACAGAGTACAACAATACAGAGTACAACAATACAATTGACAACAATACAGAGTACAACAATACAGAGTACAACAATACAATTGACAACAATACAGAGTACAACAATACAATTGACAACAATACAGAGTACAACAATACAGAGAACAACAATACAGAGTACAACAATACAGAGTACAACAACACAGAGTACAACAATACAGAGTACAACAATACAGAGTACAACAATACAGAGTACAACAATACAGAGTACAACAATACAGAGTACAACAATACAGAGTACAACAATACAGAGTACAACAATACAGAGTACAACAATACAGAGTACAACAATACAGAGTACAACAATACAGAGTACAACAATACAGAGTACAATACAAAGTACAACAATACAGAGTACAACAATACAGAGTACAACAATACAGAGTACAACAATACAGAGTAAAAAAGTTCATGAGATGTGCAAAAGTGCGTGACATTTTTAATATGAAGGAACTTTGCTGCTCTGGACCCGGCCAATGAGACTTAAACTTGGCGTCGTATATTTATTTGTTCCGGTATGCATGTGGCAATGGCATGATGTGTGGGCTTGCTGTGTTGTGCACAGCCAAGTTGTGACTGAGCCCTGACTAAACCCTGACTAATCCCTGACTAAACCCCGACTAAATCCTGACTAAATCCTGACTAAATCCTGACTTAATTCTGACTAACCCTAACTTAATTCTGACAAAATTCTGAATAAATCCTGACTAAATCCTGACTAAATCCTGACTAAATCCTGACTTAATTCTGACTAACCCTAACTTAATTCTGACAAAATTCTGAATAAATCCTGACTAAATCCTGACTAAATCCTGACTAAATCCTGACTAAATCCTGACTTAATTCTGACTTAATTCTGACTAACCCTAACTTAATTCTGACAAAATTCTGAATAAATCCTGACTAAATCCTGACTAAATCCTGACTAAATCCTGACTAAATCCTGACTTAATTCTGACTAAATCCTGACTAAATCCTGATTTAATTCTGACTAAATCCTGACGAAATTCTGACTCAACCCAGTTAAACCCTGATTAAATGCTGACTAAGCCCTGACTGAGCCCACTAGTCAGAAGTCAGACCAACCAGTCTCAGTCAGGCGGAGTCTGCTTAGTCATGAACCTTTCTCTTCTCAGCGTGACTAACTGCGGGGCGCCTGTTGGTTGCAACCAGGCGTGTTGCTCTCCTTGGTTGCAACCAGGCGTGTTGCGCTCCTTGGTTGCAACCAGGCGTGTTGTGTCTCTTTGGTTGCAACCAGGCGTGTTGTGTCTCTTTGGTTGCAACCAGGCGTGTTGTGTCTCTTTGGTTGCGACCAGGCGTGTTGTGTCTCTTTGGTTGCAACCAGGCGTGTTGTGTCTCTTTGGTTGCAACCAGGCGTGTTGTGTCTCTTTGGTTGCAACCAGGCGTGTTGTGTCTCTTTGGTTGCAACCAGGCGTGTTGTGTCTCTTTGGTTGCAACCAGGCGTGTTGTGTCTCTTTGGTTGCAACCAGGCGTGTTGTGTCTCTTTGGTTGCAACCAGGCGTGTTGTGTCTCTTTGGTTGCAACCAGGCGTGTTGTGTCTCTTTGGTTGCAACCAGGCGTGTTGCGCTCCTTGGTTGCAACCAGGCGTGTTGTGTCTCTTTGGTTGCAACCAGGCGTGTTGTGTCTCTTTGGTTGCAACCAGGCGTGTTGTGTCTCTTTGGTTGCAACCAGGCGTGTTGTGTCTCTTTGGTTGCAACCAGGCGTGTTGTGTCTCTTTGGTTGCAACCAGGCGTGTTGTGTCTCTTTGGTTGCAACCAGGCGTGTTGTGTCTCTTTGGTTGCAACCAGGCGTGTTGCGCTCCTTGGTTGCAACCAGGCGTGTTGTGTCTCTTTGGTTGCAACCAGGCGTGTTGTGTCTCTTTGGTTGCAACCAGGCGTGTTGTGTCTCTTTGGTTGCAACCAGGCGTGTTGTGTCTCTTTGGTTGCAACCAGGCGTGTTGTGTCTCTTTGGTTGCAACCAGGCGTGTTGTGTCTCTTTGGTTGCAACCAGGCGTGTTGTGTCTCTTTGGTTGCAACCAGGCGTGTTGCGCTCCTTGGTTGCAACCAGGCGTGTTGTGTCTCTTTGGTTGCAACCAGGCGTGTTGTGTCTCTTTGGTTGCAACCAGGCGTGTTGTGTCTCTTTGGTTGCAACCAGGCGTGTTGTGTCTCTTTGGTTGCAACCAGGCGTGTTGTGTCTCTTTGGTTGCAACCAGGCGTGTTGTGTCTCTTTGGTTGCAACCAGGCGTGTTGTGTCTCTTTGGTTGCAACCAGGCGTGTTGTGTCTCTTTGGTTGCAACCAGGCGTGTTGTGTCTCTTTGGTTGCAACCAGGCGTGTTGCGCTCCTTGGTTGCAACCAGGCGTGTTGTGTCTCTTTGGTTGCAACCAGGCGTGTTGTGTCTCTTTGGTTGCAACCAGGCGTGTTGTGTCTCTTTGGTTGCAACCAGGCGTGTTGTGTCTCTTTGGTTGCAACCAGGCGTGTTGTGTCTCTTTGGTTGCAACCAGGCGTGTTGTGTCTCTTTGGTTGCAACCAGGCGTGTTGTGTCTCTTTGGTTGCAACCAGGCGTGTTGCGCTCCTTGGTTGCAACCAGGCGTGTTGTGTCTCTTTGGTTGCAACCAGGCGTGTTGTGTCTCTTTGGTTGCGACCAGGCGTGTTGCGCTCCTTGGTTGCAACCAGGCGTGTTGTGTCTCTTTGGTTGCAACCAGGCGTGTTGTGTCTCTTTGGTTGCAACCAGGCGTGTTGTGTCTCTTTGGTTGCAACCAGGCGTGTTGCTCTCCTTGGTTGCAACCAGGCGTGTTGCGCTCCTTGGTTGCAACCAGGCGTGTTGTGTCTCTTTGGTTGCAACCAGGCGTGTTGTGTCTCTTTGGTTGCAACCAGGCGTGTTGCGCTCCTTGGTTGCAACCAGGCGTGTTGCGCTTCTTGGTTGCAACCAGGCGTGTTGTGTCTCTTTGGTTGCAACCAGGCGTGTTGCGCTCCTTGGTTGCAATCAGGCGTGTTGTGTCTCTTTGGTTGCAACCAGGCGTGTTGCGCTCCTTGGTTGCAACCAGGCGTGTTGTGTCTCCTTGGTTGCAACCAGGCGTGTTGCGCTCCTTGGTTGCAACCAGGCGTGTTGCGCTCCTTGGTTGCAACCAGGCGTGTTGTGTCTCTTTGGTTGCAACCAGGCGTGTTGCGCTCCTTGGTTGCAACCAGGCGTGTTGCGCTCCTTGGTTGCAACCAGGCGTGTTGTGTCTCTTTGGTTGCAACCAGGCGTGTTGCGCTCCTTGGTTGCAACCAGGCGTGTTGCGCTCCTTGGTTGCAACCAGGCGTGTTGTGTCTCTTTGGTTGCAACCAGGCGTGTTGTGTCTCTTTGGTTGCAACCAGGCGTGTTGCGCTCCTTGGTTGCAACCAGGCGTGTTGTGTCTCTTTGGTTGCAACCAGGCGTGTTGCGCTCCTTGGTTGCAACCAGGCGTGCTGTGTCTCTTTGGTTGCAACCAGGCGTGTTGTGTCTCTTTGGTTGCAACCAGGCGTGTTGTGTCTCTTTGGTTGCAACCAGGCGTGTTGCGCTCCTTGGTTGCAACCAGGCGTGTTGCGCTCCTTGGTTGCAACCAGGCGTGTTGCGCTCCTTGGTTGCAACCAGGCGTGTTGTGTCTCTTTGGTTGCAACCAGGCGTGTTGTGTCTCTTTGGTTGCAACCAGGCGTGTTGTGTCTCCTTGGTTGCAACCAGGCGTGTTGCGCTCCTTGGTTGCAACCAGGCGTGTTGTGTCTCTTTGGTTGCAACCAGGCGTGTTGTGTCTCTTTGGTTGCAACCAGGCGTGTTGTGTCTCCTTGGTTGCAACCAGGCGTGTTATGTTTCCTTGGTTGCAACCAGGCGTGTTGTTCCCCTTGGTTGCAACCAGGCGTTTTGCGCTCCTTGGTTGCAACCAGGCGTGTTGCTCTCCTTGGTTGCAACCAAGCGTGTTGCTCTCCTTGGTTGCAACCAGGCGTGTTATGTTTCCTTGGTTGCAACCAGGCGTGTTGCTCCCCTTGGTTGCAACCAGGCACATTCACCACCATGTTCGCAACCAGGTACATTCAACACCATGTTCGCAACCAGGTACATTCAACACCATGTTCGCAACCAGGTACATACACCACCATGTTCGCAACCAGGTACATTCACCACCATGTTCGCAACCAGGTACATTCAACACCATGTTCGCAACCAGGTACATTCAACACCATGTTCGCAACCAGGTGCATTCACCACCATGTTCGCAACCAGGTACATTCACCACCATGTTCGCAACCAGGTACATTCACCACCATGTTCGCAACCAGGTACATTCAACACCATGTTCGCAACCAGGTGCATTCACCACCATGTTCGCAACCAGGTACATTCACCACCATGTTCGCAACCAGGTGCATTCACCACCATGTTCGCAACCAGGTACATTCACCACCATGTTCGCAACCAGGTACATTCACCACCATGTTCGCAACCAGGTACATTCACCACCATGTTCGCAACCAGGTACATTCACCACCATGTTCGCAACCAGGTACATTCACCACCATGTTCGCAACCAGGTACATTCAACACCATGTTCGCAACCAGGTACATTCAACACCATGTTCGCAACCAGGTGCATTCACCACCGTGTTCGCAACCAGGTACATTCAACACCATGTTCGCAACCAGGTACATTCAACACCATGTTCGCAACCAGGTACATTCAACACCATGTTCGCAACCAGGTACATTCAACACCATGTTCGCAACCAGGTACATTCAACACCATGTTCGCAACCAGGTGCATTCACCACCATGTTCGCAACCAGGTACATTCAACACCATCTTCGCAACCAGGTACATTCAACACCATGTTCGCAACCAGGTGCATTCAACACCATGTTTGCAACCAGGTGCATTCAACACCATGTTCGCAACCAGGTACATTCAACACCATGTTCGCAACCAGGTGCATTCAACACCATGTTTGCAACCAGGTACATTTAACAACATGTTCGCAACCAGGTACATTCAACACCATGTTCGCAACCAGGTACATTTAACACCATGTTCGCAATCAGGCACATTTAACACCATGGTTACAACCAGGTGCATTCAACACCATGTTCGCAACCAGGTACATTTAACACCATGTTCGCAATCAGGCACATTCAACACCATGGTTGCAACCAGGCAAATTCAACACCATGGTTGCAACCAGGTACATTCAACACCATGTTCGCAACCAGGTGCATTCAACAACATGTTTGCAACCAGGTACATTTAACAACATGTTCGCAACCAGGTACATTCAACACCATGTTCGCAACCAGGTACATTTAACACCATGTTCGCAATCAGGCACATTCAACACCATGGTTGCAACCAGGCAAATTCAACACCATGGTTGCAACCAGGTACATTCAACACCATGTTCGCAACCAGGTGCATTCAACACCATGTTTGCAACCAGGTACATTTAACAACATGTTCGCAACCAGGTACATTCAACACCATGTTCGCAACCAGGTACATTCAACAACATGTTCGCAACCAGGCACATTTAACACCATGGTTACAACCAGGTACATTCAACACCATGGTTGCAACCAGGTACATTTAACACCATGTTCGCAATCAGGCACATTCAACACCATGGTTGTAACCAGGCAAATTCAACACCATGGTTGCAACCAGGTACATTCAACACCATGTTCGCAACCAGGTGCATTCAACACCATGTTTGCAACCAGGTACATTTAACAACATGTTCGCAACCAGGTACATTCAACAACATGTTCGCAACCAGGCACATTTAACACCATGGTTACAACCAGGTGCATTCAACACCATGTTCGCAACCAGGTAAATTCAACACCATGTTCGCAACCAGGTACATTCAACACTACGGTTGCAACCAGGTACATTCAACACCATGGTTGCAACCAGGCACATTCAACACCATGGTTGCAACCAGGTGCATTCAACACCATGGTTGCAACCAGGCACATTCAACACCATGGTTACAACCAGGTGCATTCAACACCATGTTCGCAACCAGGTAAATTCAACACCATGTTCGCAACCAGGTACATTCAACACTACGGTTGCAACCAGGTACATTCAACACCATGGTTGCAACCAGGCACATTCAACACCATGGTTGCAACCAGGCACATTCAACACCATGGTTGCAACCAGGCACATTCAACACCATGGTTGCAACCAGGCACATTCAACACCATGGTTGCAACCAGGCACATTCCAGCCCCCCATTCCAGTCCCCAAGAATTCCAGGAACGGCGGCGGAGCTCAGACATTCCCAGGCCTGACGGTGACAGCAGCTGACTCTCCTTTGTGCTGACGCTGCTGAATTAATTGCGCCTGCTGACAATCGCAGCAATCACCGTACTGCTCACAGTCATCGTACCGATTACAATCACCAACAATTACCGCAATCACCGTACTGCTGGCACTCACTGCATCGCTGAAAATCACCAACAATCACCGCAATCACCTTATTGCTGACAAACCATGACAATCAACAACAATCACTGGCAATCACCGCTGAAAATCACCACAATCACCAACCGAGAAATTTTCAAAAGGCAGCTCAGAAGTGTATATTTATGTTCCTGTCATTTGATGGTTTCATAGGTGGGTATCCAGTGAGGGATATCGTGTTTGTGTCCAGTGAGGGATATCGTGTTTGCGTCCAGTGAGGGATATCGTGTTTGTGTCCAGTGAGGGATATCGTGTTTGCGTCCAGTGAGGAATATCGTGTTTGTGTCCAGTGAGGGATATCGTGTTTGTGTCCAGTGAGGGATATCGTGTTTGTGTCCAGTGAGGGATATCGTGTTTGTGTCCAGTGAGGGATATCGTGTTTGTGTCCAGTGAGGGATATCGTGTTTGTGTCCAGTGAGGGATATCGTGTTTGTGTCCAGTGAGGGATATCGTGTTTGTGTCCAGTGAGGGATATCGTGTTTGTGTCCAGTGAGGGATATCGTGTTTGTGTCCAGTGAGGGATATGGTGTTTGTGTCCAGTGAGGAATATCGGGTTTGTGTCCAGTGAGGGATATCGTGTTTGTGTCCAGTGAGGAATATCGTGTTTGCGTCCAGTGAGGGATATCGTGTTTGTGTCCTGTGAGGGATATCGTGTTTTTGTCCAGTGAGGGATATCGTGTTTGTGTCCATTGAGGGATATCGTGTTTGTGTCCAGTGAGGAATATCGTGTTTGCGTCCAGTGAGGGATATCGTGTTTGTGTCCTGTGAGGGATATCGTGTTTGTGACCAGTGAGGGATATCGTGTTTGTGTCCAGTGAGGAATATCGTGTTTGTGTCCAGTGAGGGATATCGTGTTTGTGTCCAGTGAGGGATATCGTGTTTGTGTCCAGTGAGGGATATCGTGTTTGTGTCCAGTGAGGGATATCGTGTTTGTGTCCAGTGAGGGATATCGTGTTTGTGTCCAGTGAGGGATATCGTGTTTGTGTCCAGTGAGGGATATCGTGTTTGTGTCCAGTGAGGGATATGGTGTTTGTGTCCAGTGAGGAATATCGGGTTTGTGTCCAGTGAGGGATATCGTGTTTGTGTCCAGTGAGGAATATCGTGTTTGCGTCCAGTGAGGGATATCGTGTTTGTGTCCTGTGAGGGATATCGTGTTTTTGTCCAGTGAGGGATATCGTGTTTGTGTCCATTGAGGGATATCGTGTTTGTGTCCAGTGAGGAATATCGTGTTTGCGTCCAGTGAGGGATATCGTGTTTGTGTCCTGTGAGGGATATCGTGTTTGTGACCAGTGAGGGATATCGTGTTTGTGTCCAGTGAGGAATATCGTGTTTGTGTCCAGTGAGGGATATCGTGTTTGTGTCCAGTGAGGGATATCGTGTTTGTGTCCAGTGAGGGATATCGTGTTTGTGTCCAGTGAGGGATATCGTGTTTGTGTCCAGTGAGGGATATCGTGTTTGTGTCCAGTGAGGGATATCGTGTTTGTGTCCAGTGAGGGATATCGTGTTTGTGTCCAGTGAGGGATATCGTGTTTGTGTCCAGTGAGGGATATCGTGTTTGTGTCCAGTGAGGGATATCGTGTTTGTGTCCAGTGAGTAATATCGTGTTTGTGTCCAGTGAGGGATATCGTGTTTGTGTCCAGTGAGGGATATCGTGTTTGTGTCCAGTGAGGGATATCGTGTTTGTGTCCAGTGAGGGATATCGTGTTTTTGTCCAGTGAGGGATATCGTGTTTGTGTCCAGTGAGGGATATGGTGTTTGTGTCCAGTGAGGGATATCGTGTTTGTGTCCAGTGAGGGATATGGTGTTTGTGTCCAGTGAGGAATATCGGGTTTGTGTCCAGTGAGGGATATCGTGTTTGTGTCCAGTGAGGGATATCGTGTTTGTGTCCAGTGAGGGATATCATGTTTGTGTCAGTGAGGGATATCGTGTTTGTGTCCAGTGAGGGATATCGTGTTTGTGTCCAGTGAGGGATATCGTGTTTGTGTCCAGTGAGGGATATCGTGTTTGTGTCCAGTGAGGGATATCGTGTTTGTGTCCAGAGAGGGATATCGTGTTTGTGTCCAGTGAGGGATATCGTGTTTGTGTCCAGTGAGGGATATCGTGTTTGTGTCCAGTGAGGGATTTCGTGTTTGTGTCCAGTGAGGGATATCGTGTTTGTGTCCAGTGAGGGATATCGTGTTTGTGTAGAGTGAGGGATATCGTGTTTGTGTCCAGTGAGGGATATCGTGTTTGTGTCCAGTGAGGGATATCGTGTTTGTGTCCAGTGAGGGATATCGTGTTTGTGTCCAGTGAGGGATATCGTGTTTGTGTCCAGTGAGGGATATCGTGTTTGTGTCCAGTGAGGGATATCGTGTTTGTGTCCAGTGAGGGATATCGTGTTTGTGTCCAGTGAGGGATATCGTGTTTGTGTCCAGTGAGGGATATCGTGTTTGTGTCCAGTGAGGGATATCGTGTTTGTGTCCAGTGAGGGATATCGTGTTTGTGTCCAGTGAGGAATATCGTGTTTGTCTCCAGTGAGGGATATCGTGTTTGTGTCCAGTGAGGAATATCGTGTTTGTGTCCAGTGAGGGATATCGTGTTTGTGTCCAGTGAGGGATATGGTGTTTGTGTCCAGTGAGGGATATCGTGTTTGTGTCCAGTGAGGGATATGGTGTTTGTGTCCAGTGAGGAATATCGGGTTTGTGTCCAGTGAGGGATATCGTGTTTGTGTCCAGTGAGGAATATCGTGTTTGCGTCCAGTGAGGGATATCGTGTTTGTGTCCTGTGAGGGATATCGTGTTTGTGTCCAGTGAGGGATATCGTGTTTGTGTCCATTGAGGGATATCGTGTTTGTGTCCAGTGAGGAATATCGTGTTTGCGTCCAGTGAGGGATATCGTGTTTGTGTCCTGTGAGGGATATCGTGTTTGTGTCCAGTGAGGGATATCGTGTTTGTGTCCAGTGAGGAATATCGTGTTTGTGTCCAGTGAGGGATATCGTGTTTGTGTCCAGTGAGGAATATCGTGTTTGTGTCCAGTGAGGGATATCGTGTTTGTGTCCAGTGAGGGATATGGTGTTTGTGTCCAGTGAGGAATATCGGGTTTGTGTCCAGTGAGGGATATCGTGTTTGTGTCCAGTGAGGAATATGGTGTTTGTGTCCAGTGAGGAATATCGGGTTTGTGTCCAGTGAGGGATATCGTGTTTGTGTCCAGTGAGGAATATCGTGTTTGCGTCCAGTGAGGGATATCGTGTTTGTGTCCTGTGAGGGATATCGTGTTTTTGTCCAGTGAGGGATATCGTGTTTGTGTCCATTGAGGGATATCGTGTTTGTGTCCAGTGAGGAATATCGTGTTTGCGTCCAGTGAGGGATATCGTGTTTGTGTCCTGTGAGGGATATCGTGTTTGTGTCCAGTGAGGGATATCGTGTTTGTGTCCAGTGAGGAATATCGTGTTTGTGTCCAGTGAGGGATATCGTGTTTGTGTCCAGTGAGGAATATCGTGTTTGTGTCCAGTGAGGGATATCGTGTTTGTGTCCAGTGAGGGATATGGTGTTTGTGTCCAGTGAGGAATATCGGGTTTGTGTCCAGTGAGGGATATCGTGTTTGTGTCCAGTGAGGAATATCGTGTTTGCGTCCAGTGACGGATATCGTGTTTGTGTCCTGTGAGGGATATCGTGTTTGTGTCCAGTGAGTGATATCGTGTTTGTGTCCAGTGAGGGATATCGTGTTTGTGTCCAGTGAGGGATATGGTGTTTGTGTCCAGTGAGGGATATCGTGTTTGTGTCCAGTGAGGGATATGGTGTTTGTGTCCAGTGAGGAATATCGGGTTTGTGTCCAGTGAGGGATATCGTGTTTGTGTCCAGTGAGGAATATCGTGTTTGCGTCCAGTGAGGGATATCGTGTTTGTGTCCTGTGAGGGATATCGTGTTTTTGTCCAGTGAGGGATATCGTGTTTGTGTCCATTGAGGGATATCGTGTTTGTGTCCAGTGAGGAATATCGTGTTTGCGTCCAGTGAGGGATATCGTGTTTGTGTCCTGTGAGGGATATCGTGTTTGTGTCCAGTGAGGGATATCGTGTTTGTGTCCAGTGAGGAATATCGTGTTTGTGTCCAGTGAGGGATGTCGTGTTTGTGTCCAGTGAGGAATATCGTGTTTGTGTCCAGTGAGGGATATCGTGTTTGTGTCCAGTGAGGGATATGGTGTTTGTGTCCAGTGAGGAATATCGGGTTTGTGTCCAGTGAGGGATATCGTGTTTGTGTCCAGTGAGGAATATCGTGTTTGCGTCCAGTGACGGATATCGTGTTTGTGTCCTGTGAGGGATATCGTGTTTGTGTCCAGTGAGGGATATCGTGTTTGTGTCCAGTGAGTAATATCGTGTTTGTGTCCAGTGAGGGATATGGTGTTTGTGTCCAGTGAGGAATATCGTGTTTGTGTCCAGTGAGGAATATCGTGTTTGTGTCCAGTGAGGGATATCGTGTTTGTATCGTGAATTTCAAAGCAGGCGGACATCGTGTATGCGTCCTGAATTTCCAGGAGGTTTTGTTCGAGTGTCGGTAATTTTCGTAGGGGAGACTGTTTGACTGACATTCTTTGAGTGTTGCGAGTTCCGTGAAGGGATGCGAGACGTGCAAGTTGATGGAATTCACATGTGCTTGTGCGAAGTAGGTACAAGTCTCGAACTTGAGTATAAGTCACAAATTTGAGTCAAAGTCATAGCATTTGTTTCGACTGTAATGCTGATCAGCTTCAGTTCACAACTGGCGGTATTTTGAGTATCTAGGGTACAAGCTCATTGAGGTAAACGACTGATCAGCTTCAGGGCACAACTGGCGGACTTTTGAGTATCTAGGATACAAGCTCATTGAGGTAAACGACTGATCAGCTTCAGGGCACAACTGGCGGACTTTTGAGTATCTAGGATACAAGCTCATTGAGGTAAACGACTGATCAGCTTCAGGGCACAACTGGCGGACTTTTGAGTATCTAGGATACAAGCTCATTGAGGTAAACGACTGATCAGCTTCAGGGCACAACTGGCGGTATTTTGAGAATCTAGGATACAAGCTCATTGAGGTAAACGACTGATCAGCTTCAGGGCACAACTGGCGGACTTTTGAGTTTCTAGGATACAAGCTCATTGAGGTAAACGACTGATCAGCTTCAGGGCACAACTGGCGGACTTTTGAGTATCTAGGATACAAGCTCATTGAGGTAAACGACTGATCAGCTTCAGGGCACAACTGGCGGACTTTTGAGTATCTAGGATACAAGCTCATTGAGGTAAACGACTGATCAGCTTCAGGGCACAACTGGCGGTATTTTGAGAATCTAGGATACAAGCTCATTGAGGTAAACGACTGATCAGCTTCAGGGCACAACTGGCGGTATTTTGAGTATCTAGGATACAAGCTCATTGAGGTAAACGACTGATCAGCTTCAGGGCACAACTGGCGGACTTTTGAGTTTCTAGGATACAAGCTCATTGAGGTAAGCGACTGATCAGCTTCAGGGCACAACTGGCGGTATTTTGAGTATCTTGGATACAAGCTCATTGAGGTAAACGACTGATCAGCTTCAGGGCACAACTGGCGGTATTTTGAGAATCTAGGATACAAGCTCATTGAGGTAAACGACTGATCAGCTTCAGGGCACAACTGGCGGACTTTTGAGTTTCTAGGATACAAGCTCATTGAGGTAAACGACTGATCAGCTTCAGGGCACAACTGGCGGACTTTTGAGTATCTAGGATACAAGCTCATTGAGGTAAACGACTGATCAGCTTCAGGGCACAACTGGCGGACTTTGAGTATCTAGGATACAAGCTCATTGAGGTAAACGACTGATCAGCTTCAGGGCACAACTGGCGGTATTTTGAGAATCTAGGATACAAGCTCATTGAGGTAAACGACTGATCAGCTTCAGGGCACAACTGGCGGACTTTTGAGTTTCTAGGATACAAGCTCATTGAGGTTAGCGACTGATCAGCTTCAGGGCACAACTGGCGGTATTTTGAGTATCTTGGATACAAGCTCATTGAGGTAAACGACTGATCAGCTTCAGGGCACAACTGGCGGACTTTTGAGTATCTAGGATACAAGCTCATTGAGGTAAACGACTGATCAGCTTCAGGGCACAACTGGCGGACTTTTGAGTATCTAGGATACAAGCTCATTGAGGTAAACGACTGATCAGCTTCAGGGCACAACTGGCGGACTTTTGAGTATCTAGGATACAAGCTCATTGAGGTAAACGACTGATCAGCTTCAGGGCACAACTGGCGGACTTTTGAGTATCTAGGATACAAGCTCATTGAGGTAAACGACTGATCAGCTTCAGGGCACAACTGGCGGTATTTTGAGAATCTAGGATACAAGCTCATTGAGGTAAACGACTGATCAGCTTCAGGGCACAACTGGCGGACTTTTGAGTATCTAGGATACAAGCTCATTGAGGTAAACGACTGATCAGCTTCAGGGCACAACTGGCGGTATTTTGAGTATCTAGGATACAAGCTCATTGAGGTAAACGACTGATCAGCTTCAGGGCACAACTGGCGGTATTTTGAGTATCTAGGATACAAGCTCATTGAGGTAAACGACTGATCAGCTTCAGGGCACAACTGGCGGACTTTTGAGTATCTAGGATACAAGCTCATTGAGGTAAACGACTGATCAGCTTCAGGGCACAACTGGCGGACTTTTGAGTATCTAGGATACAAGCTCATTGAGGTAAACGACTGATCAGCTTCAGGGCACAACTGGCGGACTTTTGAGTATCTAGGATACAAGCTCATTGAGGTAAACGACTGATCAGCTTCAGGGCACAACTGGCGGTATTTTGAGTATCTAGGATACAAGCTCATTGAGGTAAACGACTGATCAGCTTCAGGGCACAACTGGCGGACTTTTGAGTATCTAGGATACAAGCTCATTGAGAAAAACGACTGATCAGCTTCAGGGCACAACTGGCGGACTTTTGAGTATCTAGGATACAAGCTCATTGAGGTAAACGACTGATCAGCTTCAGGGCACAACTGGCGGTATTTTGAGAATCTAGGATACAAGCTCATTGAGGTAAACGACTGATCAGCTTCAGGGCACAACTGGCGGACTTTTGAGTATCTAGGATACAAGCTCATTGAGGTAAACGACTGATCAGCTTCAGGGCACAACTGGCGGTATTTTGAGTATCTAGGATACAAGCTCATTGAGGTAAACGACTGATCAGCTTCAGGGCACAACTGGCGGTATTTTGAGTATCTAGGATACAAGCTCATTGAGGTAAACGACTGAGCAGCTTCAGGGCACCACTGGCGGTATTTTGAGTTTCTAGGATACAAGCTCATTGAGGTAAACGGCTGATCAGCTTCAGGGCACAACTGGCGGTATTTTGAGTATCTAGGATACAAGCTCATTGAGGTAAACGGCTGATCAGCTTCAGGGCACAACTGGCGGACTTTTGAGTATCTAGGATACAAGCTCATTGAGGTAAACGGCTGATCAGCTTCAGGGCACAACTGGCGGTATTTTGAGTATCTAGGATACAAGCTCATTGAGGTAAACGGCTGATCAGCTTCAGGGCACAACTGGCGGACTTTTGAGTATCTAGGATACAAGCTCGTTGAGGTAAACGACTGATCAGCTTCAGGGCACAACTGGCGGTATTTTGAGTTTCTAGGATACAAGCTCATTGAGGTAAGCGACTGATCAGCTTCAGGGCACAACTGGCGGTATTTTGAGTATCTAGGATACAAGCTCATTGAGGTAAACGGCTGATCAGCTTCAGGGCACAACTGGCGGACTTTTGAGTATCTAGGATACAAGCTCATTGAGGTAAACGACTGGTCAGCTTCAGGGCACAACTGGCGGACTTTTGAGTATCTAGGCTACAAGCTCATTGAGGTAAACGACTGATCAGCTTCAGGGCACAACTGGCGGTATTTTGAGTTTCTAGGATACAAGCTCATTGAGGTAAACGACTGATCAGCTTCAGGGCACAACTGGCGGTATTTCGAGTATCTAGGATACAAGCTCATTGAGGTAAGCGACTGATCAGCTTCAGGGCACAACTGGCGGTATTTTGAGTATCTAGGATACAAGCTCATTGAGGTAAACGACTGATCAGCTTCAGGGCACAACTGGCGGACTTTTGAGTATCTAGGATACAAGCTCATTGAGGTAAACGACTGATCAGCTTCAGGGCACAACTGGCGGACTTTTGAGTATCTAGGATACAAGCTCATTGAGGTAAACGACTGATCAGCTTCAGGGCACAACTGGCGGACTTTTGAGTATCTAGGATACAAGCTCATTGAGGTAAACGACTGATCAGCTTCAGGGCACAACTGACGGACTTTTGAGTATCTAGGATACAAGCTCATTGAGGTAAACGGCTGATCAGCTTCAGGGCACAACTGGCGGTATTTTGAGTATCTAGGATACAAGCTCATTGAGGTAAACGACTGATCAGCTTCAGGGCACAACTGGCGGTATTTTGAGTATCTAGGATACAAGCTTATTGAGGTAAACGACTGATCAGCTTCAGGGCACAACTGGCGGACTTTTGAGTATCTAGGATACAAGCTCATTGAGGTAAACGACTGATCAGCTTCAGGGCACAACTGGCGGTATTTTGAGTATCTAGGATACAAGCTCATTGAGGTAAACGACTGATCAGCTTCAGGGCACAACTGGCGGACTTTTGAGTATCTAGGATACAAGCTCATTGAGGTAAACGGCTGATCAGCTTCAGGGCACAACTGGCGGACTTCTGAGTATCTAGGATACAAGCTCATTGAGGTAAGCGGCTGATCAGCTTCAGGGCGCAACTGGCGGTATTTTGAGTATCTAGGATACAAGCTCATTGAGGTAAACGGCTGATCAGCTTCAGGGCACAACTAGCGGTATTTTGAGTATCTAGGATACAAGCTCATTGAGGTAAACGACTGATCAGCTTCAGGGCACAACTGGCGGTATTTTGAGTATCTAGGATACAAGCTCATTGAGGTAAACGACTGATCAGCTTCAGGGCACAACTGGCGGTATTTTGAGTATCTAGGATACAAGCTCATTGAGGTAAACGACTGATCAGCTTCAGGGCACAACTGGCGGACTTTTGAGTATCTAGGATACATGCTCATTGAGGTAAACGACTGATCAGCTTCAGGGCACAACTGGCGGTATTTTGAGTATCTAGGATACAAGCTCATTGAGGTAAACGACTGATCAGCTTCAGGGCACAACTGGCGGTATTTTGAGTATCTAGGATACAAGCTCATTGAGGTAAACGGCTGATCAGCTTCAGGGCACAACTGGCGGTATTTTGAGTATCTAGGATACAAGCTCATTGAGGTAAACGGCTGATCAGCTTCAGGGCACAACTGGCGGTATTTTGAGTATCTAGGATACAAGCTCATTGAGGTAAACGACTGATCAGCTTCAGGGCACAACTGGCGGACTTTTGAGTATCTAGGATACATGCTCATTGAGGTAAACGACTGATCAGCTTCAGGGCACAACTGGCGGTATTTTGAGTATCTAGGATACAAGCTCATTGAGGTAAACGACTGATCAGCTTCAGGGCACAACTGGCGGTATTTTGAGTATCTAGGATACAAGCTCATTGAGGTAAACGGCTGATCAGCTTCAGGGCACAACTGGCGGTATTTTGAGTATCTAGGATACAAGCTCATTGAGGTAAACGGCTGATCAGCTTCAGGGCACAACTGGCGGACTTCTGAGTATCTAGGATACAAGCTCATTGAGGTAAGCGGCTGATCAGCTTCAGGGCGCAACTGGCGGTATTTTGAGTATCTAGGATACAAGCTCATTGAGGTAAACGGCTGATCAGCTTCAGGGCACAACTAGCGGTATTTTGAGTATCTAGGATACAAGCTCATTGAGGTAAACGACTGATCAGCTTCAGGGCACAACTGGCGGTATTTTGAGTATCTAGGATACAAGCTCATTGAGGTAAACGACTGATCAGCTTCAGGGCACAACTGGCGGTATTTTGAGTATCTAGGATACAAGCTCATTGAGGTAAACGACTGATCAGCTTCAGGGCACAACTGGCGGACTTTTGAGTATCTAGGATACATGCTCATTGAGGTAAACGACTGATCAGCTTCAGGGCACAACTGGCGGTATTTTGAGTATCTAGGATACAAGCTCATTGAGGTAAACGACTGATCAGCTTCAGGGCACAACTGGCGGTATTTTGAGTATCTAGGATACAAGCTCATTGAGGTAAACGGCTGATCAGCTTCAGGGCACAACTGGCGGTATTTTGAGTATCTAGGATACAAGCTCATTGAGGTAAACGGCTGATCAGCTTCAGGGCACAACTGGCGGTATTTTGAGTATCTAGGATACAAGCTCATTGAGGTAAACGACTGATCAGCTTCAGGGCACAACTGGCGGACTTTTGAGTATCTAGGATACATGCTCATTGAGGTAAACGACTGATCAGCTTCAGGGCACAACTGGCGGTATTTTGAGTATCTAGGATACAAGCTCATTGAGGTAAACGACTGATCAGCTTCAGGGCACAACTGGCGGTATTTTGAGTATCTAGGATACAAGCTCATTGAGGTAAACGGCTGATCAGCTTCAGGGCACAACTGGCGGTATTTTGAGTATCTAGGATACAAGCTCATTGAGGTAAACGACTGATCAGCTTCAGGGCACAACTGGCGGTATTTTGAGTATCTAGGATACAAGCTCATTGAGGTAAACGACTGATCAGCTTCAGGGCACAACTGGCGGTATTTTGAGTATCTAGGATACAAGCTTACACAGAAAGTGACTCACCGCCGGTGGGTCACTTCGCAAGCAATGTGTTAAAACCCAATTTCTTGCGTTGAAACCCTATTTCTCGCGTTGAAACCCTATTTCTCGCGTTGAAACCCTATTTCTCGCGTTGAAACCCTATTTCTGGTGTTAAAACCCAATTTCTTGCGTTGAAACCCAATTTCTCGCGTTGAAACAAAATTTCTTGCGTTGAAACCCAATTTCTCGCGTTGAAACAAAATTTCTTGCGTTGAAACCCTATTTCTCGCGTTGAAACCCAATTACTCGCGTTGGAACCCAATTTCTCGCTTTAAACCCAATTTCTCGCGTTGGAACCCAATTTCTCGCGTTGGAGCCCAATTACTCGCGTTGGAACCCAATTACTCGCGTTGGAACCCAATTACTCGCGTTGGAGCCCAATTACTCGCGTTGGAACCCAATTACTCGCGTTGGAACCCAATTACTCGCGTTGGAACCCAATTACTCGCGTTGGAACCCAATTACTCGCGTTGAAACCCAATTACTCGCGTTGGAACCCAATTTCTCGCGTTGAAACCCAATTACTCGCGTTGGAACCCAATTTCTCGCGTTGGAGCCCAATTTCTCGCGTTGGAACCCAATTACTCGCGTTGGAACCCAATTTCTCGCGTTGGAACCCAATTTCTCGCGTTGGAACCCAATTTCTCGCGTTGGAACCCAATTTCTCGCGTTGGAACCCAATTTCTCGCGTTGGAACCCAATTTCTCGCGTTGGAACCCAATTTCTCGCGTTGGAACCCAATTTCTCGCGTTGGAACCCAATTTCTCGCGTTGGAACCCAATTTCTCGCGTTGGAACCCAATTTCTCGCGTTGGAACCCAATTTCTCGCGTTGGAACCCAATTTCTCGCGTTGGAACCCAATTTCTCGCGTTCAGACGTTCACAAAACACCACCAGCGCGTAAGCAGCACATCCCAAACTGAGGTAAGCGCGTAGCAAATGCGCGCTTTGGCCGCGTAGTCGTCCAGACGCGTCACCTGAAGTGAAAGCGACCACCTCGTATAAAAAATAAAAAACGTGCCCTCGTAAATGACAGTTTTTTTTATTTTTCAAAAATTTTTGTTGCCCAGAAACTGAGGGGCATAGTGTGAGGGCAGCGTGGGGGCGTCCACGAGACTTATTTTGTGAGGTTTATTTATTGTTTCGTGAACGCGTGTGTTGGTTTCTGTGTGAGTTTGTTTGTTCCCTTTTGTGTTGGTGTGTTTGTTTGCATCTTTGCTTCTTAGTTTGTGCTCTTGTTTACTTTTTTTGTGGGTTTATACTCTTGTTTAATTAAATTTTTAAATAAGTGTGCTTGTGTGTATTTTTATTTTGTGTTCATGCGTTTGTTTACATTTTCCTCTTGAGTTGTGCTCATGTTTACCTCTTAGTTTGTGTGTTCGTTACATTTATTAGTGTGTGTTTGTTTGCGTTTTTACAGCTGTGTTGGTGCGTTTGTTTACGTCTCAACGTGTGTTTTTGCCTGTTTGTTTACATTTAATTTTTTTTAATTTTTGAGTATCTGTGTTGGATTGAATTTTTAAATTCTGTGTTTGTGCGTTTGTTCACAATTCTACGTATGTGTTTATAGATTATTTTATTTGTTTACTACACAGCAAACAAGCGCTAGTTTACTATTTATTTGTGCTTCTGCGTTTTTGTGTGTTTGTGTATTCCAGCACTGGTGTGTTTGTGTTTTCTTTTGTAGATTTGCCTTTGTGTTCATTTCGGTGCGATATTCAAGTGTTTTCTTCCCTTTTTAAATCACGAATGTTGACTTAATGAAGATATTCAAGCGTTTTGTTCCCTTTTTAAATCACGAATGTTGACTTAATGAAGATATTCAAGCGTTTTGTTCCCTTTTTAAATCACGAATGTTGACTTAATGAAGATATTCAAGTGTTTTATTCCCTTTTTAAATCACGAATGTTGACTTAATGAAGATATTCAAGTGTTTTATTCCCTTTTTAAATCACGAATGTTGACTTAATGAAGATATTCAAGCGTTTTGTTCCCTTTTTAAATCACGAATGTTGACTTAATGAAGATATTCAAGCGTTTTCTTCCCTTTTTAAATCACGAATGTTGACTTATTGAAGATATTCAAGTGTTTTCTTCCCTTTTTAAATCACGAATGTTGACTTAATGAAGATATTCAAGCGTTTTCTTCCCTTTTTAAATCACGAATGTTGACTTATTGAAGATATTCAAGTGTTTTCTTCCCTTTTTAAATCACGAATGTTGACTTAATGAAGATATTCAAGTGTTTTGTTCCCTTTTTAAATCACGAATGTTGACTTAATGAAGATATTCAAGCGTTTTCTTCCCTTTTTAAATCACGAATGTTGACTTAATGAAGATATTCAAGTGTTTTATTCCCTTTTTAAATCACGAATGTTGACTTAATGAAGATATTCAAGCGTTTTCTTCCCTTTTTAAATCACGAATGTTGTCTTAATGAAGATATTCAAGTGTTTTCTTCCCTTTTTAAATCACGAATGTTGACTTAATGAAGATATTCAAGTGTTTTCTTCCCTTTTTAAATCACGAATGTTGACTTAATGAAGATATTCAAGTGTTTTCTTCCCTTTTTAAATCACGAATGTTGACTTAATGAAGATATTCAAGTGTTTTCTTCCCTTTTTAAATCACGAATGTTGACTTATTGAAGATAAAAAATTTAGGAAAGATATTAAAGAATGAAGGGATCATGGAGCATGACTAACTGCCTTCTAACTATTTCACTTGCCGTGCATGACTATTAATTCTTAAGTCATGACTAGATGAGTTTGAGGCTACATTATTCGTAGACTATGACTAAAGTAGCGTAGGTCATGGATTGTTAAATAATTCTATAGTAATTTCACATGCAAAAAGCATTAAAATATTTTTTACTTAAATTAATTTTTTTTACTTAAATTAATTTTTTTTACTAAAAATAAATTTTTTCACTAAATTTAAATTTTTTACTCAAAGGAATTTGTATAGAAGTTAAATGTTTTTACTAAAATTTTACTCAACTGTCGTGTATATCTGCAAAAATATCCGAAAAATGTGAAACAACGGAAATTTTAGAAAATAATCACTAATGCTTGGGATTATTTTTGAATGTTGACAATAATCAGAGAACAACATTCACAGCGTTCACAATAATTTAAAAATGCTGGAAATGGTCGTAGAATATTAAGGAACTACACAACAATGACATTTTTTTACAAAACAATCATAATAAATTCTAGGTATTGATAATACTAAGAATTAAAATATAATAACAATAATTAGAAAAATCAACAATAATCACGAATTCATAAAGTAATTAGACAATATTAGCAATAGTTCCAAAATAATAATATTCCTCACAAAATAACGCTATGTCAGAATGTTATTAGTGATCACAAAATATTAAAAATAGACACAAAATACTAACGATAAATTACAAAAATATTTACCAATAATTACAAAATACTAATAACAATCATTTAATAGCAATAATAGCCACATAATACTCATAATAAACAAAAAATACTATTAATAATCACAAAATACTAATATTGATTCCAGAATGCTTCCAATATTCACAAATCCTGGCAATAATAATAAAATATTTGAAATAATAGTAAGAGAATACTCCTAAAAATAATAGGAGAATATTCAAAATAATAATAATAAAATATTTGTAATAATAAAAGAATATTCACATTAATATTAAGAAAATTTTTGTATTAATATAAAAATACAATAATAAATATGAGAATATTCGCAATAATTATACGAGAATATTCGCAATAATAATACGAGAATATATACAATAATAATCATAAATATTTTTAAAAGAAGAATATTTTCAATGGATATAGTTGACCACCAACGGTTTGAACTCCGTAGCTTGTTTTTGCCCGCATTTCGACACGGAGGACTTGTGCTGCAGACGGCGCTAACCTGCGCCAATTTGCGCCAACCTGCGGCAATTTGCGCTAACTGCCCTCACTTGCACATCGTGTGGGGTAATTATCTAGCTCTAATTACCCTACCATGCCCAATCATTACCCCACAATCTCAACTCATTGTTCCACGGTCTGCAATCACTGCCCCTTCACTCGGCACGAGTGGTGATTGCAGGCAATCGTGCTTGGAAGAAGAGATTGGTTTTTGTTCGGGGTGAACTGGATGGCCGTCCTCTGCTTCGTCGTGAAATTTTTGTATTGCAATGTATTCTGTATTGTAATTTTGGATTACGATATTTTCTGCTTTTTTTTGTATTGTAATATATTTTGTATTGTAACTTTGCATTACGAAATTTTCTGTTTTTTTTGTATTGCAATGTATTCTGTATTGTAATTTTGGATTACGAGATTTTATGTTTTTTTTGTATTGTAATATATTTTGTATTGTAACTTTGCATTACGATATTTTCTGCTTTTTTTTGTATTGTAATAGAGTTTGTATTGTAATTTTGGATTACGAGACATTGTGTTGTATAAATTTTTGTATGGCAGTATATTTTGTATTATAATTTTGCTTTACGAGACATTCTGTCGCAGAATTTTTGTATTGCAATACATTTTGTGATTTAACTTTAAATGACGAGACTTGTTATTGTACAATGATTTGTTATTAAAATGTATTTCGTAACGTAAAAGGTTGCAGCTCCTGAAAATATCAGTTTTAGAGATTGCGGTTTTAGAGATTGCAGTTTTGGAGGTTGCAGTTTTAGAGATTGTAGTTTTGGAGATTGCAGTTTTAGAGATTGTAGTTTTAGAAATTGCAGTTTTGGAGATTGCAGTTTTAGAGATTGCAGTTTTAGAGATTGCAGTTTTGGAGATTGCAGTTTTAGAGATTGCAGTTTTAGAGATTGCAGTTTTAGAAATTGCAGTTTTGGAGATTGCAGTTTTAGAGATTGCAGTTTTAGAGATTGCAGTTTTAGAAATTGCAGTTTTGGAGATTGCAGTTTTAGAGATTGCAGTTTTAGAGATTGCAGTTTTAGAAATTGCAGTTTTGAAGATTGCAGTTTTAGAGATTGCAGTTTTGAAGATTGCAGTTTTAGAGATTGCAGTTTTAGAAATTGCAGTTTTGGAGATTGCAGTTTTAGAGATTGCAGTTTTGGAGATTGCAGTTTTAGAGATTGCAGTTTTAGAAATTGCAGTTTTGGAGATTGCAGTTTTAGAGATTGCAGTTTTAGAGATTGTAGTTTTGGAGATTGCAGTTTTAGAGATTGTAGTTTTAGAAATTGCAGTTTTGGAGATTGCAGTTTTAGAGATTGCAGTTTTAGAGATTGTAGTTTTGGAGATTGCAGTTTTAGAGATTGTAGTTTTAGAAATTGCAGTTTTGGAGATTGCAGTTTTAGAGATTGCAGTTTTAGAGATTGCAGTTTTAGAAATTGCAGTTTTGGAGATTGCAGTTTTAGAGATTGCAGTTTTAGAGATTGCAGTTTTAGAGATTGCAGTTTTAGAAATTGCAGTTTTGGAGATTGCAGTTTTAGAGATTGCAGTTTTAGAGATTGCAGTTTTAGAAATTGCAGTTTTGAAGATTGCAGTTTTAGAGATTGCAGTTTTGAAGATTGCAGTTTTAGAGATTGCAGTTTTAGAAATTTCAGTTTTGGAGATTGCAGTTTTAGAGATTGCAGTTTTGGAGATTGCAGTTTTAGAGATTGCAGTTTTAGAAATTGCAGTTTTGGAGAATGCAGTTTTAGAGATTGCAGTTTTAGAAATTGCAGTTTTAGAGATTGCAGTTTTGGAGATTGCAGTTTTATAGATTGCAGTTTTAGAGATTGCAGTTTTGGAGATTGCAGTTTTATAGATTGCAGTTTTAGAGATTGCAGTTTTAGAGATTGCAGTTTTGGAGATGGCAGTTTTATAGATTGCAGTTTTAGAGATTGCAGTTTTAGAGATTGCAGTTTTAGAGATTGCAGTATTAGAGATTGCAGTTTTATAGATTGCAGTTTTATAGATTGCAGTTTTAGAGTTTGCAGTTTTATAGATTGCAGTTTTATAGATTGCAGTTTTAGAGATTGCAGTTTTAGAGATTGCAGTTTTAGAGATTGCAGTATTAGAGATTGCAGTTTTAGAGATTGCAGTATTAGAGATTGCAGTTTTAAAGATTGCAGTTTTAGAGATTGCAGTATTAGAGATTGCAGTTTTAGAGATTGCAGTTTTAGAGATTGCAGTTTTAGAGATTGCAGTTTTAGAGTTTGCAGTTTTATAGATTGCAGTTTTAGAGTTTGCAGTTTTATAGATTGCAGTTTTAGAGATTGCAGTTTTAGAGATTGCAGTTTTATAGATTGCAGTTTTAGAGATTACAGTTTTAGAGGTTGCAGTTTTAGAGATTGCAGTTTTAGAGATTGCAGTTTTATAGATTGCAGTTTTAGAGTTTGCAGTTTTATAGATTGCAGTTTTAGAGATTACAGTTTTAGAGATTGCAGTATTAGAGATTGCAGTTTTAGAGATTGCAGTATTAGAGATTGCAGTTTTAGAGACTGCAGTTTTAGAGATTGCAGTATTAGAGATTGCAGTTTTAGAGATTGCAGTTTTAGAGATTGCAGTTTTAGAGATTGCAGTTTTAGAGATTGCAGTATTAGAGATTGCAGTTTTATAGATTGCAGTATTAGAGATTGCAGTTTTAAAGATTGCAGTTTTAGAGATTGCAGTTTTAGAGATTACAGTTTTAGAGATTGCAGTATTAGAGATTGCAGTTTTATAGATTGCAGTATTAGAGATTGCAGTTTTAAAGATTGCAGTTTTAGAGATTGCAGTTTTAGAGATTACAGTTTTAGAGATTGCAGTATTAGAGATTGCAGTTTTAGAGATTGCAGTATTAGAGATTGCAGTTTTAAAGATTGCAGTTTTAGAGATTGCAGTATTAGAGGTTGCAGTTTTAGAGATTGCAGTTTTAGAGATTGCAGTTTTAGAAATTGCAGTATTAGAGATTGCAGTTTTTGAGATTGCAGTTTTATAGATTGCAGTTTTAGAGATTACAGTTTTAGAGATTGCAGTTTTATAGATTGCAGTATTAGGGATTGCAGTTTTAGAGATTGCAGTTTTAGAGATTGCAGTTTTAGAGATTGCAGTTTTAGAGATTACAGTTTTAGAGATTGCAGTTTTAGAGATTGCAGTATTAGAGATTGCAGTTTTAGAGATTGCAGTATTAGAGATTGCAGTTTTAGAGATTGCAGTTTTAGAGATTGCAGTATTAGAGATTGCAGTTTTAGAGATTGCAGTTTTAGAGATTGCAGTTTTAGAGATTGCAGTATTAGAGATTGCAGTTTTAGAGATTGCAGTTTTAGAGATTGCAGTATTAGAGATTGCAGTTTTAGAGATTGCAGTTTTAGAGATTGCAGTTTTAGAGATTGCAGTTTTAGAGGTTGCAGTATTAGAGATTGCAGTTTTAGAGATTGCAGTTTTAGAGATTGCAGTTTTAGAGATTGCAGTATTAGAGATTGCAGTTTTAGAGATTGCAGTTTTAGAGATTGCAGTATTAGAGATTGCAGTTTTAGAGATTGCAGTTTTAGAGATTGCAGTATTAGAGATTGCAGTTTTATAGATTGCAGTTTTAGAGATTACAGTTTTAGAGATTGCAGTTTTATAGATTGCAGTATTAGGGATTGCAGTTTTAGAGATTGCAGTTTTAGAGATTGCAGTTTTAGAGATTGCAGTTTTAGAGATTACAGTTTTAGAGATTGCAGTTTTAGAGATTGCAGTATTAGAGATTGCAGTTTTAGAGATTGCAGTATTAGAGATTGCAGTTTTAGAGATTGCAGTTTTAGAGATTGCAGTATTAGAGATTGCAGTTTTAGAGATTGCAGTTTTAGAGATTGCAGTTTTAGAGATTGCAGTATTAGAGATTGCAGTTTTAGAGATTGCAGTTTTAGAGATTGCAGTATTAGAGATTGCAGTTTTAGAGATTGCAGTTTTAGAGATTGCAGTTTTAGAGATTGCAGTTTTAGAGATTGCAGTATTAGAGATTGCAGTTTTAGAGATTGCAGTTTTAGAGATTGCAGTATTAGAGATTGCAGTTTTAGAGATTGCAGTTTTAGAGATTGCAGTTTTAGAGATTGCAGTTTTAGAGATTGCAGTATTAGAGATTACAGTTTTAGAGATTGCAGTATTAGAGATTGCAGTTTTAGAGGTTGCAGTATTAGAGATTGCAGTTTTAGAGATTGCAGTTTTAGAGATTGCAGTATTAGAGATTGCAGTTTTAGAGATTGCAGTTTTAGAGATTGCAGTTTTAGAGATTGCAGTTTTAGAGATTGCAGTATTAGAGATTGCAGTTTTAGAGATTGCAGTTTTAGAGATTGCAGTTTTAGAGATTGCAGTATTAGAGATTGCAGTTTTAGAGATTGCAGTTTTAGAGATTGCAGTTGTATAGATTGCAGTTTTAGAGATTGAAGTTTTAGAGATTGCAGTATTAGAGATTGCAGTTTTATAGATTGCAGTTTTAGAGATTGCAGTTGTATAGATTACAGTTTTAGAGATTGCAGTTTTAGAGATTGCAGTATTAGAGATTGCAGTTTTATAGATTGCAGTTTTCGAGATTGCAGTTTTAGAGATTGCAGTTTTAGAGATTGCAGTATTAGAGATTGCAGTTTTAGAGATTGCAGTTTTAGAGATTGCAGTTTTAGAGATTGCAGTTTTAGAGATTGCAGTATTAGAGATTGCAGTTTTAGATATTGCAGTTTTAGAGATTGCAGTTTTAGAGATTGCAGTATTAGAGATTGCAGTTTTAGAGATTACAGTTTTAGAGATTGCAGTTGTATAGATTGCAGTTTTAGAGATTGAAGTTTTAGAGATTGCAATTTTAGAGATTGCAGTTTTAGAGATTGCAGTTTTAGAGATTGCAATTTTAGAGATTGCAGTTTTGGAGATTGCAGTTTTAGAGATTGCAGTTTTAGGGATTGTAGTTTTAGAGATTGCAGTTTTAGAGATTGGAGTTTTAGAGGTTGCAATTTTAGAGATTGCAATTTTAGAGATTGCAGTTTTGGAGATTGCAGTTTTAGAGATTGCAGTTTTGGAGATTGCAGTTTTAGAGATTGCAGTTTTGGAGATTGCAGTTTTAGAGATTGCAGTTTTGGAGATTGCAGTTTTAGAGATTGCAGTTTTAGGGATTGTAGTTTTAGAGATTGCAGTTTTAGAGATTGGAGTTTTAGAGATTGGAGTTTTAGAGATTGCAGTTTTAGAGATTGCAGTTTTAGAGATTGCAGTTTTAGAGATTGCAGTTTTGGAGATTGCAGTTTTAGAGTTTGCAGTTTTAGAGATTGCAATTTTAGAGATTGCAATTTTAGAGATTGCAGTTTTGGAGATTGCAGTTTTAGAGATTGCAGTTATGGAGATTGCAGTTTTAGAGATTGCAGTTTTGGAGATTGCAGTTTTAGAGATTGCAGTTTTGGAGATTGCAGTTTTAGAGATTGCAGTTTTAGAGATTGCAGTTTTAGAGATTGCAGTTTTAGAGATTGCAGTTTTAGAGATTGCAGTTTTAGAGATTGCAGTTTTAGGGATTGTAGTTTTAGAGATTGCAGTTTTAGAGATTGGAGTTTTAGAGATTGGAGTTTTAGAGATTGCAGTTTTAGAGATTGCAGTTTTAGAGATTGCAGTTTTAGAGATTGCAGTTTTAGAGATTGCAGTTTTATAGATTGCAGTTTTAGAGATTGCAGTTTTGGAGATTGCAGTTTTAGAGATTGCAGTTTTAGAGATTGCAGTATTAGAGATTGCAGTTTTAGAGATTGCAGTTTTAGAGATTGCAGTTTTAGAGATAGGAGTTTTAGAGATTGCAGTTTAAGAGATTGCAGTTTTAGAGTTTGCAGTTTTAGAGATTGGAGTTTTAGAGATTGGAGTTTTAGAGATTGCAGTTTTAGAGATTGGAGTTTTAGAGATTGGAGTTTTAGAGATTGCAGTTTTAGAGATTGCAGTTTTGGAGATTGCAGTTTTAGAGATTGCAGTTTCAGAGATTGCAGTTTTAGAGATTGCAGTTTTAGAGATTGCAGTTTTAGAGATTGCAGTTTTAGAGATTGCAGTTTTAGAGATTGCAGTTTTGGAGATTGCAGTTTTAGAGGTTGCAGTTTTAGAGATTGCAGTTTTAGAGATTGCAGTTTTAGAGATTGCAGTTTTAGAGATTGCAGTTTTAGAGATTGCAGTTTTAGAGATTGCAGTTTTAGAGATTGCAGTTTTAGAGATTGCAATTTTAGAGATTGCAGTTTTAGAGATTGCAGTTTTAGAGATTGCAGTTTTGGAGATTGTAGTTTTAGAGATTGCAGTTTTAGAGATTGTAGTTTTAGAGATTGCAGTTTTAGAGATTGGAGTTTTAGAGATTGCAATTTTAGAGATTGCAATTTTAGAGATTGCAGTTTTAGAGATTGCAGTTTTAGAGAATGCAGTTTTGGAGATTGCAGTTTTAGAGATTGCAGTTTTGGAGATTGCAGTTTTGGGGATTGCAGTTTTAGAGATTGCAGTTTTAGAGATTGCAATTTTAGAGATTGCAATTTTAGAGATTGCAGTTTTGGAGATTGCAGTTTTAGAGATTGCAGTTTTGGAGATTGCAGTTTTAGAGATTGCAGTTTTGGAGATTGCAGTTTTAGAGATTGCAGTTTTGGAGATTGCAGTTTTAGAGATTGCAGTTTTAGGGATTGTAGTTTTAGAGATTGCAGTTGTAGAGATTGGAGTTTTAGAGATTGGAGTTTTAGAGATTGCAGTTTTAGAGATTGCAGTTTTAGAGATTGCAGTTTCAGAGATTGCAGTTTTAGAGATTGCAGTTTTAGAGATTGCAGTTTTAGAGATTGCAGTTTTGGAGATTGCAGTTTTAGAGATTGCAGTTTTAGAGATTGCAGTTTTAGAGATTGCAGTTTTAGAGATTGGAGTTTTAGAGATTGCAGTTTTAGAGATTGGAGTTTTAGAGATTGCAGTTTTAGAGATTGCAGTTTTAGAGATTGCAGTTTTAGAGTTTGCAGTTTTAGAGATTGCAGTTTTAGAGATTGCAGTTTTAGAGATTGCAGTTTTAGAGATTGCAGTTTTAGAGATTGCAGTTTTAGAGATTGCAGTTTTAGAGATTGCAGTTTTAGAGATTGCAGTTTTGGAGATTGCAGTTTTAGAGATTGCAGTTTTAGAGATTGCAGTTTTAGAGATTGCAGTTTTAGAGATTGGAGTTTAGAGATTGCAGTTTTAGAGATTGGAGTTTTAGAGATTGCAGTTTTAGAGATTGCAGTTTTAGAGTTTGCAGTTTTAGAGATTGCAGTTTTAGAGATTGCAGTTTTAGAGATTGCAGTTTTAGAGATTGCAGTTTTAGATATTGCAGTTTTAGAGATTGCAGTTTTGGAGATTGCAGTTTTAGAGATTGCAGTTTTAGAGATTGCAGTTTTAGAGATTGCAGTTTTTGAGATTGGAGTTTTAGAGATTGCAGTTTTAGAGATTGGAGTTTTAGAGATTGCAGTTTTAGAGATTGCAGTTTTAGAGATTGCAGTTTTAGAGATTGCAGTTATAAAGATTGCAGTTTTAGGGATTGCAGTTTTAGAGATTGCAGTTATAAAGATTGCAGTTTTAGGGATTGCAGTTTTAGAGGTTGCAGCTATAAAGATTGCGGTTGTAGAGACTGCGGTTGTAGAGATTTCAGCTTCTGAAGATTGCAGCCTCCTACAACACCTGAGCGCTGGCAGACAGCATCACACTGTCACAGTTCACAGTAACTGGCATGTACTGTGTGTCTACTGTGTCTCTACTGTGTCTCTACCGTGTGTCTACTGTGTGTCTACTGTGTCTCTACTGTGTCTCTACCGTGTGTCTACTGTGTGTCTACTGTGTGTCTACTGTGTCCCTACTGGGTCTCTAATGTGTGTCTACTGTGTGTCTATTGTGTCTCTACTGTGTCTCTACCGTGTGTCTACTGTGTGTCTACTGTGTCTCTACTGGGTCTCTACCGTGTGTCTACTGTGTGTCTACTGTGTGTCTACTGTGTCCCTACTGGGTCTCTAATGTGTGTCTACTGTGTGTCTACTGTGTCTCTACTGTGTCTCTACCGTGTGTCTACTGTGTGTCTACTGTGTTTCTACTGGGTCTCTACTGTGTATCTACTGTGTGTCTAGTGTCTACTGGGTCTTTACTGTGTGTCTACTGGGTCTCTATTGCATGTCTACTGGGTCTCTACTGTGTGTCTACTGTGTGTCTACTGTGAGTCTACTGTGTCCCTACTGGGTCTCTAATGTGTGTCTACTGTGTGTCTAGTGTCTACTGGATCTCTATTGCATGTCTACTGGGTCTCTACTGTGTGTCTACTGTGTGTCTACTGTGTGTCTACTGTGTCCCTACTGGGTCTCTAATGTGTGTCTACTGTGTGTCTACTGGGTCTCTACTGTGTATCTACTGTGTGTCTACGGTCTACTGGGTCTTTACTGTGTGTCTACTGGGTCTCTATTGCATGTCTACTGGGTCTCTACTGTGTGTCTACTGTGTATCGAGGCATCAGATCGAACAAATTATGCCTCAAGAATTATGGCACATTTCTTTCGTCAAAAGAAAGAAATTTCTCGCCAGAATATGGGTAGAGAATCTGTACAGATATATGTCTCAAGAATATAGTGTATGTGGACAGATATATGTCTCAAGAATATAGTGTATGTGGACAGATATATGTCTCAAGAATATAGTGTATGCGGACAGATATATGTCTCAAGAATATAGTGTATGCGGACAGATATATGTCTCAAGAATATAGTGTATGCGGACAGATATATGTCTCAAGAATATAGTGTATGTGGACAGATATATGTCTCAAGAATATAGTGTATGTGGACAGATATATGTCTCAAGAATATAGTGTATGCGGACAGATATATGTCTCAAGAATATAGTGTATGCGGACAGATATATGTCTCAAGAATATAGTGTATGCGGACAGATATATGTCTCAAGAATATAGTGTATGTGGACAGATATATGTCTCAAGAATATAGTGTATGGGGACAGATATATGTCTCAAGAATATAGTGTATGTGGACAGATATATGTCTCAAGAATATAGTGTATGTGGACAGATATATGTCTCAAGAATATAGTGTATGTGGACAGATATATGTCTCAAGAATATAGTGTATGTGGACAGATATATGTCTCAAGAATATAGTGTATGCGGACAGATATATGTCTCAAGAATATAGTGTATGCGGACAGATATATGTCTCAAGAATATAGTGTATGCGGACAGATATATGTCTCAAGAATATAGTGTATGTGGACAGATATATGTCTCAAGAATATAGTGTATGTGGACAGATATATGTCTCAAGAATATAGTGTATGCGGACAGATATATGTCTCAAGAATATAGTGTATGCGGACAGATATATGTCTCAAGAATATAGTGTATGCGGACAGATATATGTCTCAAGAATATAGTGTATGTGGACAGATATATGTCTCAAGAATATAGTGTATGTGGACAGATATATGTCTCAAGAATATAGTGTATGTGGACAGATATATGTCTCAAGAATATAGTGTATGTGGACAGATATATGTCTCAAGAATATAGTGTATGTGGACAGATATATGTCTCAAGAATATAGTGTATGTGGACAGATATATGTCTCAAGAATATAGTGTATGCGGACAGTTATATGTCTCAAGAATATAGTGTATGTGGACAGATATATGTCTCAAGAATATAGTGTATGTGGACAGATATATGTCTCAAGAATATAGTGTATGTGGACAGATATATGTCTCAAGAATATAGTGTATGTGGACAGATATATGTCTCAAGAATATAGTGTATGTGGACAGATATATGTCTCAAGAATATAGTGTATGTGGACAGATATATGTCTCAAGAATATAGTGTATGTGGACAGATATATGTCTCAAGAATATAGTGTATGCGGACAGATATATGTCTCAAGAATATAGTGTATGCGGACAGATATATGTCTCAAGAATATAGTGTATGTGGACAGATATATGTCTCAAGAATATAGTGTATGTGGACAGATATATGTCTCAAGAATATAGTGTATGTGGACAGATATATGTCTCAAGAATATAGTGTATGCGGACAGATATATGTCTCAAGAATATAGTGTATGCGGACAGATATATGTCTCAAGAATATAGTGTATGCGGACAGATATATGTCTCAAGAATATAGTGTATGTGGACAGATATATGTCTCAAGAATATAGTGTATGTGGACAGATATATGTCTCAAGAATATAGTGTATGCGGACAGATATACGTCTCAAGAATATAGTGTATGTGGACAGATATATGTCTCAAGAATATAGTGTATGTGGACAGATATATGTCTCAAGAATATAGTGTATGTGGACAGATATATGTCTCAAGAATATAGTGTATGCGGACAGATATATGTCTCAAGAATATAGTGTATGTGGACAGATATATGTCTCAAGAATATAGTGTATGCGGACAGATATACGTCTCAAGAATATAGTGTATGTGGACAGATATATGTCTCAAGAATATAGTGTATGTGGACAGATATATGTCTCAAGAATATAGTGTATGTGGACAGATATATGTCTCAAGAATATAGAGTATGCGGACAGATATATGTCTCAAGAATATAGAGTATGCGGACAGATATATGTCTCAAGAATATAGAGTATGTGGACACCCACATAGACTGTCAAGGCATAGACGCTTAAAAATGCGCTATGCATGTTGGGATTACACGCTCTATTTCCTGCGGCTCTGCTGACCACACCCAGACCACACACAGCACACTCACTTGTACACGTACATACCCTCGTGTGTGCTCACCCGTACTCACCGACGTACACGTACATACACGTACATACACGTAGATACCCTCGTGTGTACACACTCATACACGTAAATACCCTCGTGTGTACACACTCATACACGTAAATACCCTCGTGTGTACACACTCATACACGTAAATACCCTCGTGTGTACACACTCATACACACAAAACGTACATACATGTGCTCTCAGAGAAATGAACACACACGCACACAAACACACCCAGGTGCACAGATATACGTACACAGACACAAACGTACACACACGTACACAGAAATGCGAGCACACACAAACGTTCACACACGTACACACACGCACACAACACGACGGTCACGTGTCGCTGCGGACAATTTCGCGTCCAATTCATGTAATCGCGTGTGACGAATGCACGCGTGGGGGCACGTGTCGTGGGGTGAAATTGTCGTGGGGTGAAATTGTGGTGGGTTGAAAGTGTCGTGGGGTGAAATTGTCGTGGGGTGAAATTGTCGTGGGGTGAAATTGTCGTGGGGTGAAATTGTCGTGGGGTGAAATTGTCGTGGGGTGAAATTGTCGTGGGGTGAAATTGTGGTGGGTTGAAAGTGTCGTGGGGTGAAATTGTCGTGGGGTGAAATTGTCGTGGGGTGAAATTGTCGTGGGGTGAAATTGTCGTGGGGTGAAATTGTCGTGGGGTGAAATTGTCGTGGGGTGAAATTGTGGTGGGGTGAAATTGTCGTGGGGTGAAATTGTCGTGGGGTGAAATTGTCGTGGGTTGAAAGTGTCGTGGGGTGAAATTGTCGTGGGGTGAAATTGTCGTGGGGTGAAATTGTCGTGGGGTGAAATTGTGGTGGGTTGAAAGTGTCGTGGGGTGAAATTGTCGTGGGGTGAAATTGTCGTGGGGTGAAATTGTCGTGGGGTGAAATTGTCGTGGGGTGAAATTGTCGTGGGGTGAAATTGTCGTGGGGTGAAATTGTCGTGGGTTGAAAGTGTCGTGGGGTGAAATTGTCGTGGGGTGAAATTGTCGTGGGGTGAAATTGTCGTGGGTTGAAAGTGTCGTGGGGTGAAATTGTGGTGGGTTGAAAGTGTCGTGGGGTGAAATTGTCGTGGGGTGAAATTGTCGTGGGGTGAAATTGTGGTGGGTTGAAAGTGTCGTGGGGTGAAATTGTCGTGGGGTGAAATTGTCGTGGGGTGAAATTGTCGTGGGTTGAAAGTGTCGTGGGGTGAAATTGTCGTGGGGTGAAATTGTCGTGGGGTGAAATTGTCGTGGGGTGAAATTGTCGTGGGTTGAAAGTGTCGTGGGGTGAAATTGTCGTGGGTTGAAAGTGTCGTGGGGTAAAATTGTCGTGGGTTGAAAGTGTCGTGGGGTGAAATTGTCGTGGGTTGAAAGTGTCGTGGGGTGAAATTGTCGTGGGTTGAAAGTGTCGTGGGGTGAAATTGTCGTGGGTTGAAAGTGTCGTGGGGCGAAATTGTCGTGGGTTGAAAGTGTCGTGGGGTGAAATTGTCGTGGGTTGAAATTGTCGTGGTTTGAAATTGTCGTGGTTTGAAATTTTCGTGGGTTGAAATTGTCGTGGGTTGAAAGTGCCGTGGGTTGAAATTGTGGTGGGTTGAAATAGTCGTGAGTTGAAATTGTCGTGGTTTGAAATTGTCTTGGTTTGAAATTGTCGTGGTTTGAAATTGTCGTGGGTTGAAAGTGTCGTGGGTTGAAATTGTGGTGGGTTGAAATAGTCGTGGTTTGAAATTGTCGTGGTGTGAAATTGTTGTGGGTTGAAATTGTGGTGGGTTGAAATAGTCGTGGGTTGAAATTATCGTGGTTTGAAATTGTCGTAGTTTGAAATTGTCGTGGTGTGAAATTGTCGTGGGTTGAAATTGTCGTGGGTTGAAATTGTCATGGGTTGAAAGTGTCGTGGGTTGAAATTGTGGTGGGTTGAAATAGTCGTGAGTTGAAATTGTCGTGGTTTGAAATTGTCGTGGTTTGAAATTATCGTGGTTTGAAATTGTCGTGGGTTGAAAGTGTCGTGGGTTGAAATTGTGGTGGGTTGAAATAGTCGTGGTTTGAAATTGTCGTGGTGTGAAATTGTCGTGGGTTGAAATTGTGGTGGGTTGAAATAGTCGTGGTGTGAAATTGTGGTGGGTTGAAATAGTCGTGGGTTGAAATTGTGGTGGGTTGAAATAGTCGTGGGTTGAAATTGTGGTGGGTTGAAATAGTCGTGGGTTGAAATTGTCGTGTGCTGAAATTGTCGTAGATTGCAATTGTGGCGAACTGAAATAGACAAGGATTGAGATTGTCCAGAGTTGAAGCGATTGTAAATTCAAATTCTTATTCTCAGTTCTAAAATGACTCGCGTCGAATTCTAAATTGAAGAAATTTAGATGGCTAAACTTAAATAGAAGTTAAGGCATTCTGGTGGCTAGGATCGGAACACTCTCCAAACTCTACTTACACTCCGCACAATCTGTACCCACACACACCCACACACCCCACACACCCCACACACCCCACACAACACACACACCCCACACACACCACACACCCCACACAACCCACACACCCCACACACCCCACACACCCCACACACCCCACACACCCCACACACCCCACACAACACACACACCCCACACACCCCACACACCCCACACACCCCACACACCCCACACACCCCACACACCCCACACACACCCACACACCCCACACACCCCACACACCCCACACACCCCACACACCCCACACACCCCACACACCCCACAACACACACACACCCCACACACCCCACACACCCCACACACCCCACACACCCCACACACCCCACACACCCCACACACCCCACACACACCCCACACACCCCACACAACACACACAACACACACACCCCACACACACCACACACCCCACACAACCCACACAACACACACACCCCACACACACCACACACCCCACACAACCCACACAACACACACACCCCACACACACCATACACCCCACACAACCCACACAACACACACACCCCACACACCCCACACACCCTACACACCCCACACAACACACACACCCCACACACCCCACACACCCCACACACCCCACACACCCCACACAACCCACGCAACACACACACCCCACACACACCACACACCTCACACAACCCACACACCCCACACACCCCACACACCCCACACACCCCACACACCCCACACAACCCACACACCCCACACACCCCACACACCCCATACACACCACACAACCCACACACCCCACACAACCCACACACCCCACACACCCCACACAACACACACCCCACACACCCCACACACCCCGCACATCACACACACCCCACACTACCCACACACCCCACACAACCCACACACCCCACACACCCCACACAACCCACACACCCCACACACCCCCACATACCCCACATACCCCACACACCCCACACACCCATACATACCCCACATACCTCACACACCCCACGCACCCCACACACCCCACACAACCCACACACCCCACACACCCATACATACCCCACATACCCCACACACCCCACACACCCCACACAACCCACACATCCCACACACCCATACATACCCCACACACCCCACACACAACCCACACACCCCTCACAACTCACACACCCCACACAACCCACACACCCATACATACCCCACACACCCCACACAACCCACACAACCCACACACCCATACATAACCCACACACCCATACACACCCCACACACCCCACACAACCCCACACACCCCACACACCCATACACACCCCACACACCCCACACACCCCACACACCCCACACACCCCACACACCCCACACACACACCCCACACACACCCCACACACCCCACACACACCCCACACACCCCACACACACACCCCACACACACCCCACACACACCCCACACACCCCACACACCCCACACACCCCACACAACACACACACCCAACACACCCCACACACTCCACACACCCCACACACCCCACACACACACCCCACACACCCCACACACCCCACACAACACACACACCCCACACACCCCACAAAACCCACACACCCCACACACACACCCCACACACCCCACACACCCCACACAACACACACACCCCACACAACCCACACAACACACACACCCCACACACACCACACACCCCACACAACCCACACAACACACACACCCCACACACCCCACACACCCCACACACCCCACACACCCCACACACCCCACACACCCCACACACACCCCACACACGCTGCCGCCGGCGTGTACGTTAGCCAGAAATTTTCGTTTCACAAAAAACGGCGTCGTGACGGTAAGGCGTCTGTTCTGTCCAGCACCTGTCTGTCTACGGCTCCATTTCTGTCTATCTCTGTCTCTTTCTTTTTTTCTTCCCCTCTCTCTCTGCCGCTGTCTGACTCTGTCTGTTGGTGTATTTTTCGATCTGTTTCCCTATTTCCCTAATCGTCTGTTTACCGTCAGTTTATTTTTCTAATCGCCAGCCTAATTATATATTTGCTTACCTATTTCTCTAATTGTTGGCCTATTTTCCAATTTTGGTTGGTTGGTGCGTGTGTCTGTGACGCTCACAAGGACGCTCAATGACCGTATCTGTGATACGAGTTTCACCAGTGCACAAGTACAAGAATATTTTGATGGCGGGTACTGTTGGGATGGATATATTTGTTTGTCATCCACATCTGCAAGATTTATTTAATGGCGGGTACTGTTGGGATGGATATATTTGTTTGTCATCCACATCTGCAAGGTTTATTTAATGGCGGGTACTGTTGCGATGGATATATTTGTTTGTCATCCACATCTGCAAGGTTTATTTAATGGCGGGTACTGTTGCGATGGATATATTTGTTTGTCATCCACATCTGCAAGATTTATTTAATGGCGGGTACTGTTGGGATGGATATATTTGTTTGTCATCCACATCTGCAAGGTTTATTTAATGGTGGGTACTGTTGGGATGGATATATTTGTTTGTCATCCACATCTGCAAGGTTTATTTAATGGCGGGTACTGTTGCGATGGATATATTTATTTGTCATCCACATCTGCAAGATTTATTTAATGGCGGGTACTGTTGGGATGGATATATTTGTTTGTCATCCACATCTGCAAGGTTTATTTAATGGCGGGTACTGTTGGGATGGATATATTTGTTTGTCATCCACATCTGCAAGATTTATTTAATGGCGGGTACTGTTGGGATGGATATATTTGTTTGTCATCCACATCTGCAAGGTTTATTTAATGGTGGGTACTGTTGGGATGGATATATTTGTTTGTCATCCACATCTGCAAGGTTTATTTAATGGCGGGTACTGTTGCGATGGATATATTTGTTTGTCATCCACATCTGCAAGATTTATTTAATGGCGGGTACTGTTGGGATGGATATATTTGTTTGTCATCCACATCTGCAAGGTTTATTTAATGGCGGGTACTGTTGGGATGGATATATTTGTTTGTCATCCACATCTGCAAGATTTATTTAATGGCGGGTACTGTTGGGATGGATATATTTGTTTGTCATCCACATCTGCAAGGTTTATTTAATGGTGGGTACTGTTGGGATGGATATATTTGTTTGTCATCCACATCTGCAAGGTTTATTTAATGGTGGGTACTGTTGCGATGGATATATTTGTTTGTCATCCACATCTGCAAGGTTTATTTAATGGTGGGTACTGTTGCGATGGATATATTTGTTTGTCATCCACATCTGCAAGATTTATTTAATGGCGGGTACTGTTGGGATGGATATATTTGTTTGTCATCCACATCTGCAAGGTTTATTTAATGGTGGGTACTGTTGCGATGGATATATTTGTTTGTCATCCACATCTGCAAGATTTATTTAATGGCGGTTACTGTTGGGATGGATATATTTGTTTGTCATCCACATCTGCAAGATTTATTTACTGGCGGGTACTGTTGGGATGGATATATTTGTTTGTCATCCACATCTGCAAGATTTATTTAATGGCGGGTACTGTTGGGATGGATATATTTGTTTGGTATCCACATCTGCAAGATTTATTTAATGGTGGTTACTGTTGGGATGGATATATTTGTTTGTCATCCACATCTGCAAGATTTATTTAATGGCGGGTACTGTTGGGATGGATATATTTGTTTGTCATCCACATCTGCAAGATTTATTTAAGGAAAATATCGAATCCCGTCATTCGTGACGGGTTGTGTATGATAGTTATATACACTTCATATAATTATACATATATACGTATATCTATTATAGAAAGTTTTGAGAAATTGTCAGGGGGAGAAAAAGTAGCAGGGGGGCAACATAGAGGGGGGGGGGGGGGGAGGAGGAAGAGGGGGGAGGCACCATGCCCGTCCGATGCGGGCGGCGATAACGGTGCGTTTTTGTGCGCTTCCGCCGCTCCCACATTCCGTGTCTGATTATCGTACCTCCGTCCCTCCGTCCCTCCGTCCCTCCGACCCTCTGTCCCTCCATATTCTCCCTTCTTTCATCTATCCGTCCCTCCATCACTTCCTCACTCCATCGCTTCCTTCATCCATGGCACACCCTCCCCACCTCCCTCCATCGCTCGCTTCTTTCCTCCATCCTTCTATCCCTCCGTCCTTCCTTCTCTGCTTTACTCCTCCACCCCCCCCCCCCCTTCCACGGAGCTACATAGCAGACGCACCACGCACCACTCCACGCAACCACGCAACACTCAGGTGGGTGGGCCTCTCATAAATTCCCCACTTTCCCACAAGAGGGCGGAGTGGGCGGAGTGGGCGGAGTGGGCGTAACGCGCGCCGCCGTAATCTGGCGGTGCCAAGAATTCCAGCGGAGCCAAAACAGACCCGGCCTGGCCGCACGTAATGCACGTACTGCACGTTATGCATGTGTTGCACGACGTGCACGTAATGCACGTATTGCACGTAATGCACGCACGCACGTGCAAGTACTAGACGTAATATATTCGCGATTTCATCGCAGATGTACATATTATAATGTCTTTGTCCCTGGGGCCGAGTGGTTAAGACACAGGAAGGGTCGGCAGTTCGAATCCCGGCAGTACCGCCCGGTTTTTTCCCGTTTGGAAAAGAGAGAACTCAGCCACAATTCCCCACTCTACCCAGGTGTCGGAAATGGGTACAGGCTTGACCGGGGGTAACCGTCATTGCGTCCTGGTGTTAGTTGTAGGGCATTTTAAAAAACCAGTGTACAAGGGGATTTGTATATGTAAGGCTTGATTGTAGTAAAACATCCTTTGTGTGCAGCCATCCGTCTTTTCACGCATATGAATTCATTATTTAAGCCGCTATATTTATTGGGAATAGTTGTACGTTTGTTCAGTGTCTGTGTACGAACTGTTAATTAATATTGGGACAATTTGGAAGGTAGTGCAAGCGAAAACCGCTTAATTTAAGCATATCTGTGCCTTTTTTCGTCATTTCGGACAGTTCAGGTGCGCTAGAGTATAAAGATACACTTTAGAGATGTTTTTTTTAGGATACCTTTATTTTAAAATAATTGTTTTCAAAGAATAATACAGCCAGATACAAGCTCAGTACTCAATATACTCACATTAATATTTTTAAGCAGTACATACCAAACCAATCACACTCACATACACAATACACAATACACACACACACACTCTGCACCTCACACAGATGTACCCACATACACTCGCACATGCGATATGCACCCACAAACACACACAACACAACACACACACACACACCCGACACACACAACACACACAAAACAACACACACACAACACACACACACACACACACAACACACCACCCAAAAAACACCCGTCTGACCCCGAGAATCACGGCCGGTATCAGTGATACCCTCCCGCCGAGATTCATAAGCAGAAAATATGTAAATTGAGGCTGGGTCTGGCCGCCTAAACCAACACGAAGCGGCGGTGTTTGTGTGCGGATATCAAGTCTCACCGTCTCTGTGTGCTTACAAACAGTAAGAGAAAACTTATACACTTTTTGCGCTCTTTCGTACGATTTTTGTGCGCTTTTGTACGATTTTTGTGCGCTTTTGTACGCTTTTATACGTTTTTTTTGTGGGCATTTGCACGGTTTTTGGGATCCTTTGCAATAGTTTGCGTACGCGGCAAAAGAAGACCTGTATAAGTTTGTTTGAAAGCTGCGCTGCTTTGTATTGAGTTGTTTTTACAAACACGGTGTCTGCAGGCCGCTCTATGCGCTCCATTTGCTCAGGTGACGCGGCTGGTGTATATCTGGGGAGGCTTAAAGGGGCAGCTCGGTGCGGCTAGTTCTGGCGCTCTGGAACCTGGTACAAATTTGTAATAGAGTTGCAGAAATAATTGTAAGATGCCGGTCTAAATTTGTGATAGAATTGCTGAAGTATTTACGGCTATTTCACGCTCTCTGGAACTAATTCCAAATTTGTACTAGAATTGCAGAAATATTTACGGACATTTCTCGGCCTCTGGAATCAGGCACGTCCAAATTTATGATAGAATAGAAGATATACAGTAAGATATTTTTTTCTTGGGTATTTTAACTCAGGAATTTGTGCTAGGACTGTATAGAATAGTACTTGGCGACATGATGATTAAACTCTTGAGAGTAGAAACGCATTGTAGAACAGTAAAGGACACTCACATGTGTTACGCACGTATGAGTTTGTATTCATCAAGCCCAGGCATCAGATCATTTGTGTCATCATGAAGCGACCGTTACGCAGATGTGTGGTCCCGTGACTTGGTAGTGATTTCTTGCGTTCTGAAGAGTACTAAAACTTTAATATTACCTAATAGTACTAGATCTGCTGAATGTTCTTTTCTATCAAGCTTTATAGAGGTAAACTTCAGTTGAGGCACAAGCTCATCTTTCATAAATAAAAAAACTGATTCTCACATAAATAGGAACAAGATAATTTTCTAAAAGCTTGATCATTTTCGTACATAAGTACAGTTTTATCGTTATATCTATTCAGTTTCAGTGAACCTTCGAGAAAGTGATTTATAATTATATCAAAGCAAGTATTGGTCCAGTCGATTTTTGGACGCATTCGCGATGTCAGCTAAAATAGAACGCGGTGCCGGACTCTGACCAGTTTTGACAGGCAACAAATCTTAAATCTGATGAGTCCTAAACTGATTTATCCTCAACTTCTGGCCACTGTTGCCAGTATGAGTGCAATCCATAGTAATACGTAGCATCAAAATCCACAGTAATGTGTAGTAATTCATAGTAATCCAAAATCCATGTAATCTATAACAAAAATTATATAAAAATTATATTATAAAAATTCAATATTATAAAAATTCCTCATGGGTTAATATCCGTAAAACATTAAAGATTTTTGCAGATCTCGAGAGATTTGTCTCGCGGTTTTCTTTGTTCGAGGGAATAAGTTCACTCAGACGGCGGCGTCGCTGCATGGTAACTTAAGTCACTGAGTTTTGAAATAAGTTCAGTTGTGCCAAAGTTGCACTATATGGGGTCAGACTTGTAGTACCTTGTAGAAAAATAGTAGTTTGTTCTTTGATTGCTGGCGAAGCTTTCTTGCGTTGAAACCTAACATTCCGCTCGCATTTTTGCTATTTTTCTACTTTTTTCCATTTTTGCTTATAGAAACTGGACACTGAGGGAAGCTCGACAATGAGGAGAGCTGGACATTGAGGAAAGCTGGACACTGAGGAAAGCTGGACACTGAGGGAAGCTGGACACTGAGGAAAGCTGGACACTGAGGAAAGCTGGACACTGAGGAAAGCTGGACACTGAGGGAAGCTGGACACTGAGGAAAGCTGGATAATGAGGGAAGCTGGACACTGAAGGAAGCTGGACAATGAGGGAAGCTGGACACTGAGGGAAGCTGGACAATGAGGGAAGCTGGACACTGAGGAAAGGTAGACACTGGTGATGCATTATCGATTTGGCCTCCATCGTTTTATAAAATTTAGTTCATTTATGACTAACAGTTTGGTGCAGATTTCAGGTAGAACTTATTACTTTCTTGAGCGAAACAAATCCCTATGGAGTTGTCCCTGAGGAGCGAACTGCGTGAGCAAGGGTGCCAGATCTGGCGAGCACGGAGACCTTAACGCGGTGTGTGGAATGAGCTGGTGTGGGGTGGTGGTGATGTGATTATGAGATGGTGTGGTGATGTGTGATGTGTTGTGGTGGTATGGTGGTGATGTGATTATGAGATGGTGTGGTGATGTGTGGTGTGTTGTGGTGGTATGGTGGTGATGTGATTATGAGATGGTGTGGTGATGTGTGGTGTGTTAGTGATGTGATTATGTGGTGGTGTGCGGGTGTAATGAAGTGGTTTGGTAGTGTGGCTTTGTGGGGATATGGTGTGGTCGTGCGTTGGTGTTATTATGTGATGGTGTGGTGTGTTGGTGTAGTGTGATGGTGTGGTGTGTTGGTGTAGTGTGATGGTGTGGTGTAGGAGTGTGGTTGACCACACACCCTCACAATTAACGACTCTACTGCCTGAATTTACCGTTTTTGTCAGCAGCTGCTGGTAACCTCTGCTGAATTCCAGTCTATGTGTTGGATTTCAGGAGACTTTACTGAGTCCTAATCATTGCTTCGCCAAACTCTTGGGGTCTTTACTGAATTCCAGTCCACTTCAAATGATTTCAGTAGAATTTACTTAATTCCAGGGGATTTTACTGCACTCCACTGGACTTCACTGAATTCCAGTGGACTTGATTTAATTTTAGTTGAATTTAACTGAATTCTAGTGGACTTGACTAAATTTCAGTAGATTTTACTGAATTTCAGAGGGTATTTCTGACTTCTAGTGGACTTAATTGAATTTTTTAGTAGGATTTACTGAATTCCGCTTATGTTTTCTAATTTCCACTGGACTTGACCGAATTCTACCAAACTTCTCTGATTTCCACTGGACTTGACTGAATTTTACTGAAGTTCGATTTCCATTCGACTTAACTGAATTCTACTAAAGTTCTCTGATTTCCACTGGACTCGACTGAATTTTACCAAACTTCTCTGATTTCCACTGGACTTGACTGAATTCCACTGAAGTTCTGTGAACATCAGCAGCCTTGACTGAGAAGAAGATGCTGCCCGAGCGTGTCGTGTGTGAACGCTGCAGCCACGGCTGCTGAATGGCCATTTTTGTGGCCAAAATCATTGATTTTGGCCTTTTTAGGATCAGATTTTGAAAATGTATTTTGTCCTGGTGAAATTTAAAAAATCTGTTTTCCTTGTGCAAAATATAAAAAAATTGATCTTTTTTGCCTGTTCATCTATTTTCTGGCTTGGCTGTTTTTTTAATTGAAGAATTCCCGATTTTTTTGAATTTTCAAAATTTCTTCTTTTTTTCTTAAATTTCGAAAGTTTCAAAACTTTGCATTACCATGGCAACCATTCTTCAGCTCGGTTTTTAAAATGACATTAGACCATAAGACCCCTCATCATCTGGCAACTTAGGAGCGCATCTGGCAACTCTGCCAGGTCGGTTGCCAGACACAGAACGATTCACACTGCAATTTTGTTTTCAAAAAACCCAAAGTTTAAAATTTTGGGCAGGAAAAATGACAAGATGGCCTCTTGTGGCGGGGTTGAACTCGTCAGTAAAGGATAAGCTGCCGGGCTGCACTTTCCCATGACACCCACCACTGGGGGTGAGACCTTACACCCACCCCCTCCCCCATCCCATCCCCACCTTCCCCACACCAACCTTACACCTCCACTCATCCACATTACCTCCCTCACCCCACTCCCAAACCTCACCCCCCCACTGCTCCCTCTCACTCCCCCACATTACATCCCCCACCTCACTCCCCCCACTCCCCCTTACACCCTCACTCCCCCACATTACATCCCCACTCCCCCACTCCTCCCTTACACCCTCACTCCTCCGCATTACATCCCCACTCCCCCCTTACTCCCTACTTACATCCCACATTACATCCCCACTCCCCCACTCCCCCCTTACACCCTCACTCCTTCACATTACATCCCCACTCCCCCTTACTCCCTCCTTACACCCTAACTCCCCCACATTACATCCCCAACTCCCCCACTCCCCACTTACACCCTCACTCCCAACATTACATCCCCACTCCCCCACTCCCCCCTTACACCCCCCTTACACCCTCACTCCCCCACATTACATCCCCACTCCCCCACTCCCCCTTACACTCTCACTCCCCCACACATAACCACTCCCCCCTTACTCCCTCCTTACACCCTCACTCCCCCACATTACATCCCCACTCCCCCACTTCCCCCTTACACCCTCACTCCTCCACATTACATCCCCAACCTCACTCCCCCCACTCCCCCTTACACCCTCACTCCCCCACATTATATCCCCACTCCCCCCTTACTCCCCCCTTACACCCTCACTCCCCCACATTACATCCCCACTCCACCCTTACTCCCTCCTTACACCCTCACTCCCCCACATTACATCCCCACTCCCCCACTCCCCCCTTACACCCTCACTCCCCACATTACATCCCCACTCCCCCCTTACGCCCTCCTTACACCCTCACTCCCCCACAACATCCCCTACTCTCCCACTTCCCCCTTACATCCTCACTCCCCCATATTACATCCCCCGCCTCACTCTCCCACTCCCCCCTTACACCCTGTCTCCCCCACATTACATCCCCCCACTCTACCACTCCCCCCTTACATCCTCACTCCTCCACATTACATCCCCCCCCACTCTCTCACTCCCCCCTTACACCCTCACTCCCCCACATTACATCCCCCCCACTCTCCCACTCCCCCCTTACACCCTCACTCCCCCACATTACATCCCCCACCCCACTCCCCCACTCCCCGCGCATATAAAATCACATTTCAAATATCTTGTTAAAAAACTGTCCTAATTGCAAGGCGATTATTTTCATAAATGATCTTAAATAAAAGCACCCATCATGTGTGCAGTGCTTACGTCACCCAACGATAAATAGGAGCTTATTTTAAGCTCTTAATAAGTTTGAAATCTTATATCTTTAAAAAGATCCATTGATGTAGTTATTTAAATGACCTATGGGATGTTGGAGAAGTTTTTTCTTGAGTATTCTAATTATTCCCATCAAAATATTAGTCATTTTGATTTATTTTGCCAGATAGAGAATTTTATAGGTTGTTTGAACTAGTTTTTGTTTAAATGACTCACGTTATTGAGGTATTGATGGCGTTATTGAGTAAGTGATAGTTCAGCTTAAAGAATGGATGAACTAATGGACTGAAAAAATACTTCCATCCTGCGTGTGTCACTGTTTCATTAAGACATTATTCCATTGCACAAAATTTGAACTTATTTTATTTTTGTACAAGAAATTCATGTATCTAATTCTAGTGCACAAAATTTGAACTTATTTTATTTTTGTACAAGAAATTCATGTATCTGATTCTAGTGCACAAAATTTGAACTTATTTCATTTTTGTACAAGAAATTCATGTATCTAATTCTAGTGCACAAAATTTGAACTTATTTTATTTTTGTGCAAGAAATTCATGTATCTAATTCTAGTGCACAAAATTTGAACTTATTTTATTTTTGTACAAGAAATTCATGTATCTGATTCTAGTGCACAAAATTTGAACTTATTTCATTTTTGTACAAGAAATTCATGTATCTAATTCTAGTGCACAAAATTTGAACTTATTTCATTTTTGCACACGAATTTCATGTATCTAATTCTAGTGCACAAAATTTGAACTTATTTTATTTTTGTACAAGAAATTCATGTATCTGATTCTAGTGCACAAAATTTGAACTTATTTCATTTTTGTACAAGAAATTCATGTATCTAATTCTAGTGCACAAAATTTGAACTTATTTCATTTTTGCACACGAATTTCATGTATCTAATTCTAGTGCACAAAATAACAAGAAAGGCAGCAAAATTAAAACATTATTGAGTTAAGCTGCCGGGCTGTAAACTTAACGGGCTGCCGGGCTCAATGACAAAGTAAAGAAATTTTGTTAAAGTTTACATGCGTGGCTAAAAGAGAACAGAATATTTCAAAAATGGAAAGTTCTCCAAAGAAATATTTGTGCGGCATTCCTGGACCCTGTGTGGTGCGGCAGGTAGTAAGCTTGGCAGTCCATTGAAGGATTTAACAAATTTGTCATAAATCATAGATTCATACATAACATAAAATAATATCAATATTAATAACTCAAGCCCAGTGTTTTTTATTCATTAGTTCACGGCAGGTCCCTATGAAAATAGGGAAGTAAGTTCTAAGTTCTAAGTTCTAAGTTCTAAGTTCCAAGTTCCAAGCTCCAAGCTCCAAGCTCCAAGCTCCAAGCTCCAAGTTCCAAGCTCCAAGCTCCAAGCTCCAAGCTCCAAGCTCCAAGATACAAGCTCCAAGATACAAGCTCCAAGCTCCAAGCTCCAAGCTCCAAGCTCCAAGCTCCAAGTTCCAAATTCCAAGTTCCAAGTTCCAAGTTCCAAGTTCCAAGTTCCAAGTTCCAAGTTCCAAGTTCCAAGTTCCAAGTTCCAAGTTCCAAGTTCCAAGTTCCAAGTTCCAAGTTGCAAGTTGCAAGTTGCAAGTTGCAAGTTCCAAGCTCCAAGCTCCAAGCTCCAAGCTCCAAGCTCCAAGCTCCAAGCTCCAAGCTCCAAGCTCCAAGCTCCAAGCTCCAAGCTCCAAGCTCCAAGCTCCAAGCTCCAAGCTCCAAGCTCCAAGCTCCAAGTTCCAAGTTCCAAGTTCCAAGTTCCAAGTTCCAAGTTCCAAGTTCCAAGTTCCAAGTAAGTTCCAAGTTCCAAGTTCCAAGTTCCAAGTTCCAAGTTCCAAGTTCCAAGTTCCAAGTTCCAAGTTCCAAGTTCCAAGTTCCAAGTTCCAAGTTCCAAGTTCCAAGTTCCAAGTTCCAAGTTCCAAGTTCCAAGTTCCAAGTTCCAAGTTCCAAGTTCCAAGTTCCAAGTTCCAAGTTCCAAGTTCCAAGTTCCAAGTTCCAAGTTCCAAGTTCCAAGTTCCAAGTTCCAAGTTCCAAGTTCCAAGTTCCAAGTTCCAAGTTCCAAGTTCCAAGTTCCAAGTTCCAAGTTCCAAGTTCCAAGTTCCAAGTTCCAAGTTCCAAGTTCCAAGTTCCAAGTTCCAAGTTCCAAGTTCCAAGTTCCAAGTTCCAAGTTCCAAGTTCCAAGTTCCAAGTTCCAAGTTCCAAGTTCCAAGTTCCAAGTTCCAAGTTCCAAGTTCCAAGTTCCAAGTTCCAAGTTCCAAGTTCCAAGTTCCAAGTTCCAAGTTCCAAGTTCCAAGTTCCAAGTTCCAAGTTCCAAGTTCCAAGTTCCAAGTTCCAAGTTCCAAGTTCCAAGTTCCAAGTTCCAAGTTCCAAGTTCCAAGTTCCAAGTTCCAAGTTCCAAGTTCCAAGTTCCAAGTTCCAAGTTCCAAGTTTCAAGTTCCAAGTTCCAAGTTCCAAGTTCCAAGTTCCAAGTTCCAAGTTCCAAGTTCCAAGTTCCAAGTTCCAAATTCCAAGTTCCAAGTTCCAAGTTCCAAGTTCTAAGTTTTAGGTTAGTTCGGAAAGTGTAAGTTCTTATCAATGTAAAACATGAACTGTTCGAAAATGTACTCTTTTATCGTCCTATGCACTCTTCTCTATTCGACCCCTCGATTGATGTACAACGTCGGATTTCCAACAGGTTTTTATCCGTTTGTCCATGGTGAGAGTCGTTCTGTCTGTCTGCCCGTCTGTCCGTCTGTCGGACCGTCTTTCTGACCGTTCGTCCGTCTGTCGTTCTGTCTGTCTGCCCGTCCGTCCGTCGTCTGCCTAACAGACCGTTCGTCCATCCGGTGATTCGTCTGGAGTTACTAACTAGTTCATATTTCTTGCAGCAATCGTAGGTAATCAAATTCTACCCAATTAAATGACAAAGATTAGACTTGAAATGTGCTTATTAAGTCCTGCAAGTGAGCTGCTAAATGTTTAATTGTCTAGCATTATTATTCATATCGTCTGGATGATTGCTGTAATAGGAGAAAATTAACTTATTACAAATTTAAGTAGCGTTTGTAGGCACTACATACATAAAACTGCACCGATTATGAAGCGCACAGAATTTGGCGCGGCAACCTGCTTGGCACGTCTCAAATCTTGGCATGACACCATCTATGACACAGAACAGAGTCAAAAAGTCATGTAATTTGGCCCGGCGAATATGCTGGCGCGGCACCAAGTTTGGCACGATACAAATGTTGGCACGCAAAAGAACTCGAAGTCTCACAATTTCGTCCGACACAGATGTTGGCACGAAGCACAAGTCACATAATTAGACCCGACACAGATGTTGGAAAGGAGTACAAATCACGTAATTTCGTCCAAAACAGATATTGGCACGGTGTAAAAATCACGTTTTTTCACCTGACACAAATATTGGCACTGAGCACATATCTCGTAATTTCACTCCACACAGATATTGGCACGGACGACAAGTCACACAATCTGGCCCGACACACATATTGGCGCGACACAGCGCGGGTCGATTGCATATTGCCGAATAAGCAGGGCGGTAATTGGCTGCAGGTCTGAGGGGACTACGCCCCCCGCCTCATAAAGCAAGATGTCAGGGGCCTGGGCGTGTGCGTATGGCTGTGTGCGTTGTGTGTGTGTACGTGTGTGTGTATTTGTGGGTGTGTGTAGCTCTGTGTACCGGCGAACGTCATATTGAAAAATTGAAGGGTGTGCTGGGACGGGGTGTGTTGGGACGAGGTGTGTTGTGACGGGGTGTGTTGGGACGGGGTGTGTTGGGACGAGGTGTGTTGTGACGGGGTGTGTTGGGACGGGGTGTGTTGGGACGGGGTGTGTTGGGACGGGATGTGTTGGGACGGGGTGTGTTGGGACGGGGTGTGTTGGGACGGGGAGTGTTGGGACGGGATGTGTTGGGACGGGGTGTGTTGGGACGGGATGTGTTGTGACGGGGTGTGTTGGGACGGGGTGTGTTGGGACGGGGTGTGTTGGGACGGGATGTGTTGGGACGGGGTGTGTTGGGACGGGGTGTGTTGGGACGGGGTGTGTTGGGACGGGGTGTGTTGGGACGGGGTGTGTTGGGACGGGGTGTGCTGGGACGGGGTGTGTTGGGACGAGGTGTGTTGTGACGGGGTGTGTTGGGATGGGGTGTGTTGGGACGGGGTGTGTTGGGACGGGATGTGTTGGGACGGGGTGTGTTGGGACGGGGTGTGCTGGGACGGGGTGTGTTGGGACGGGGTGTGCTGGGACGGGGTGTGTTGGGACGGGGTGTGTTGGGACGAGGTTTGTTGGGACGGGGTGTGTTGGGACGGGGTGTGCTGGGATGGGGTGTGTTGGGACGAGGTGTGTTGAGACGGGGTGTGTTGGGACGGGGTGTGCTGGGACGGGGTGTGCTGGGATGGGGTGTGTTGGGACGGGGTGTGTTGGGACGGGGTGTGTTGGGACAGGGTGTGTTGGGACGGGGTGTGTTGGGACGGGATGTGTTGGGACGGGGTGTGTTGGGACGGGGTGTTTTGGGACGGGGTGTGTTGGGACGGGGTGTGTTGGGACGGGGTGTGTTGGGACGGGGTGTGTTGGGACGGGGTGTGTTGGGACGGGGTGTGTTGGGACGGGATGTGTTGGGACGGGGTGTGTTGGGACGGGGTGTGTTGGGACGGGGTGTGTTGGGACGGGGTGTGTTGGGATGGGGTGTGTTGGGACGGGGTGTGTTGGGACGGGGTGTGTTGGGACGGGGTGTGTTGGGACGGGGTGTGTTGGGACGGGGTGTGTTGGGTCGGGGTGTGTTGGGACGGGGTGTGTTGGGACGGGGTGTGTTGGGACGGGGTGTGTTGGGACGGGGTGTGTTGGGACGGGGTGTGTTGGGACGGGGTGTGTTGGGACGGGGTGTGTTGGGACGGGGTGTGTTGGGACGGGGTGTGTTGGGACGGGGTGTGTTGGGACGGGGTGTGTTGGGACGGGGTGTGTTGGGACGGGGTGTGTTGGGACGGGGTGTGTTAGGACGGGGTGTGTTGGGACGGGGTGTGTTGGGACGGGGTGTGTTGGGACGGGGTGTGTTGGGACGGGGTGTGTTGGGACGGGATGTGTTGGGACGGGGTGTGTTGGGACGGGGTGTTTTGGGACGGGGTGTGTTGGGACGGGGTGTGTTGGGACGGGGTGTGTTGGGACGGGGTGTGTTGGGACGGGGTGTGTTGGGACGGGGTGTGTTGAGACGGGGTGTGTTGGGACGGGGTGTGTTGGAACGGGGTGTGTTGGGACGGGGTGTGTTGGGACGGGGTGTGTTGGGACGGGGTGTGTTGGGACGGGGTGTGTTGGGACGGGGTGTGTTGGGACGGGGTGTGTTGGGACGGGGTGTGTTGGGACGGGGTGTGTTGGGACGGGGTGTGTTGGGACGGGGTGTGTTGGGACGGGGTGTGTTGGGACGGGGTGTGTTGGGACGGGGTGTGTTGGGACGGGGTGTGTTGGGACGGGGTGTGTTGGGACGGGATTCAATTAAATTTGATGAAAAGCCATTTTTTAAAAAAAATATGAAAATTAAATATGAATATTTTTTATAAGAAAATTGTACATACCTTTTGACATTTCACATTAGATATGTTCTTAATGATATAAATTCACACCTTACATTTAATTCACTCCCCAGTGATGTATCTGTTGCAAGCCTTTACTATATAGTATGAATAAAAATGGGTAGAGTCCAGCAATACATTCATTAAGTATTTAGATGAGTAATAGATGACACATATGAAATTTTTGTTTGTTTTGTTCCGCTTCACATATTTTGCTTCGTTCATTTTTGCAAGAATTATTTTTGTTGAGGAAGTATTTCTGTGAAATGTTTTTGCAGGATATTTTCTTATACGTTTTTGAAAAACATTTGTGGAAGATATTTTGAAAAATGTATTTACATGAATTACCGTGCAATATTCTTTGAAGGTATATTTAAACGATATTTTTGAGAAATATTTGTTAAAATTATTTGTAAAATATTTTTTCAAGACATTTTTAAAAATATTTCTGAAAAATATTCTGACGAGACATTTTCTAAGATATTTTTAAATAATATATTCATGAAAATAATTCGTGAATATAAATTTCAATGGTATTTTGAAAATATTTAAGAAAATATTCCTGATGTTTCCGAAATATTTTTTCCGAAAATATTTATGATTATTCTTGAATATATATTTCAAAGATATTTTATGAGAAATTTCTGAAAAATATTCATAAAGGATGTTTTCCAGACATTTATGTCAGAAAATGCTTATGGAAATTATTCCTGTACGTATTTTTCTGAAATATTTATGAAAATTTTTTGAAAAACATTCATGAAAAATATATTTCTACGATGGTTTTGAAAAATATTCATGAAAGTTATTTTCCAGGATATATTTCCGAAATATTTTTGAAAGATATTTCCAGAAAATAGTCATGTAAGATATCAGATATTTTTGAGAAATATTCCCGAAAGATATTTTTCCATGACATTTTGTAGGATATTTTTGAAAAAATATGTATGGCAAATACTCTTTCAACGCATTTTTTAGGGATATTTTTTGGAAAAGTACTTGTCAAAATTGTTGCTGAAATATATTTTCGAAGATATTTTTGGGGAAATATTCCCGAAAACATTGGTGAGATATTTTCGAAAAAATTTTCAATAATATTCTTTAACATTTTAATAAATATTTCAAGAAATATTTAGAGTTTTTCTTGAAGATTTCTTCCAAAGCATTCTTTGATAAACATTTCTGAAAAATACTGTAATGTAATTTTCCAAATATTTTTAAATAATATGTATTTTCATTTATAACATCTATAAATTTATAATTTTATTTTGAATATAAAACCTTTATATTTAAAAGAAAATATTCTCGCAAGATATTACCCTAAAACATTTTTATCGAACAAATATTTAAGAACATTTTTTTTGAAAAACATTTTCCGTGATATCTCACTCCATTCATTTTTGCGTGATATACAAAGCCCGACGTTCAAAGCATCCTCAACAATTCAAAAAATTTAAAACCACAATTTAATCTTTGCAATAAAACTCAGAAAAATCAAATAGAAAAAATTTAGTTTCACCAATGCAATAAAATTCAAAACGAAATCCTTAAAGAAACAAACGCCACACGGGCTACATCAGCGCACGGTCTTACCAATCATTTACGCGTGTAGCCAGCACGTGCTGTGGTGCTGTGGTGCTATGTACAGCCTGCTGTGGTGCTGTGGTGCTGTGGTGCTATGTACTGCCTGCTGTGGTGCTGTGGTGCTATGTACAGCCTGCTGTGGTGCTGTGGTGCTGTGGTGCTATGTACTGCCTGCTGTGGTGCTGTGGTGCTGTGTACTGCCTGCTGTGGTGCTGTGGTGTTTTGTACTGCCTGCTGTGGTGCTGTGGTGCTGCGGTGCTGCGGTGCTGTGGTGCTGTGGTGCTGTGGTGCTGCGGTGCTGTGGTGCTGTGGTGCTGTGGTGCTGTGGAGTTGTGGTGCTGTGGTGCTGTGGTGCTGTGGTGCTGTGGAGTTGTGGTGCTGTGATGCTGTGGTGCTGTGGTGCTGTGGTGCTGTGGTGCTGTGGTGCTGTGGTGCTGTGGTGCTGTGGTGCTGCGATGCTGTGATGCTGTTATGCTGTGATGCTGTGGTGCTGTGGTGCTGTGGTGCTGTGGTGCTGTGGTGCTGCGGTGCTATGGTGCTGTGGTGCTGTGGTGCTGTGGTGCTGCGGTGCTGTGGTGCTGTGGTGCTGTGGTGCTGTGGTGCTGTGGTGCTGTGGTGCTGTGGTGCTGTGGTGCTGTGGTGCTGTGGTGCTGTGGTGCTGTGGTGCTGTGGTGCTGTGGTGCTGCGGTGCTGTGGTGCTGTGGTGCTGTGGTGCTGTGGTGCTGTGGTGCTGTGGTGCTGTGGTGCTGTGGTGCTGTGGTGCCGTGGTGCTGTGGTGCTGTGGTGCTGCGGTGCTGTGGTGCTGTGGCGCTGTGGTGCTGCGGTGCTGCGGTGCTGTGGTGCTGTGATGCTGTGGTGCTGCGGTGCTGTGGTGCTGCGGTGCTGTGGTGCTGTGGTGCTGTGGTGCTGTGGTGCTGCGGTGCTGCGGTGCTGCGGTGCTGTGGTGCTGTGATGCTGTGGTGCTGCGGTGCTGCGGTGCTGCGGTGCTGTGGTGCTGTGGTGCAGTGGTGCTGCGGTGCTGCGGTGCTGCGGTGCTGCGGTGCTGTGGTGCTGTGGTGCTGTGGTGCTGCGGTGCTGTGGTGCTTTGGTGCTGTGGTGCTGTGGTGCTGTGGTGCTGCGGTGCTGTGGTGCTGTGGTGCTGTGGTGCTGCGGTGCTGTGGTGCTGTGGTGCTGCGGTGCTGTGGTGCTGTGGTGCTGTGGTGCTGTGGTGCTGTGGTGCTGTGGTGCTGTGGTGCTGTGGTGCTGTGGTGCTGTGGTGCTGTGGTGCTGTGGTGCCGTGGTGCTGTGGTGCTGTGGTGCTGCGGTGCTGTGGTGCTGTGGTGCTGTGGTGCTGCGGTGCTGCGGTGCTGTGGTGCTGTGATGCTGTGGTGCTGCGGTGCTGTGGTGCTGCGGTGCTGTGATGCTGTGGTGCTGTGGTGCTGTGGTGCTGCGGTGCTGCGGTGCTGCGGTGCTGTGGTGCTGTGATGCTGTGGTGCTGCGGTGCTGCGGTGCTGCGGTGCTGTGGTGCTGTGGTGCAGTGGTGCTGTGGTGCTGTGGTGCTGCGGTGCTGTGGTGCTGTGATGCTGTGGTGCTGCGGTGCTGCGGTGCTGTGGTGCTGTGATGCTGCGGTGCTGCGGTGCTGTGGTGCTGTGATGCAGTGGTGCTGCGGTGCTGCGGTGCTGTGGTGCTGTGATGCTGTGCACAGCACCACAGCACCGCAGCACCACAGCACCACAGCACCGCAGCACCACAGCACCACAGCACCACAGCACCACAGCACCACAGCACCACAGCACCACAGCACCACAGCAGGCAGTACACAGCAGCGCCGGCCACCTGTCGTCCTCAGCATTCCTGCCCCCCACACGGGGGGAGTGGGGGGAAGATTTAAGAAGAGGATTTGGGGGGAAGAAGAGGGGGAGTCTGGAGGGGATGACCGAAGGGGGTATTTGGAGAGAGGGATTTGAAGGGAGGGATTAGGAGAGAGGGATTTGGGGAGAGGGATTTGGAGGGAGGGATTTGGAGGGAGGGATTCGGAGGGAGGGATTTGGAGGGAGGGATTAGGAGAGAGGGATTTGGGGAGAGGGATTTGGAGGGAGGGATGTGGAGGGAGGGATGTGGAGGGAGGGATTTGGAGGGAGGGATGTGGAGGGAGGGATGTGGAGGGAGGGATTTGGAGGGAGGGATTTGGAGGGAGGTATGTGGAGGGAGGGATTTGGAGGGAGGTATGTGGAGGGAGGGATTTAGGGAGAGTGGGGGGCGAGTGTAGGAAAGGGGAGATGTGGGAAAAGAGTGGGAAGAGAGTGGGAGGAGTGGGAGTAGGCTAAGGGGGAAAAGGAGCGGGGAAGCATTGGGAGGGAAGGGGATGTGGCGCAAATCCCCGCACGAATGGCGGGCTGGCAGAAGATTTCCGTTTTAAGGTAGGTTGATTTTACTGCAGCGACAGTCGATTTTCATTTATGGAAATAAACGATTTTATTCATGAAAATAATGGTTTTTATTCATGCAAATAATAGATTTTATTCTTAAAAAAGATCTATTTGTTCATGGAAATGATTGATTTTATACGTGAAAATAATCGATTTCAATTAAGAAAAGTTTATTTTAGTCATAAAAATAGTCAATTTTATTCCTTCAAATATAAGAACGATTTTTTTAAAGAGACTGCGATTTTATACTCGAATTTATCGATTTTATTCATTAAATAATTAACTTTTATCATAAAAATGATCGGTTTTATTCATATAAACTACGATTTCTACATAAAAAAATCGATGTTACTCCTAAAATAATCGATTTTATTCATAAAGTAATCGAATTTATTTAAACAGATAAACGATTTTATTCATAAACTCAATCAATTAATTCAAATAAATAATCGATTTCATTCCCGCAAATAATCGACTTCAGCCATTAAGGAATTAATCGACTTTATTCAAAAAAATGCAGGTCTGACTTGACGAAAAAGCCACCAAATTAAATAAAGAAGTTACAAAAACTTTCGATGGTAACTATCTTTTTTAGGCTAAACCAATAGTTGGAATGGGTTGAAACTGTACTCAATGATATTTTAAATAAATATAGATTAATATCTATCAAAAAATCTATGTTCATCAATAGCATCACAAAATAAGCAATGATCGTTGTATGTCACCATCATTATCATTCTGCATGATGAAGTTCGAAAATGGTTGAATTCGTTGGAATTCATACCATTCGATATCATCCATGTACAGTCAATATCAGATACTATTTAATGTACAGTCACCACCACACAGTCAAATCTACAGTCAACACCACACAGTCAAATCTACAGTCACCATTACACAGTCAAATCTACAGTCACCACCACACAGTCAAATCTACAGTCACCACCACACAGTCAAATCTGCAGTCACCACCACACAGTCAAATCTACAGTCACCACCACACAGTCAAATCTACAGTCACCACCACACAGTTAAATCTACAGTCACCATTACACAGTCAAATCTACAGTCACCACCACACAGTCAAATCTACAGTCACCACCACACAGTTAAATCTACAGTCACCATTACACAGTCAAATCTACAGTCACCACCACACAGTCAAATCTACAGTCACCACCACACAGTCAAATCTACAGTCACCACCACACAGTCAAATCTACAGTCACCACCACACAGCCAAATCTACAGTCACCACCACACAGTCAAATCTGCAGTCACCACCACACAGTCAAATCTACAGTCACCACCACACAGTCAAATCTACAGTCACCACCACACAGTCAAATCTACAGTCACCACCACACAGTCAAATCTACAGTCACCACCACACAGCCAAATCTACAGTCACCACCACACAGTCAAATCTACAGTCACCACCACACAGTCAAATCTACAGTCACCACCACACAGTCAAATCTACAGTCACCACCACACAGTCAAATCTACAGTCACCACCACACAGTCAAATCTACAGTCACCACCACACAGTCAAATCTACAGTCACCACCACACAGTCAAATCTACAGTCACCACCACACAGTCAAATCTACAGTCACCACCACACAGTCAAATCTACAGTCACCACCACACAGTCAAATCTGCAGTCACCACCACACAGTCAAATCTACAGTCACCACCACACAGTCAAATCTACAGTCACCACCACACAGTCAAATCTACAGTCACCACCACACAGTCAAATCTACAGTCACCACCACACAGTCAAATCTACAGTCACCACCACACAGCCAAATCTACAGTCACCACCACACAGTCAAATCTACAGTCACCACCACACAGTCAAATCTACAGTCACCACCACACAGTCAAATCTACAGTCACCACCACACAGTCAAATCTACAGTCACCACCACACAGCCAAATCTACAGTCACCACCACACAGTCAAATCTACAGTCACCACCACACAGTCAAATCTACAGTCACCACCACACAGTCAAATCTACAGTCACCACCACACAGTCAAATCTACAGTCACCACCACACAGTCAAATCTACAGTCACCACCACACAGTCAAATCTACAGTCACCACCACACAGTCAAATCTACGCTGTACAGACACCTCGCTTCACTGAAGCAGTTGCGGATGTTCAAGAATTTTCGAATCGGAATCAGGCTATGAAATTGCCCGTTGTCTCCTGAAATTGCCTGATGTCTCCTGAAATTGCCGGATGTCTCCTGAAATTGTCTGATGTCTCCTGAAACTGCCTGATGTCTCCTGAAATTGCCCGTTGTCTCCTGAAGTTGCCCGTTGTCTCCTGAAATTGCCCGTTGTCTCCTGAAATTGCCCGTTGTCTCCTGAAATTGCCGTTTGTCTCCTGAAATTGCCCGTTGTCTCCTGAAATTGCCCGTTGTCTCCTGAAACTGCCCGTTGTTTCCTGAAATTGCCCGTTGTCTCCTGCAATTGCCGTTTGTCTCCTGAAATTGCCCGTTGTCTCCTGAAATTGCCCGTTGTCTCCTGGAATTATCCTTTGTCTCCTGAAATTGCCTGATGTCTCCTGAAATTGCCCGTTGTCTCCTGAAACTGCCCGTTGTCTCATGAAATTGCCCGTTGTCTCCTGAAATTATCCTTTGTCTCCTGAAATTGCCTGATGTCTCCTGAAATTGCCTGATGTCTCCTGAAATTGCCCGTTGTCTCCTGAAATTGCCTGATGTCTCCTGAAATTGTCTGATGTCTCCTGAAACTGCCTGATGTCTCCTGAAACTGCCCGTTGTCTCCTGAAATTGCCCGTTGTCTCCTGAAATTTCCGTTTGTCTCCTGAAATTGCCCGTTGTCTCCTGAAATTGCCCGTTGTCTCCTGAAATTATCCTTTGTCTCCTGAAATTGCCCGTTGTCTCCTGAAATTGCCCGTTGTCTCCTGAAATTATCCTTTGTCTCCTGAAATTGCCTGATGTCTCCTGAAATTGCCTGATGACTCCTGAAATTGCCCTTTGTCTCCTGAAATTGCCTGATGTCTCCTGAAATTGCCCGTTGTCTCCTGAAATTGCCCTTTGTCTCCTGAAATTGCCTGATGTCTCCTAAAATTGCCCTTTGTCTCCTGAAATTGCACGTTGTCTCCTGAAATTGCCCGTTGTCTCCTGAAATTGCCCTTTGTCTCCTGAAATTGCCCGTTGTCTCCTGAAATTGCATTTTGTGGCCTGAAATTGCCTGTTGTCTCCTGAAATTGCCCCTTGTCTCCTGAAATTGCATTTTGTGGCCTGAAATTGTCTGTAGTCTCCTGAAATTGCCCGTTGTCTCCTGAAATTGCCCGTTGTCTCCTGAAATTGCATTTTGTAGCCTGAAATTGCCTGTAGTCTCCTGAAATTGCATTCTGTTGCCTGAAATTGCCTGTTGTTACAGTTACTTATTACATGAAGTTTATTCGAACCATTTTTGTCAATAGATAAAAGTGCCGATAACCTGTTTAGCAAATGATTCATGGGAAAACTTAAAGAATGTCAAATTGAGTACCAAATTACAGCAGCTTGGTTTGCCTGATATTCGACTTACTCTATTTCCAGTGCCAGTAGTTTTAAATAAATATACATTCTCATGAATAAACTTCAATTATATTATTATTACATATGTATGCAATTTTAGAAACATAAGCTTTTCAAAATTGAAATTAACTTTTTTTAAATATAGTTTGCTTGATACTTTTTCAATTAAACTTGATTTTTTTAAATTAAACTTGATTTTTTAAAATTAAACTTGAGCTTTTTAAAATTAAAATCGAGCTTTTTTAATTTGAACTTGAGCTTTTTTAAATTAAAGTTAAAAAGCTGTAGTGCTACATGCAGTACTGGCTGAATAGTTGGTACATACAGTATATCCCAGAAAAACCTGAACCGAGTATCTATTTTCCCGTATCAGTAATACCATCATAATCAGTAATACCTTTTCTATAGGTTAATTTTGACGGATAATTTTGTTAGACATTAAATGCTTGTGGTATTCTTATGATGGTATTGCTGGTACGGAAAAATAGATACTCGGTTCGGGTTTTTGTGGGACATGCTGTATATTGTGGGACATACTGTATATTGTGGGACATACTGTATATTGTGGGACATACTGTATATTGTGGGAAATACTGTATATTGTGGGACATGCTGTATATTGTGGGACATACTGTATATTGTGGGACATACTGTATATTGTGGGAAATACTGTATATTGTGGGACATACTGTATATTGTGGGACATACTGTATATTGTGGGAAATACTGTATATTGTGGGACATACTGTATATTGTGGGACATACTGTATATTGTGGGACATACTGTATATTGTGGGACATACTGTATATTGTGGGACATACTGTATATTGTGGGACATGCTGTATATTGTGGGACATACTGTATATTGTGGGACATACTGTATATTGTGGGAAATACTGTATATTGTGGGACATGCTGTATATTGTGGGACATACTGTATATTGTGGGACATACTGTATATTGTGGGAAATACTGTATATTGTGGGACATACTGTATATTGTGGGACATACTGTATATTGTGGGAAATACTGTATATTGTGGGACATACTGTATATTGTGGGACATACTGCATATTGTGGGACATACTGTATATTGTGGGACATACTGTATATTGTGGGACATACTGTATATTGTGGGACATGCTGTATATTGTGGGACATACTGTATATTGTGGGACATACTGTATATTGTGGGACATACTGTATATTGTGGGAAATACTGTATATTGTGGGACATGCTGTATATTGTGGGACATACTGTATATTGTGGGACATACTGTATATTGTGGGAAATACTGTATATTGTGGGACATACTGTATATTGTGGGACATACTGTATATTGTGGGAAATACTGTATATTGTGGGACATGCTGTATATTGTGGGACATACTGTATATTGTGGGACATACTGTGTATTGTGGGACATACTGTATATTGTGGGACATACTGTATATTGTGGGACATACTGTATATTGTGGGACATACTGTATATTGTGGGACATACTGTATATTGTGGGACATACTGTATATTGTGGGACATACTGTATATTGTGGAACATACTGTATATTGTGGGACATGCTACATATTGTGGGACATGCTACATATTGTGGGACATACTGTATAGTACAAGCTGAACAGGTGGCGCAGGTGGTCTGCTGAGCAGGTGTGTTCGACTGGGGGTGTAACACCATTACCAGTGCAGGTGTAACACAAGTGTACTCCCCACACACCTGTACACGTGCTGCACACACCAATGTACACACACACACCTCAATATAAAATACGTTGTTTTGTTTTGGCGCGAAAAAAAGTTCTCGAAATAATGAACTGTTTCTTATAAATCCTGTTTCATTTTTGGTTTTTCGGTTTTAACGCTGCTTTTAAAGAAATTTCTTAAAGGTTTTAATGCTAGTTACATTGTTTATTGTGGAAAAACAGTGGCTTTTACGAAAAAAGTTTTTTAACTTTCCCTAACCCTCTAAAACAGGTTATTGCTTAGCCTATACAGTCCTATTCTTATTTATCTGCCTCCAACTTTTGTGGACACGGAGAAATTTGGATTATTTTTCTAACTTCAATGATTTGACCTAAACTATAATAACGTATTCTAACTTATGTAATTTTATTCTAACATAATCAGTCTTGACTTAACTTGAACTAAATCCTATATTAATCTGACCCATCTTAACATAACATAACCTAGCCTGACCTATTCTACGCGTGAGCATGATTTTAGCCTACGGAATAATTGAGAGCATGATTTTAGCCTACGGAATAATTGAGAGCATGATTTTAGCCTACGGAATAATTGAGAGCATGATTTTAGCCAACGGAATAATTAAGAGCATTATTTTAGCCTACGGAATAATTGAGAGCATGATTTTAGCCTATGGAATAATTGAGAGCATGATTTTGGCCTATGGAATAATTGAGAGCATGATTTTAGCCTACGGAATAATTGAGAGCATGATTTTAGCCTACGGAATAATTGAGAGCATGATTTTAGCCTACGGAGTAATTGAGAGCATGATTTTAGCCTACGGAATAATTGAGAGCATGATTTTAGCCTACGGAATAATTGAGAGCATGATTTTAGCCTACGGAATAATTGAGAGCATGATTTTAGCCTATGGAATAATTGAGAGCATGATTTTGGCCTATGGAATAATTGAGAGCATGATTTTAGCCTACGGAATAATTGAGAGCATGATTTTAGCCTACGGAATAATTGAGAGCATGATTTTAGCCTATGGAATAATTGAGAGCATGATTTTAGCCTACGGAATAATTGAGAGCATGATTTTAGCCTATGGAATAATTGAGAGCATGATTTTGGCCTATGGAATAATTGAGAGCATGATTTTAGCCTACGGAATAACTGAGAGCATGATTTTAGCCTACGGAATAATTGAGAGCATGATTTTAGCCTACGGAATAATTGAGAGCATGATTTTGCCTATGGAATAATTGAGAGCATGATTTTAGCCTACGGAATAATTGAGAGCATGATTTTAGCCTATGGAATAATTGAGAGCATGATTTTAGCCTACGGAATACTTGAGAGCATGATTTTAGCCTACGGAATAATTGAGAGCATGATTTTAGCCTACGGAATAATTGAGAGCATGATTTCAGCCTATGGAATAATTGAGAGCATGATTTTAGCCTATGGAATAATTGAGAGCATGATTTTAGCCTACGGAATAATTGAGAGCATGATTTTAGCCTACGGAATACTTGAGAGCATGATTTTAGCCTACGGAATAATTGAGAGCATGATTTTAGCCTACGGAATAATTGAGAGCATGATTTTAGCCTACGGAATAATTGAGAGCATGATTTTAGCCTATGGAATAATTGAGAGCATGATTTTAGCCTATGGAATAATTGAGAGCATGATTTTAGCCTACGGAATAATTGAGAGCATGATTTTAGCCTACGGAATAATTGAGAGCATGATTTTAGCCTACGGAATAATTGAGAGCATGATTTTAGCCTACAGAATAATTGAGAGCATGATTTTAGCCTACGGAATAATTGAGAGCATGATTTTAGCCTATGGAATAATTGAGAGAATGATTTTAGCCTACGGAATAATTGAGAGCATGATTTTAGCCTACGGAATACTTGAGAGCATGATTTTAGCCTACGGAATAATTGAGAGCATGGTTTTAGCCTACGGAATAATTGAGAGCATGGTTTTAGCCTATGGAATAATTGAGAGCATGATTTTAGCCTACGGAATAATTGAGAGCATGATTTTAGCCTACGGAATAATTGAGAGCATGATTTTAGCCTACGGAATAATTGAGAGCATGATTTTAGCCTACGGAATAATTGAGAGCATGATTTTAGCCTACGGAATAATTGAGAGCATGATTTTAGCCTACGGAATAATTGAGAGCATGATTTTAGCCTATGGAATAATTGAGAGCATGATTTTGGCCTATGGAATAATTGAGAGCATGATTTTAGCCTACGGAATAACTGAGAGCATGATTTTAGCCTACGGAATAATTGAGAGCATGATTTTAGCCTACGGAATAATTGAGAGCATGATTTTGCCTATGGAATAATTGAGAGCATGATTTTAGCCTACGGAATAATTGAGAGCATGATTTTAGCCTATGGAATAATTGAGAGCATGATTTTAGCCTACGGAATACTTGAGAGCATGATTTTAGCCTACGGAATAATTGAGAGCATGATTTTAGCCTACGGAATAATTGAGAGCATGATTTTAGCCTATGGAATAATTGAGAGCATGATTTTAGCCAATGGAATAATTGAGAGCATGATTTTAGCCTACGGAATAATTGAGAGCATGATTTTAGCCTACGGAATACTTGAGAGCATGATTTTAGCCTACGGAATAATTGAGAGCATGATTTTAGCCTACGGAATAATTGAGAGCATGATTTTAGCCTACGGAATAATTGAGAGCATGATTTTAGCCTATGGAATAATTGAGAGCATGATTTCAGCCTATGGAATAATTGAGAGCATGATTTTAGCCTACGGAATAATTGAGAGCATGATTTTAGCCTATGTATTATGGATAGCGTAATTATTGCTCACGGAATAATTGAGAGCGTGATATTATAGCCTATGTATTTATGGAAAGCGTGACAAGAACGTTCAAATGTACTAATACATAAAAAGATTTTATAGCCTTCTTTATTTTCATGGAGATACCCGAGTTAATGGACGCAACCAGTGAATTTTACAGTCAAAGTTGCTTTTATTCATCACCGACAAAATCATATCTTGCCTTCATTTGGGCTAAATTCAAGTGACAATAGCGACACTCTACCCGGCCTCTGCGCGGTGCTAAACATTTATCTACTTTCTGTTTCCTTTTTTTTCTGTATGACTGCGCGTCTGCAACACGAACATGAAGGTACGAGCCTTTTTTTCAGTACGCGCAAATCGCGAGTACGCACTTGAGGTATTCGTTATGTGTGTTTAGATGTTCTATAGCCGAGGCAGCTTATACTAGGTGCTCGATGGCCTGGGCTTGTTATTCTATGTGTAAACGAGCCCTTATTTATTATCAGTAATAGACGAGGGCTTATACATTTTAAGGTTTAGACGAGGGTTTATGTAATTTTATGTATAGACGAGCGTATATTTAATTTCAATGGTAGACGAGGGCTTACATATTTTAAGGCTTAGACGGAATCCCATAAAATTTTAGGTATATAAGAAGGCGTATACAATTTTAATAATAGGCGAGGCCTTATATCTTTTGAGGTTTAGACGAGGGCTTATTTATGTTTAGGTATATACGAAAAACAACTGGATTTTTTTTCGCGTACTGATCGGGCAACTTCATTGTTTGTTAGTTAGTTTGGAATTCTTAATATTATCTCTGATACTCCTCGTCACTAAACCTAGTTAGAACACAACCAGTTTTCCACATTTTATTTTATCACTGGCACCACTCTTCGTGAAACATTTTGAAAACATCATTAATACACATTTGATTAGTACGTAATGAAAGCCCCATTGGAACATGATCAGTTGTGAATGTACATTTTCCCTGCAGAGCGCACTTTGCGCAACTTCAACTGCGGAAACCATATACAATACAGGTAAGAACTGCCCCTCACCTGCCCCTCGCCTGCCCCTCACCTGCCCCTCAACTGCCTCTTACCTGCCCCTCACCTGCCCCTCACCTGCCCCTTGCCGGCCCCTCACCTGCCCTTCACCTGCCCCTCACCTGCCCGTCACCTGCCCTTTGTCCGTCCCTCACCTGCCCTTCACCTGCCCCTCACCTGCCCTTCGCCTGCCCTCTCACCTGTCCCTCACCTGCCCCTCACCCCCCCTCACCTGCCCTTCACCCCCCCTCACCTGCTCCTCGCCTGCCTTTCACCTGCCCCTCACCTGCCCCTCACCCGCCCCTCACCTGCCCCTCACCCGCCCCTCACATGCCCCTCACCTGCTCCTCACCCGCCCCTCACCCCAGCAGTTCAGGTGTCTGGTGGCAGCAGCTCACCTGCCGTGACGGACGGTGGCCGTAACGTACGACCGCCGTATATCGCTCAGCGCCTCGGCTGATTTACGACATCCCCCCCTCCCTGTATCCCCTCACCCCCTAATTAACCCCCTCTGTCCCCCCATACAGGGCCTTGACAACTTGAGCAGCAAAGTTGCGAGCTGAAAGATAAGAAGCTAAATTCTTGTGAATTCCGTCGCGTGGATACGACACTTTATTTATGAGTAAGCACTTTGGTACAATTTTTTTCGGGTAAAGGCATAAGACCCTTTAGTTATTTGTACGTGTGAAATATGTCGGTGTTGTTTCAGGTGAGTAATTAGGTATTGGCTGGTTTCTTTATTGGGTATGAGTCTCGCTGTCTATTGACCGCTGCTTTTAAGTTCATAAATTTTTTGTGTAAAATTTTTTAATGAGTCAAAAATTCTATGTCAGTGTCTATTTGTTGGCCTCTTAGGGGGGTAGAATTATTAAATCTATGGGTATTAGTGCTCCCAGGTGGAATATGTGAGGTCCCGAGGCTAGGTCCCTTTTGTTGAAACAGAACAGCTTTTCTTGTTTTGTTACTAACCATCATTTTCGGTTCACAGCTTTCCTGTTTTTAAGCACGTACTACTTTCTTCTTTAACGTTTATTTTGTTTCACAGACTTCTTCCTCATCTTACTGTTTCTACACATCTTGTGCCTAAATTCCGCATTCTTTTAATTAACTCCATGTATCGGATAGGGAGGTTTACCTAGCATTTAATGTAAATTGTCTATTTAAAGCGCATTTCACTGAAATGTTCAACTGAAGGAAAGTTGACTCTTGTAGTTTAAATACTCGCCTACACATAATACTCTATTTAAACTCTACACACGGACATACACCATTTACTATAAACATGGAAATACACCATTTAAACTACACACACGGAAATACACCATTTAAACTACACACACGGAAATACACCATTTACTATACACATGGAAATACACCATTTAAACTACACACACGGAAATACGCTATTTAGACTACGGCACACGGTAATATTTCGTTCCAAACGCCTTTGATTTTACACGTATTCCGGCGTGCGTATGAGATGCTCATTCGTGATACAGCGGTTATAGTCATGGGTGATATAGTATTGTTTATCACTTGATGCTATGTTTAGTAGTTTTATTTATGAGTAATATAACAGGGTATTATTTATCACATGATGATATGTTTAGTAGTTTTATTTATGAGTAATATAACAGGGTATCATTTATCACATGATGATGTGTACAGTATTTTTATTTATATGTAATATACCGGGGTATTGTTTATCACTTGATGATATGTTTAGTAGTTTTATTTATGAGTAATATACCGGGGTATTATTTATTACATGATAATACGAATAGCATTTTCACTAATGAATGATATGCCGGAGTATCACAAATTCAAGGATGATATCATATTTGATGTATCAATTAATTGTGAAATAAAAATTATTTTAAAAATAAATTAAACAAAATTAAATTTTAATTAAAATGAAAAAAATTATATTAAAATAATTATAATTAAGAATTATTCTAAATAGATAAGTGAAATAAAATTTAAATTGACTAAAATTTATTGATATGATCAATTGATATCAACTATGATAAATTCATACCCACCATGGAAGCGATTGCGTATCATGGTAGAATTAAAGTGCTATACATATATATTTATATATCTATAGTACTTTACTGGTAATATATATGTATATATATTATTAAAATACTACATATAATTACATATACATATAATAATATATATATAAAATAAGATACATACCTAGAATATAGATATATATGAACTCACTAGTATATATATAAATTATATATACAAAATAAATATAAATATAAATCGACTTATATCTATAAATTTTCAATGAAAATTCATCACTTACGAGTATCGCATGAGCAGATAAATACATTTTATCTACCATTTTAGATATAGATTCTGTTCCAATATCCCATCACTGTTTCGTGCCCCAACAATTGATTCTAAGTGAGGCACACAAAAAAAAACATCGCCACATATTTAAAATATACTTAAATGAGTGACATAAATATGAATAATAATTAATATTATTTATGAATAATATTTAGCTTAACGAGTAATTTGAGCGCTGACCACACACACACATACACACACACACACATATATATATGCATATATACATATATATATATATACATTTAATGCAATAATCGGGTTGTGAGGAAATGATGTGAACACGTGGCGCGTGTGCTGAGTTATGAACTCACTAATTAAAGTATAAACAAACTGACGCACTAACTAATTGAACAACTAATTAATTATTCAATTAGGTAATGAAATAACTAACCAATAAATTAATTATCTAGGGTAATGTTCGAATGGCCGGACGGTTCGAATCGTCGGTCATTCTTAGTTAATTTCCAATTTTGACGATCGATAGCAATCCAAAAGCCACCCCGTAAGACGCGTAGCAGATCACACCACTACAGGCCTTGCGGGTTGAGTTTTTAGATAGCTACCGAGCGCAAAAATTTAAAATTAACTAAGAATGACCGACGCTTCGAACCGTCCGGCCATTCGAACATTACCCTAATTAAATAAATAACTAATGATCGCACTGATTCATTAAATACTTAACTAATTAATGAGCTAATTTATTAATGAAATAACTAGTTTAAAAAATAACTAATTAATGAGCTAATTTATTAATGAAGTAACTAGTTTAAAAAATAACTAATTAATGAGCTAATTTATTAATGAAGTAACTAGTTTAAAAAATAAGTAATTAATGAGCAAAATAATAAAATAACTAAATAATTAATCAACTATTTAAATAAACAAATTATTGAAAAATGAACTAACTAATTAAATAATTAGATAAATAATGAAGTAATTAGCTGCCAGCCTATTTATTTAATAGACTTATTACCTACCTTAGTTGGGTATGCAATACTTTTAACACCCCAGAGCAAATCTCGGAGCAGTGCATCGCTGTGTACACAAAAATAGTGATGATGGTAAAAATATACATTAATAATAATATTAATAATAATTATAGTAATAATAAAAATAAGGATAAAAATATATATTGATAATAATATTAATAATAATAAATACTTTCCTGGGTTTGCGTTTTTTTTCAAGTGTCGTGGTGCAAAGACATGGAGCTTTGCTTCGGGTAGTTTTTGCGTGTGTGTATACTGTGTAGATGTGCGAGTATGTGTATGTGTAGGTGTATGAGTGTGAAAATGTGTGTTTATGTGTAGGTGTGTGAATGTGTGTCTGTGACGGTGCGTGAGTGTGCGTGTGTGTATGTGAAGGTGCGTGAGTGTGCGTATGTGTGAGTGCGTATGTGTGTATGCGTGTGTCTGTGTCAGCTCACGTACACACGCGTCGAGGTGCACATGGTACACATGACGCAACACGGCGCGTCACGCGACGGTCACGACGCACATGCGTCACGTGCGTCGTGCTCGTGAACTTCTACAGCTCGAGGACGGTAGGAATCCGTTCCTCTTTGAGGGACTGCAATTCTGGCAACACTCCATTTTGTGTGGCACCAAACCTCAATATTTTGTGATTATATATTTTTGAATCCGAGCTCTATTCATTTAGTTATTACATTTAAAAATGTCCTTCAAAATATTTATCCCAACAGTTTTTGTTTACATTTATTTTGTTTACATTCACTTGCAAGCATTTATTGACATGATAGATTCTTGAATCCTAGCTCTATTTTTTAATAATTTCCTTTAAAAATATTCTTCGTTATATTTAGCTCAACAGTTTATGTTTACATTCATTTCACTTACATTGCGTTTGGTTTACATTCATTTCTGTTTACATTATATTTTGCTTACATTCACCTGTGTACAAAATTGTTTAAATTTAGAAATTTTTAAATTCTGGCATCTGAATGAACACAAAAAATGTGCAAATTTATAAGAATTAAATTCGAATTAAGTACGCAAAATCAGCTGATGGAATTTCAAGATCTGTCTTTCAATGCTGCAAAATTGTAAAAATTACCAGAATTTGTATCGATTAAATCGCATAACTCCAACTTTAGACCCTCAACTCTATAACTCCAACTCGGCTTTCTAAACTTCAACTTTTTGCGCTGAAGCAATTTTTCATCATTTACAAATTATGCATCACAATTTAAAATTCGAAATGCATTAAAAATACAACATATAAGAAACTTAAAAAAGAACGATTTAAAATAAGTTAGACAAGCGTACGCAAAACATCTACTTTTTTCAGTGAAAAAGGTTACCTGCGACCCAGAAATCCCCGGATGTAATTTTGCGAGGCTCCTGATTGGCTGGAAATTATTGACCAACCAATTAAAACCTTCTTTTTATTTTCTTGGGTTATAATTGGTAGATGTAGCGTGACACAATCTCCAATAGGAAAACAGGTGAGAATTACCCTACTTTAGTTACCGTAGTACCGGTGTGTATTGACGTGTGTTTGTTGGTGTTTTTGTGTTCATTTGTGTTCACACTCGTGCTTTTTGTGTTCATTTCAAAATTTAGGATAAAGTTTAAATATGTTCTATCTTGAGCATCATCGCTAACATTGTATTGTACGAGAAAACAGTAAATACCGTAAAAAGTATTCAGAGTATAGGAACCGCTTGTTCGTTACTCTAGTGACCTTCGTCATCATCACCGCTTCTTCATCACCTGCACCAGGTCTCATTCATCACCAAGTCGACTCATCACTGGTGAGTACCCATGGTGATGTTCAACAATTTTCTTGTTGTTTTTTTGAGATTAAAGTATTATTGGTATTATTAAAATGATGTACTATCAGTTTTATTAAAATTGAGGTGTTATTACCATTATAATTATTATGAACTATTATTGATTTTAATATTCTACTTATTAGTATATATTTACAAATGTAAAGTTATGTTCGTTATTATCATAAAACCTTGAGGATAATTCTCATCGAAGATATTTCGATATGAGTATTTATTTACAACATATATATAAAAAGGCCATTTTTTGGAAAAAATGCAGCGCGAAGGAAGACATTTTATTTTGTGCGTGTATCGTTAAAAAAGTTTTACGAAATGTTTTTTTTTTCGTATCATGGATTTGGCGGACATAATTTGTTACCAGAATTGTGAAGAAAAAATGTGATGTTGACATCTCGATGTTTGTAACGGGATGTTTATGGTGGGATGTTAATAGTGGGATGTTTATGGTGGGATGTTTATGGTGGGATGTTTATGGTGGGATGTTTATGGTGGGATGTTTATGGTGGGATGTTAATAGTGGGATGTTTATGGTGGGATGTTTATGGTGGGATGTTTATGGTGGGATGTTTATGGTGGGATGTTTAGGGTGGGAGGTGTAGGGTGGGATGTTTTGGGGGGATGTGTATGGTGGGATGTTTATGGTGGGATGTTAATGGTGGGATGTTTATGGGTGGGATGTTTATGGTGGGATGTTTATGGTGGGATGGTAGGGGGGATGTTGGGGGTGGGATGTTTATGGTGGGAGGTTATGGTGGTTGGGTGGGATGGTGATGGTGGGATGTTTATGGTGGGATGGTTATGGTGGGAGGGTTATGGGGGATGTTTGATGGTGGGATGGTTTAGGGGGTGGATGTTGAGGGTGGGGGGATGGTTATGGTGGGAGGGTTGAGGTGGGGATGGTTTATGGTGGTGGGAGTGTTGGGTGGGTGGGTGAGGTGGGATGGGGTGTGGGGGGGTTGGTGGGGGTGGGTGGGGGGGGTTGGGTGGTTGGTAGGGGGTGGGGGTTGGGGGGGTTAGGGGGGGTGGGGTAGGGGGGTTGGGTTTTGGGGGGAAGGGGTGGGGGGGTTGGGGTTGGTGGGGTGGGTGGTGGGTGGTGTAGGGGGGGTTGGGATGGGGGGGGTTGAGGGTGGGTGGTGGTTTGGGTGGGTGGGTTTTGTGTGGTGGGATGTTTATGGTGGGATGTTTATGGTGGGATGTTTATGGTGGGATGTTAATGGTGGGATGTTTATGGTGGGATGTTTATGGTGGGATGTTTATGGTGGGATGTTTATGGTGGGATGTTTATGGTGGGATGTTTATGGTGGGATGTTTATGGTGGGATGTTAATGGTGGGATGTTTATGGTGGGATGTTTATGGTGGGATGTTTATGGTGGGATGTTTATGGTGGGATGTTTATGGTGGGATGTTTATGGTGGGATGTTAATAGTGGGATGTTTATGGTGGGATGTTTATGGTGGGATGTTTATGGTGGATGTTTATGGTGGGATGTTTATGGTGGGATGTTTATGGTGGGATGTTAATAGTGGGATGTTTATGGTGGGATGTTATGGTGGGATGTTTATGGTGGGATGTTTATGGTGGGATGTTAATATTGGGATGTTTATGGTGGGATGTTTATGGTGGGATGTTTATGGTGGGATGTTTATGGTGGGATGTTTATGGTGGGATGTTAATATTGGGATGTTTATGGGGGTTATGGTGGGATGTTTATGGTGGATGTTTATGGTGGGATGTTAATATTGGGATGTTTATGGTGGGATGTTTATGGTGGGATGTTTATGGTGGGATGTTTATGGTGGGATGTTTATGGTGGGATGTTAATATTGGGATGTTTATGGTGGGATGTTTATGGTGGGATGTTTATGGTGGGATGTTTATGGTGGGATGTTAATATTGGGATGTTTATGGTGGGATGTTTATGGTGGGATGTTTATGGTGGGATGTTTATGGTGGGATGTTTATGGTGGGATGTTTATGGTGGGAAGTTTATGGTGGGATGTTTATGGGGGGATGTTTATGGTGGGATGTTAATATTGGGATGTTTATGGTGGGATGTTTATGGTGGGATGTTTATGGTGGGATGTTTATGGTGGGATGTTTATGGTGGGATGTTAATATTGGGATGTTTATGGTGGGATGTTTATGGTGGGATGTTTATGGTGGGATGTTTATGGTGGGATGTTTATGGTGGGATGTTTATGGTGGGAAGTTTATGGTGGGATGTTTATGGTGGGATGTTTATGGTGGGATGTTAATATTGGGATGTTTATGGTGGGATGTTTATGGTGGGATGTTTATGGTGGGATGTTTATGGTGGGATGTTTATGGTGGGATGTTAATATTGGGATGTTTATGGTGGGATGTTTATGGTGGGATGTTTATGGTGGGATGTTTATGGTGGGAAGTTTATGGTGGGATGTTTATGGTGGGATGTTTATGGTGGGATGTTAATATTGGGATGTTTATGGTGGGATGTTTATGGTGGGATGTTTATGGTGGGATGTTTATGGTGGGATGTTAATATTGGGATGTTTATGGTGGGATGTTTATGGTGGGATGTTTATGGTGGGATGTTTATGGTGGGATGTTAATATTGGGATGTTTATGGTGGGATGTTTATGGTGGGATGTTTATGGTGGGATGTTTATGGTGGGATGTTTATGGTGGGATGTTTATGGTTGGGATGTTTATGGTGGGATGTTTATGGTGGGATGTTTATGGTGGGATGTTTATGGTGGGATGTTTATGGTGGGATGTTAATATTGGGATGTTTATGGTGGGATGTTTATGGTGGGATGTTTATGGTGGGATGTTTATGGTGGGATGTTTATGGTGGGATGTTTATGGTGGGATGTTTATGGTGGGATGTTTATGGTGGGATGTTAATAGTGGGATGTTTATGGTGGGATGTTAATAGTGGGATGTTTATGGTGATATTTTTATGGTGGGATGTTTATGGTGGGATGTTTATGGTGGGATGTTTATGGTGGGATGTTTATGGTGGGATGTTTATGGTGGGATGTTTATAGTGGGATGTTTATGGTGGGATGTTTATGGTGGGATGTTTATGGTGGGATGTTAATAGTGGGATGTTTATGGTGGGATGTTTATGGTGGGATTGTTTATGGTGGGATGTTTATGGTGGGATGTTAATAGTGGGATGTTTATGGTGGGATGTTTATAGTGGGATGTTTATGGTGGGATGTTTATGGTGGGATGTTTATGGTGGGATGTTAGTAGTGGGATGTTTATGGTGGGATGTTTATAGTGGGATGTTTATGGTGGGATGTTTATGGTGGGATGTTAATAGTGGGATGTTTATGGTGGGATGTTTATAGTGGGATGTTTATGGTGGGATGTTTATGGTGGGATGTTTATGGTGGGATGTTAATAGTGGGATGTTTTTGGTGGGATGTTTATGGTGGGATGTTTATAGTGGGATGTTTATGGTGGGATGTTAATAGTGGGATGTTTATGGTGGGATGTTTATGGTGGGATGTTTATGGTGGGATGTTAATAGTGGGATGTTTATGGTGGGATGTTTATGGTGGGATGTTTATGGTGGGATGTTAATAGTGGGATGTTTATGGTGGGATGTTTATGGTGGGATGTTTATGGTGGGATGTTTATGGTGGGATGTTTATAGTGGGATGTTTATGGTGGGATGTTAATAGTGGGATGTTTATGGTGGGATGTTTATGGTGGGATGTTTATGGTGGGATGTTAATAGTGGGATGTTTATGGTGGGATGTTTATGGTGGGATGTTTATGGTGGGATGTTAATAGTGGGATGTTTATGGTGGGATGTTTATGGTGGGATGTTTATGGTGGGATGTTTATGGTGGGATGTTTATAGTGGGATGTTTATGGTGGGATGTTAATAGTGGGATGTTTATGGTGGGATGTTTATGGTGGGATGTTTATGGTGGGATGTTTATGGTGGGATGTTTATAGTGGGATGTTTATGGTGGGATATTTATGGTGGGATGTTTATTGTGAGATGTTTTTAGTGGGATGTTTATGGTGGGATGTTTATGGTGGGATGTTTATGGTGGGATGTTTATGGTGGGATGTTTATGGTGGGATGTTTATAGTGGGATGTTTATGGTGGGATGTTTATGGTGGGATGTTTATGGTGGGATGTTTATGGTGGGATGTTAATAGTGGGATGTTTATGGTGGGATGTTTATGGTGGGATGTTTATGGTGGGATGTTTATGGTGGGATGTTTATAGTGGGATGTTTATGGTGGGATGTTAATAGTGGGATGTTTATGGTGGGATGTTTATGGTGGGATGTTTATGGTGGGATGTTTATGGTGGGATGTTTATAGTGGGATGTTTATGGTGGGATATTTATGGTGGGATGTTTATTGTGAGATGTTTTTAGTGGGATGTTTATGGTGGGATGTTTATGATGTTCAGGAAAACCCGAACACAACATTAATTACTGAGCTAATCTAATGGCTAATGGTTGCTTAACATTCGTTCGTTGTTTGAACCGTTTAATTATATAATGTTTAATAATAATAATAATAATAATAATGTTTGAACTCGTTTAATGTTCGAAATTCAACTGCGATACACTGGGGCGGACAATTGCAGTGCCCTTACATGCAGTTTGACCACGCTTGGCTATTTTTTTAGCGTACTGGGCAAAGTGCCGGAAAGTAGGTTCAGAATTACCGGATATTCCGAAAAATCGAGACTGCGCCCTGCAGGCCTAAATGTCCTCAGGGTGAATTCAATTTTATGAATTCTTATCGAAAAGTCTTGGTTTTCGTAATTTTTTTATGAAATCTTTCTAAATTTTACGAATTTTGTTTTAATTTTTTATCATTTGTGTAAGAAAGTTTTAGTTGAGTGATTTCTAGGTATTTTTTATGATTTCTTTATTTTTTATGAACTCGCTTCAAAAAGTTTTAGTTGTATGAATTTTTTCACGAATTATTTTTCACTCATTATGAATTTTTATTGATTTTTTATGAATTCTCTTCAGAGTCTTGAGTTTCCGTTGTTTCTGTGAAGACAAAACTTGAAAGTCTTTTATTTTTTTAAAATTTTGTATCGGTGAATGATGGATAATATACATTTATTCAAATAAGTATACAAATACGGTAATAAATCTGTGTAATGAAATTTCGAGTTAATTTAAAACGACCACCAATCCTTGTAACGAGTTAAAAAATCAAATTATTGAGCAACAATTCGTTCAAAACAAAATGTACTTCAGCGGTGCACCATTTGTACCCCCTGCACCACCTGCACCACCTGCACCACCTGTACCACATGCCCCACCTGCACCACATGCACCACCTGCACCACCTGTACCACCTGCACCACCTGTGCCACATGCACCACCTGCACCACCTGCACCACCTGCACCACCTGCACCACCTGAACCACCAGAGCACCATCTGCACCACCTGCACCGCCTGCACCACCAGAACCACCAGAGCACCACCTGCATCACCTGTACCACATGCACCACCAGAGCACCACCAGCGCATCACCTGCACCACCTGCACCACCAGAGCACCACCTGCACCACCTGCACCACCAGAGCACCACCAGCACCACCAGTGCACCACCTGCACCACCTGCACCACCAGTGCACCACAGCGTGCACCACCTGCCGGCGGGTACCAGCTGTCAACACAAGACAGGCACCAGCTGGCGGCGGCAGATGCTGCACAGCTCCCTAATGAAGACAACCCCAACTCCGCGCTGCTCCACTTTCCCCCAACCCAAATGTTAGCAACGTTACCTGCATGATCCTATTGTTCTTTAAATACGGGACCCGTGATAATTCTAAATGACTTTTGGTACAATGACCGGAAGGAATGTTCCCCGCATAAACATATACATAAACTACAAGGCCTCGAAAAATCTTCAATAACTTATGGTGTTTTACAATGAACGGATTTTTGTAAAAAAGGCAGTAGAATCCTGATGTTTGTATCGTTTGTTTAGTACCTGTGAATTCATGATACTACAATCAAAATGAGAATCAGAGGACACGGTAAAATTCATCCTGCTGCGAAACTGCCGCCAAGATGACGAACTGGACACAGGAACAGTTAGCTTTCATAAGCACAGCACACTTCTCTAATGAGAGGGGCATTGTCCTAGCCCTGCGAAGTTTCAAGAGAGTGTACAACCTGCGAAGTTCTCTTTTCACAAAAAAAAATATGCCGACCTACTCTGTGACAACTGTAAAGAAACAGAAATTCTACTGTAACTTGCTTTTTTATGGTGCACAGTCCGAGAAGCTGGCCAGTGATCTTTCAAAGCTTGTGGAGAAATTTTACAATTGTTTAGATTTTATTCCAATATTGACGAACAAGCGTAGTGTAGGATCGTTGTTTAGGTTTAAAGACCGTCTACCTACTGAACTGTGCTCTCGCTTAATCTACAAGTATTGTTGCCCGCTGTGCGGGTCCTAGCTACGTGGGTTGCACCCAGCGTAGTTTTAGAACAAGATTTTGTGAGCACGTTGGTAGGAGCTCCAGAACGGGGAGAGTTTTAACAAAGCCATCTTTTTCAGCCATTAGGGATCACGCAGAGCAGTGTAGTGTAATAGTAAGCAAATCTTATTTTTCAATTTTAAATTTCTGTGCAAATAAAAACGACCTACATATACTAGAATCTCTTTACATTAAAGAATCAAAGCCAGCTCTAAATTCAATGTTGTCATCATTTCAGTTGGAAATAGCCTGATTTTCAAAATTAATTACAGTATAATCTTTATATTATATCTTTTTTTTTGTTGTTGTTGTTGTTTTTGGTACTCCTTAAATTTGTATTCATTTTGTCTTTTAGCTGTGTCATGTTTTCTGTATTTCAATTCGCTTTTACAAGTATTGATAATAGCTTGAGCTCTAAGCCGAAACGTTCACGCATTAAAATGATTTTTAAATCAGCCATCTTTGCTATCATTTCTGTTTTAAAACTGGTCAAGAGTGCTCCAACCTAATTTAATCAAAGTAGCAGTATCGTTAAATAAGTAGCAGCATCGCAAAGTAAATTAAAGGTGTCAAAGGATATATTACTCAAGTTTCATGACTATCAAAAAGTGTAATTTTCGTTATGGCAACGTAAAATTTGTTCCGTGGTAAGGAGAATACACAATGTGAGCAGGGTGTTCGTTACGGGCGTTTGTACGCAAGCGTGAAAGAAATAGTCATTATACCTTGTTATTGAGGGCGTGCATGTGCTCTATTGAATGTGTTCAAATATATTGTCAGTCGTATAGTCACCTCTCAAATAGTCACAAATGGTCAAATTGTCACCTCTCAAATGGTCAAAAATGGTCAAATGGTCACAAATAGTTAAAAATGGTTAAATAGTCACAAATAGTCAAATAGTCACCTGTCAAATGGTCAAAAATGGTCAAATAGTCACCTGTCATATAGTCACAAATAGTTAAAGAGTCATAAATAGTCAAATATTCACCTTTCAAATAGTCTCAAATAGTCAGTTATTCGTCAAATAGTTAGTCACATAGTCACCTGTCAAATAGTTACCTGTCAAACGACACAAGTAGTCATTATAGTTTGTTACTGAGGGCGTACATGCGCTCTATTTAATGTGCTCAAATTTCATTTCAAGTTAAAACTGCTGTCAGTAATCATAAGTAGCACAACTCGGTACTCTAAATAAGCGTAACTAACCTCCGTAGTCGAGAAAAAAAAAGAACAACCTGCTACACGATAAAAAATTTCACTGGTAAAGTTTTCTACATTGAAAGATTCCATCATCAGGACTGTGAAACTTGGTGAAGGGAACACTGAAAGTTCCTTTACAAAGCACTTTTAGCAAGTTTTACGGGCATATTTTTAGGAATTCATCATCATCATTGCAGTAAAACTTGATGAAGGGAACACTGAATGTTCTTTTACAAAGCTCTTTCAACCAGTTTTAGTGCACTGATGATATGATCTTTGAATTCCGTAACGTTCGCCAGTAAATATGTTCATCGTGTCGTTGGTACTTCTTTTACTTTGAGACTGAGACTGCCTTGGAATCGTCCAATTAGCACCAACATCTGCACTCAGGTGTATTGTTTTGGTGTATTTGATGTAGGACTTGTACATAGGTAAATATATTTTGGAGAATATTACCAATAAAAACATATATATTGGTGAATATTACCTAGTTAAACCAAAGAAATTAAATTAATTTAAAACAATTATTGTTACATCTAAATTCGTGAGTAATCAATAGCAATACGTGAGTAATCGACAGCCAAAGAAGAGTGCATATGTTTCGGAAAATAAAGAGAAATTGAAGAGAGAGAGAGAGTTAGTGGGTGTACATACGTTATTCTCAAGCAAAAATTTGTAATTGACATTGAGCTAGCAGCTTTGCTATGTTTTTAGCACATCACTGTCGACAGCTGAAGCTGTGAAACGAATTTACCCGGTCAATTAAGCGGGAGGAACAGGTTTGTTCTTTTCCTTCTCACGCTCCGTCGTATCTCTGAACCTTTACAAGAAGGGCCTGAATTGCACTTGCAGAGCTAAACAATTGCCTCTCGAGGATGACATACTTGCTGACATAAATGTTGAAGGATGGCCTGCTAGAGCCCGTTCAGGTCTGTTCAATTTACACTTCATCTTCGGGGAGTCAAAGATGTTCAATTGAAACAGGGCGTTCCTCAAGGATCTGTCGCTGGCCCTTCCCAGTCTGACCTTTTCGCCGCCTGCATGAATGTTTTTCGCAGCCCAAGCGATTTTATTACTTGGGCGACGAAAAACATGCATGCTCCAGCGAAAAAATTAGACTGGGTCTGCTGTTGCTGCTGCGGTCATTCTCGAGCACACCGAGACAAAGGGTGGAGAAACTTTGAAAAACAAAGAACAATTTAAAAGAGGAGAAATGGATGCTAATACTTTGAAAAGAGAAGGGGACAGAAGAAATTTAAAGAGGGGGAAATTTGTACTAAAACTTTGAAAATGAGGAAGAGAGAAAAAAATTAAAGAAAGGGAAAAGGTACAAAAACCTCGAGAAAGAGAGGAAGACGGAAAATTTCAAAGAAAGACAAAGAGTATAAAAACCGTGAAGAGTGAGAAAACTTTAAAAAGAGAAAAAAGGGTACAAAAACTTTGGAAAAGAGACAGAAATGTTTGAAAAAAGAGAAAGGGGGTTAAATTGCGAAAAACGGAGAAAACTCTGAAGAGAGAGATGGAAACAATTTTGAAAACGAAAAGAGAGGAAATATTAGGAAAAAATGAGAATATGAATAAGAAATGTAATCAAAAGTACACTTTGCGTGAAGGGCTGAGTTATTTGGTTAATAACACAATTCATGAAGAAAGAAGCGTGTGTTTAATTTCGGGAAAAAATTCATGTATTTAAACAATTCATTTACCATTAGCGATACAGTAATAGGTTGTATCTTGAGTCTAGTACAATGGACATATTTGAGTTTAGCTACTTGTGGGCCCGAATAAGTTCAGCGACTGCTAGGGCGTCCTATAATGAAGTATTACGAACAGAGATTTGAGGCTGAAAATTTGTTATTCTGCTGTTTGTTCTTATGACTCAATGATTGCAGTAATGGAAATTGTGACTTGATGATTGCAGTAATGGAAATTGTGACCTGATGATTGCAGTAATGGAAATTGTGACTTGATGATTGTAGTAATGGAAATTGTGACCTGATGATTGCAGTAATGGAAATTGTGACTTGATGATTGCAGTAATGGAAATTGTGACCTGATGATTGCAGTAATGGAAATTGTGACTTGATGATTGCAGTAATGGAAATTGTGACTTGATGATTGTAGTAATGGAAATTGTGACCTGATGATTGCAGTAATGGAAATTGTGACTTGATGATTGCAGTAATGGAAATTGTGACCTGATGATTGCAGTAATGGAAATTATGACTTGATGATTGTAGTAATGGAAATTGTGACTTGATGATCGTAGTAATGGAAATTGTGACTCAATGATCGTAGTATTGGAAATTGTGACTCAATGATCGCAGTAATGGAAATTGTGACTCAATGAACGCAGTAATGGAAATTGTGACTCAATGATCGTAGTAATGGAAATTGTGACTCAATGATCGTAGTATTGGAAATTGTGACTCAATGATCGCAGTAATGGAAATTGTGACTCAATGAACGCAGTAATGGAAATTGTGACTCAATGATCGTAGTAATGGAAATTGTGACTTGATGATTGCAGTAATGGAAATTGTGACTCAATAATCGCAGTAATGGAAATTGTGACTCAATGATCGTAGTAATGGAAATTGTGACTTGATGATTGCAGTAATGGAAATTGTGACTCAATAATCGCAGTAATGGAAATTGTGACTCAATGATCGTAGTAATGGAAATTGTGACTCAATGATCGTAGTATTGGAAATTGTGACTCAATGATCGCAGTAATGGAAATTGTGACTCAATGAACGCAGTAATGGAAATTTTGACTCAATGATCGTAGTAATGGAAATTGTGACTCAATGATCGCAGTAGGGGAAATTTTGAGTGAATGAATGCAGTAGTGGAAATTGTGACCGATTGTAGTAGTGGTAATGATGACTGAATGATTGTAGCGGAAATTGTGACCGAATGATTGCAGCAGTAGCAAATGTGACTGAATGATCGCAGCAGTGGAAATTATGACTGTGGTACCTGTGCTGTATTTGACTGACAATTTCATTTTTGTGCGCTTTTAACGGATAAGTTCTGCTTTTTGTGCTCCTTCGACTGATGAATTTTATTTTTGTGCGGCTTTAAAGTGATAACTTTATTTTAATGAGCCTACGACTGATAAACCTTTTTTTGGGCGACTTTAAGTGATAACTTTATTTTAATGAGCCTATGACTGATAAACCTTTTTTTTGGGCGACTTTAAGTGATAACTTTATTTTAATGAGCCTATGACTGATAAACCTTTTTTTGGGCGACTTTAAATGATAACTTTATTTTAATGAGCCTATGACTGATAAACCTTTTTTTGGGCGACTTTAAGTGATAACTTTATTTTAATGAGCCTACGACTGATAAACCTTTTTTTGGGCGACTTTAAATGATAACTTTATTTTAATGAGCCTACGACTGATAAACCTTTTTTTTGGGCGACTTTAAATGATAACTTTATTTTAATGAGCCTACGACTGATAAACCTTTTTTTTGGGCGACTTTAAATGATAACTTACAGAAGTGTGGCACTTCTAATTGATTACTCTCATTGCCTCTAGTGCATTTTACAGATTTTCTTCTTGTTAAACATTCAATGTAATAAATTATTAAAGACCGTCGGTGTGACCTGATGAGTAATGCGATGCGTGTTGTATTTGGGCGCCTTGCTTCATTTTAAAGTGCCAAATGTGCTCTTCTAGGATAGCTGCAAATGCATTTTCTCGGGAACAACTCTCTAAAACTTGAATAATAAAATTCAAAAATAAAAAGCAACGAAAGAAAAAATTGAAATAAAAGTTTTTGGTTCTAAAAGAAAGAAAAAGACTAAAAAAGAACGATAGAAGAAGGAATAAAAAATGCACTAAGTAATACCCGTAACCCTCGTGGTAAAAAGTCATTGTGATAAAAGATAAAAAATGATCCACTTTCAACACAGTGACGTGAATTTTTTTATTTTGAATTGCCTGGAAGCTTATCACTATGTTAACACACTGGCACGTTTTTTTGAAAGTGTAGTACATGAAAACTTTGCAAAACAAAACTCATTTATACTTTAGGTACGAGTGTTTGAGATATGTGAACTTTATGAACACGTGGTATCTCGAAATCAATTATTTATTGATAAAATCTCCTACACTTACAACAGGAATTATTTTTTGAGCAGTTTTTATCACAAGACCACTAGGATTGGTATGACTGATCAGCGCAATCGTGTGATATCGACACGGTATTACGCACCACCTGCCAAATTTTCTGGATTTATAACTCACTTGTCAACATTCGATACAGCTTGCCAAAATTTGTTCCACCTTCTAAAAATTTGACCGTGCGAGTAAAAATTTGTTCCACTTCACCGAAATTTGTTCCAGCTTGCCAAACTTACTTTCAGCCTGCCAGCGTTTGTTCCAGTTCACTAGCATATATATGTTATATATATGTCGCTAATATATGTTCCCGCTGACCGAAATTTGTTGTTGCTCCCCAAAATTTGTTCCATTTCACCATAAAAATTGTTCCTTCTTAGCAAAATTTGTGCCCCTAGCTTGACCAAAATTTGCTTTAATTCTCCAAAATTATTTTTCGCTCACCGAATTTTTTTCGCTTGGGCAAATTTATTCCCGATCGTATGCTCCTGATCACCAAACTGTACATCTTGTCGGGAAACTTTTCTCATTCAAACAAAAATATGAACATGTTGCCAGAAATTTTTCCCCGATCGCCAAAATGTGTTACAGGCTGCCAAAATCCGTTCCCGCCCGCCCCTCACCACCGCACGGCTTTCTAGTGCAGCAAAAACGCCACAGCACCCACCGCGCCCAGCTGATCTGCGTGTAATTATAGCTCCGCTGAGGCGCCGTGTTCCATTGCGCACCGACGCGTGCAACTTGACGCGGCTCTTGCCGTGTAAATTTACGCGGCCCTGACCGTGTAAATTTACAAGCCTCTGACCGTGTAAATTTACAAGCCTCTGACCGTGTAAATTTACAAGCCTCTGACCGTGTAAATTTACAAGCCTCTGACCGTGTAAATTTACAAGCCTCTGACCGTGTAAATTTACAAGCCTCTGACCGTGTAAATTTACAAGCCTCTGACCGTGTAAATTTACAAGCCTCTGACCGTGTAAATTTACAAGCCTCTGACCGTGTAAATTTACAAGCCTCTGACCGTGTAAATTTACATGGCTCTGACCGTGTAAATTTACAAGCCTCTGACCGTGTAAATTTACAAGCCTCTGACCGTGTAAATTTACAAGCCTCTGACCGTGTAAATTTACAAGCCTCTGACCGTGTAAATTTACAAGCCTCTGACCGTGTAAATTTACATGGCTCTGACCGTGTAAATTTACAAGCCTCTGACCGTGTAAATTTACAAGCCTCTGACCGTGTAAATTTACATGGCTCTGACCGTGTAAATTTACATGGCTCTGACCGTGTAAATTTACATGGCTCTGACCGTGTAAATTTACATGGCTCTGACCGTGTAAATTTACAAGCCTCTGACCGTGTAAATTTACATGGCTCTGACCGTGTAAATTTACAAGCCTCTGACCGTGTAAATTTACAATTCTCTGACCGCGTAAATTTACATGGCTCTGACCGTGTAAATTTACAAGCCTCTGACCGTGTAAATTTACAATCCTCTGACCGCGTAAATTTACAAGCCTCTGACCGTGTAAATTTACAAGCCTCTGACCGTGTAAATTTACAAGCCTCTGCCCGTGTAAATTTACAAGCCTCTGACCGTGTAAATTTACAAGCCTCTGACCGTGTAAATTTACATGGCTCTGACCGTGTAAATTTACAAGCCTCTGACCGTGTAAATTTACAAGCCTCTGACCGTGTAAATTTACATGGCTCTGACCGTGTAAATTTACATGGCTCTGACCGTGTAAATTTACATGGCTCTGACCGTGTAAATTTACAAGCCTCTGACCGTGTAAATTTACATGGCTCTGACCGTGTAAATTTACAAGCCTCTGACCGTGTAAATTTACAATCCTCTGACCGCGTAAATTTACATGGCTCTGACCGTGTAAATTTACATGGCTCTGACCGTGTAAATTTACAAGCCTCTGACCGTGTAAATTTACAAGCCTCTGACCGTGTAAATTTACATGGCTCTGACCGTGTAAATTTACAAGCCTCTGACCGTGTAAATTTACAAGCCTCTGACCGTGTAAATTTACAAGCCTCTGACCGTGTAAAGTTACATGGCTCTGACCGTGTAAATTTACATGGCTCTGACCGTGTAAATTTACATGGCTCTGACCGTGTAAATTTACATGGCTCTGACCGTGTAAATTTACATGGCTCTGACCGTGTAAATTTACAAGCCTCTGACCGTGTAAATTTACATGGCTCTGACCGTGTAAATTTACATGGCTCTGACCGTGTAAATTTACAAGCCTCTGACCGTGTAAATTTACATGGCTCTGACCGTGTAAATTTACAAGCTTCTGACCGTGTAAATTTACAAGCCTCTGACCGTGTAAATTTACATGGCTCTGACCGTGTAAATTTACATGGCTCTGACCGTGTAAATTTACATGGCTCTGAACGTGTAAATTTACATGGCTCTGACCGTGTAAATTTACAAGCCTCTGACCGTGTAAATTTACATGGCTCTGACCGTGTAAATTTACATGGCTCTGAACGTGTAAATTTACATGGCTCTGACCGTGTAAATTTACATGGCTCTGACCGTGTAAATTTACTTGGCTCTGACCGTGTAAATTTACTTGGCTCTGACCGTGTAAATTTACATGGCTCTGACCGTGTAAATTTACAAGCCTCTGACCGTGTAAATTTACATGGCTCTGACCGTGTAAATTTACATGGCTCTGACCGTGTAAATTTACAAGCCTCTGACCGTGTAAATTTACATGGCTCTGACCGTGTAAATTTACATGGCTCTGACCGTGTAAATTTACATGGCTCTGACCGTGTAAATTTACATGGCTCTGAACGTGTAAATTTACATGGCTCTGACCGTGTAAATTTACATGGCTCTGACCGTGTAAATTTACTTGGCTCTGACCGTGTAAATTTACTTGGCTCTCACCGTGTAAATCAAAACGCTCCCTGAAGTGCAGATATGTATACTTCTTTGACACATTAACTGCGGCGTGTTGGAGTAAAGTTCAATATTCGTTAAAATTACGTTTACTCTAGAGATATATTTTAAAAACAAGAACATCAAATAGAACGTGCAAAAATATAATTTTCATTGGATATTGATAAAAAGTGAGTTTGACTGCAGGTCGGTGAGCAGCATTATGAACACGTTTCTCAGGAAACGTGTTGAGTATATACATTAACTTTCTTTGAAGCCTGTAAATGTACACGCCCCCCTCGGCTGTTGAGGGAGGGTATTTAGAATCTGGTACCACACGCACCACACGCACCACACGCACCACACACGCACCACACACGCACCACACACGCATCACACACGCACCACACACGCACCACACACCCACCACACACGCACCACACACGCACCACACACGCACCACACACGCACCACACACGCACCACACACGCACCACACACCCACCACACACGCACCACACACGCACCACCCACGCACTACACACGCACCACGCACGCACCACACACGCACCACACACGCACTACACACGCACTACACACGCACCACACACGCACCACAAACGCATCACACACGCACCACACACGCACCACACACGCATCACACACGCACCACACACGCACCACACACGCATCACACACGCATCACACACGCACCACACACGCACCACACACGCATCACACACGCATCACACAGCAGATGCAGTCAGGTGTGACTGGAACGACCTGAGGACCGCGCCCTGCCCTCGAGGGGGGGGGGGTAATGGGGGGTTCAGCTTCATGTGAGGGGGGGTTAGGGGGGTATGTGAGGAGCGTTTAATTGGGAGGGGGGCTAATGTTGGTGGGGTTAGAAGGGCGAGGTGAGGGGGTTAAGATAATTTAAGTGTGGTTAAGGAGGAATGTTGGGGGGGGGGCGGTTAGGGGGATGAGGTGGGGGAGGGTTGACGGGGATCATGTAAGGGAGGTTGGGGAGGGGAGGTCAGGGGCATGTGGGGAGGGTTATTGGGGGAAATGGGGTTAGTTGGGGTCTGTGGGGGCGTATAGGTTTGAGGGAGGCGTGTGGGGGGGGCGTGTGCGTGTGTGGGGGCGTGTGCGTGTGTAGAGGCGTGTGCGTGTGGGGTTTTATGTCGCTTTTGCATTCAGTAAAACGGTCACAACCCAAAAAAACTGAAACGGTGCTGGTAATTTCGTGGTGTGAAGAGAACTGGAAGTGGGCCGGAGAGGGCGGAGGGGGGACCGGGGGGTGGAGGAGGGGTGGGGGAGGGGTTGTTGGAAAAACGAAAGAAGAATGTGTAGGAAAAATGGAAGAGATTCTTAAAAATCAAAACGATTGCGTGTTTGTGTAAAATAAATATTTCATGATGATAGGGAGTTAACGATAAATTTGGGATTTTTTTAAAGATCGAAACTGTGATTTTTATTGTCTAAGTTATCATATCCAAGATACCACATCTCAGGTACGATACCTTAAAACAATATTATAGCTCAAAACCTGTTCTTTGCGACAAAAAAGTCTCATTGGGAGTGCCCTAAGGAAACTTTTGTTTTGATTGCAACCTTATCAAAATTGTTTTAGACAAATGTTTTTTTTACGTTTTTAACCTAAAAGAAGGTAGTGCAGATGTGAAGTGCTAGGTCAATGAGTTAAAGAATTCTCCCTGTAACTTATTCTACTCGTTTACATAGTTTTCTACGATCACCTGAGAAGCTGCACACACTCAGCTGAAAATATAACGAGGCCGGGCTGGGATCGAACCAGGGATTTTCTTGTCCGAATTACGATGTTCATTTCCTTGTGTCTTATGAGGAGAAGAATTATTCGGAGGTATGTACCACCTGTCAGTCTAGGTGAAATCATTTCTGCGCCTTTGGCATCTTTACGACACTCGCCTTACGACTTTACAACGCGCTTTACGGCTTTGTGACGCGCGTCATACGACTGGACGAGGACTTGCGCAGCTTGGACGACTTTACGACGTGCTTTGTTGGGCAGAAATTTTTTGTTGTAGTTAATTGTTACTATCAACACTAGCATGCAAGTAGTGTCAGTAGTAACAAGTGACACGTAACTCGTGCCAATAGTAAAAAGTGACACGTAACTCGTGCCAATAGTAAAAAGTGACACGTAACTCGTGCCAATAGTAAAAAGTGACACGTAACTCGTGCCAATAGTAAAAAGTGACACGTAACTCGTGCCAATAGTAACAAGTGACGCATAACTAGTGTCAATAGTAAAAAGCGGCTCATAACTAGTGCTAATAGTAAAAAGGGGCTCATAACTAGTTCCCCTACGTCAGGGGCACGTAAATAGTTCCCCTAAGGTGAGGTAGTAGCCGCACTCTAAGCAGCTGACCACTAGTTACAAGCTAGTGACCACCGTCCACTGCACCAAAATTGCTCTCCATTTGCCGGGTTTTGGAACGTCCAAAAATTGCGGTATTTCTGAATTTTGGTCGTGGTTTATAACCGCACTTTTTTGAGTGTGGGGAGTGTGGTTGTGTGCGTGGTGATTTGGTGGTGTTGGTGTTTTTTGTGGTGGTTTGGTGATTATTTTGTGGGGGTTTGGTGGTTATTTATAGTTATTTACTTCTTTGGTGGTTGTTTTGTGGATATTTGATTCTTTGGGGAATGTGGATTGTTGTTTTCGTGGTTGTTCATTGGTGGTTGTAAATTGGTGGAATGTTTGGTAGTGGTTTGGTGATTAATTGGGGGTTGTGGTTTGGTGAGTATTTGGTGGTAGTGTGGGGATTATTTGGTTGTTGTTTGGTTGTGGTTTAGTGGTTATTTGGCCACCACAAAGTTGAGCAACACTCCGGCCCGCCAGACGCACGACACCAGCACACCCGCACATTCCAACATCCCCTAACGCGTCACAGAAATGGCATAAACAACATCGCTATGTTGCATGCTGGCTGTGTAGAGAGGGGTTCTATTTATGCATAGTATGCATTGAATTACTTGTGCTTATTGCTGGTGCCACGGCGTGATGCTTAATTTATGGGCACTGAGGCCTTATTTTGTGTTTGTCTGTGTAGGTGCAGGCCATTTCCCCCCTGCCTCCCCCTTTGCCTCCCCCCCTACAAGAAAAAACAAACATATAAACAATTAAAAAACGAACAAAAACAACCGAATAAATGAGAAATAATCAAACAAAAACGTGCGAATTAACAACAAACTGACTGAAAACATCGAAACAAAAACTGAACAAATGAAAGCGAACAAAAAAAAAACATGCCAGTAAATAGCAAAAATTAGGCAAAAAATCGAATACATAACAAACGAACAAAAACAAGCCAATAAATAACAAACAAACAAATAAACAAGAACCCAAACGAATCCAAACAAACAAAAAACAAGCGTGCAAATAACGAACAGGCAACGCCAAATTCTGTGATCGTCAATTGCTAGCAAGTGTTCAGCGTGTTGCAATAAAAAATAGAAAAAATTTTTGGAATAAGAAATGAATAAGAAATGAACAAGCGGAGTTTAGTTAAGCAATGTTTCCATCTTACAGAGGGTGGGAGAAGGGGAGAGAGAGGGAAGAGAGGGAAGGGGGTCCCAGAAGGGCCAGAGAGGGTAGGGGGAAGAGAGAGAAGTCCCCAGGTGGGCGTTTGTCGCGCGCCTCCTCACAAATATGGGATAACAATACTGCTGGGAGGTGAAGAGGAGGAGGGGGGGGGGGGGGGTGAGGAGGAGGGGGGGGGGGGGGTGAGGAGGAGGGGGGGGCAGATAAGTTACGAGTTCTGCAGTGGGGCTTTGATGTGTTAACTAGATGGTTGAGGAGTGGGGGGGTGTGGGGGAGTGTAAGAGTAATGGGGAGTGAGAAGGTGTATGAGTGTCAGGAGAAGTATTAGAGTGTCAGGGGGTGTTGGGGAGTGTTTGGTACTGGGGAGGGAGTGTTTGGGAGAGTAATGGGGAATGTTAAAGAACATTGAGAAGGCTCGATCAAAACAATTCCTGCCAGTCCATGATCAACATCAAAAAGTTCATGCCTATTGATTACCAACACCGAAATAATTATATTTTATATTACATTGATGTCAGTACGCTACATTCAGCGTAGCAAGCATGTAAGCATGCAAACAAGTAAACACGCAATCAAGAAAACTAGCAAGCAAACAAACAAGCAAGTTAACACACAAGCAAACAAATACTCAAACAAGCAAACAAGCATCCAAACAAATGCGCAAACATACAATCTAGTAAACCAGCAAGCAAGCAAACACACACGCAAACACACACAAGCAAACAAGCACACCAGCACACCAGCCACCACCACCACCCCACCACAACACGAGCAACATCCCAAGTCCCCTCACGCACCACGACCCTACCCCGGGACGCGGCCTGCATGTTGATGTGTGCACATCCCGGCTGCGAATGTTGGCGCGCGGCCGTGCAGTCAACGCACGCACCCACGCGCGTAATGCGTCAGAGCGTGTCATGCGGCCTACACGCGCCTTATTTGCTACACCTAGAATTTACGTTATTTGCTTCGTCTATAATTTACGTTATTTGCTCTGTCTAAAATTGACGATGTTTTTCTGTCTAAAATTTACGCTATTTGCTCCGTCTGAAATTTATGTTATTTGTTCTGTCTAAAATTTACGTTTTTGCAGTAATTTAGGTTATTTGTTGTTTCATAATTTACGTTATTCACTCTTTCTAAAATTTACGTTATGTGTTCTGTCCAAAATTTACGTTATTTGCTCCGTTTAAAATATACTTTTTTTGCTCTGTCTAAAATTTACGTTATTCTATGCATCCTGTGACGACTGTCACCTCCCCGATATGAGGTCTGTATTTGAACGACGTATTTTTAATGTTAGCTTTTTGAACGCTGTATTTTTAACGTCATAATGAAATGTCATACATGAACGACGTATTTTTAATGTTAGCTTTTTGAACGCTGTATTTTTTAACGTCATAATGAAATGTCATACATGAACGACGTATTTTTAATGTTAGCTTTTTGAACGACGTATTTTTAACGTCATAATGAAATGTCGTACATGAACGACGTATTTTTGAGCGTTATATTTGAATGTCAGGTTTTCAACGACATATGTTTGGACGCTGTTTGGATTTTTGAACGTCATTTTGGGAAGATATATTTTTGAGCCTCATATTAGAACGTGATGTTTGTGAACGTTATATTTATACGCGGTATTTTTGAGCACCATAGTTGAACACGCTATTTTTGGACGTGGAATTATTGAATGAAATACTTGAATACTTGAATGAAATGAAAAGTTATTGAATGAAATACTTGAATACTTGAATGAAATGAAAAGTTATTGAATGAAATACTTGAATACTTGAATGAAATGAAAAGTTATTGAATGAAATACTTGAATACTTGAATGAAATGAAAAGTTATTGAATGAAATACTTGAATACTTGAATGAAACGAAAAGTTATTGAATGAAATACTTGAATACTTGAATGAAACGAAAAGTTATTGAATGAAATACTTGAACGTCACAGTGGGACATAATTTTTTTATAAATCAGAAATTGTTAGTTTTTAGGAAAAAATATCACGTTTATTATTATTGCACAATATTATTTCACTATATTATTAAAAAATTGTTGCACAATTGTATGCTTTTACATTTTCTCGTTTTTTTTTGGATTTCGCTGTTTTTCTCGTTAATTTTCTTTATTCCCCTTTTTCAGTTTAATATTAATATTTATCTAAGTGTTTCATTTTTCTTCCAATTTTTGGAGTCCACAGCACTCGGCCATAACACGAGTTCCGTGCAACCATGGACTTGTTTATTATAACTACTTCATCCAAAACCTATGTTTCTTTAATAAATCTTTCCATCGAACATCGTTCCATGATGAATTCATCCACAATCAATTCTTCTATATTAAGTCGTTCTATTGTAAATCGTTTTATAAAAATTCATCCGAAAAATATTTTTGTGGTAAATTCTTTCATAAAAAAGTCCCGCCGTAATAATTCTTTCCTAAAAAAATCTTCCTTCAAAACTTATATCGCATTAAATCTCTCTATAACAAATTCTTCCATTATACATCTTTCCATAACAAATATTTTCAAGAGGAATCTCAGATGAAACAAACATTAACTGTTTCATTACAACATTATAAAGAAGTATCGTTCGCCAACAAATTCCTCTTTACTTTCATAATGAATATTGTCAAAACCTTCCATAATAACTCCCATCAAAATTCGTTCACTGACATAACCCGCTGTGATCAACCCGTCTACAAAAAGTCCTACCGCAACCAAGAATTTTATTTCAAATTCATTATCAACAAAAGCTCCGCAGCGTGAGGACATCTGTGCTGCAAACTTCTGGCTATCTTCAGAATTGATTAATTTTTTTTAATTGAAATTCTTTAGCAATTCAAACAAACTTCGTGAAATCTCGGAGGCGCGTGACAGGTGCGAGCGCGACACTTCTCACACGGCAACTCAATGGCAACTTGATGTCAACTATATGGCCCCTTGATGGTTACTTGATGCTAACTTAATGGCAACTTGATGACAAATGGATGACGACTCAACGGCAACTTGATGGTAACTTGATGAAAACTTGATGACAACTTTATGACAACTTAACGGCGACTTGATGGTAACTTGATGACAACTTAACGGCAACTTGATGGTAACTTGATGGTTACTTGATGGTAACTTGATGACAACTTGATGACGACTCAACGGCAACTTGATGACAACTTGATGACGACTCAACGGCAACTTGATGGTAACTTGATGACAACTTGATGATGGCTCAACGGCAACTTGATGGTAACTTGATGGTAACTTGATGAAAACTTGATGGTAACTTGATGACAACTTGATGACGACTCAACGGCAACTTGATGGTAACTTGATGACAACTTGATGATGGCTCAACGGCAACTTGATGGTAACTTGATGGTAACTTGATGAAAACTTGATGGTAACTTGACGATAACTTGATGACGACTCAACGGCAACTTGATGGTAACTTGATGACAACTTGATGACGACTCAACGGCAACTTGATGGTAACTTGATGACAACTTGATGACGACTCAACGGCAACTTGATGGTAACTTGATGGTAACTTGATGATGGCTCAACGGCAACTTGATGGTAACTTGATGATGGCTCAACGGCAACTTGATGGTAACTTGATGGTAACTTGATGAAAACTTGATGACAACTTAACGGCAACTTGATGGTAACTTGATGACCAAATGATGGCAAATTAACGACAATTTGATGACCACTTGATGGCAACTTAACGGCAACTTGATTTCAGCTTGGCTGTAACGTGATGGCAACTTAATGAAAACTTAATGGCAACTCAATGACAACTTAATGGTTATTTGATGGCAACCTAATGACTACTTAACGGCAACATAATAACATAATGGTAACTTGATGGCTACTTAATGACAACTTAACGGCAACTTTATGGCACTTTGATGGCAGCTATACAGCAAATATCTGACGTAATTTTTAGAAAGTATATTTTTCATTAAAACTCTCTTCAGAAAACTGCCACAAAATTAACGGAACTTTGATGTCTTTTCACCGTATTAAAAAGTATGCCCTACAAAAAATTTGGAATGTTATCCATTCAATCTTTTATGTTATCGCGTTTAAAAAAAGGTGCATGGAAAAACAAGTTGAGTGGAAAACAAGTTGCATGGAAAACAAGTTGCATGGAAAACAAGTTGCATGGAAAACAAGTTGCATGGAAAACAAGTTGCATGGAAAACAAGTTGCGTGGAAAAACAAGTTGCGTGGAAAAACAAGTTGCGTGGAAAAACAAGTTGCGTGGAAAAACAAGTTGCGTGGAAAAACAAGTTGCGTGGAAAAACAAGTTGCATGGAAAAACAAGTTGCGTGGAAAAACAAGTTGCGTGGAAAACAAGTTGCATGGAAAAACAAGTTGCATGGAAAACAAGTTGCGTGGAAAAACAAGTTGCGTGGAAAAACAAGTTGCGTGGAAAAACAAGTTGCATGGAAAAACAAGTTGCGTGGAAAAACAAGTTGCGTGGAAAACAAGTTGCATGGAAAAACAAGTTGCATGGAAAACAAGTTGCGTGGAAAAACAAGTTGCGTGGAAAAACAAGTTGCATGGAAAACAAGTTGCGTGGAAAAACAAGTTGCATGGAAAAACAAGTTGCATGGAAAAACAAGTTGCGTGGAAAACAAGTTGCGTGGAAAAACAAGTTGCGTGGAAAAACAAGTTGCGTGGAAAACAAGTTGCGTGGAAAAACAAGTTGCATGGAAAAACAAGTTGCATGGAAAAACAAGTTGCGTGGAAAACAAGTTGCGTGGAAAACAAGTTGCATGGAAAAACAAGTTGCGTGGAAAAACAAGTTGCGTGGAAAACAAGTTGCGTGGAAAAACAAGTTGCATGGAAAACAAGTTGCGTGGAAAAACAAGTTGCGTGGAAAAACAAGTTGCGTGGAAAAACAAGTTGCGTGGAAAAACAAGTTGCGTGGAAAAACAAGTTGCGTGGAAAAACAAGTTGCGTGGAAAAACAAGTTGCGTGGAAAACAAGTTGCGTGGAAAAACAAGTTGCGTGGAAAAACAAGTTGCGTGGAAAACAAGTTGCGTGGAAAAACAAGTTGCGTGGAAAAACAAGTTGCGTGGAAAAACAAGTTGCGTGGAAAACAAGTTGCGTGGAAAAACAAGTTGCGTGGAAAAACAAGTTGCGTGGAAAACAGGTTGCGTGGAAAAACAAGTTGCGTGGAAAAACAAGTTGCGTGGAAAACAAGTTGCATGGAAAACAAGTTGCATGGAAAACAAGTTGCATGGAAAACAAGTTGCGTGGAAAAACAAGTTGCGTGGAAAAACAAGTTGCGTGGAAAAACAAGTTGCGTGGAAAACAAGTTGCGTGGAAAAACAAGTTGCATGGAAAACAAGTTGCATGGAAAACAAGTTGCGTGGAAAACAAGTTGCGTGGAAAACAAGTTGCATGGAAAACAAGTTGCATGGAAAACAAGTTGCATGGAAAACAAGTTGCGTGGAAAAACAAGTTGCGTGGAAAAACAAGTTGCATGGAAAACAAGTTGCGTGGAAAACAAGTTGCGTGGAAAACAAGTTGCATGGAAAACAAGTTGCATGGAAAACAAGTTGCATGGAAAACAAGTTGCGTGGAAAACAAGTTGCGTGGAAAACAAGTTGCATGGAAAACAAGTTGCATGGAAAACAAGTTGCGTGGAAAACAAGTTGCATGGAAAACAAGTTGCATGGAAAACAAGTTGCATGGAAAACAAGTTGCATGGAAAACAAGTTGCGTGGAAAACAAGTTGCGTGGAAAAACAAGTTGCGTGAAAAACAAGTTGCGTGGAAAACAAGTTGCATGGAAAACAAGTTGCATGGAAAACAAGTTGCATGGAAAACAAGTTGCATGGAAAACAAGTTGCGTGGAAAACAAGTTGCGTGGAAAAACAAGTTGCATGGAAAACAAGTTGCATGGAAAACAAGTTGCATGGAAAACAAGTTGCGTGGAAAACAAGTTGCATGGAAAACAAGTTGCATGGAAAACAAGTTGCATGGAAAACAAGTTGCATGGAAAACAAGTTGCGTGGAAAAACAAGTTGCGTGGAAAAACAAGTTGCGTGGAAAAACAAGTTGCGTGGAAAACAAGTTGCGTGGAAAACAAGTTGCATGGAAAACAAGTTGCATGGAAAAACAAGTTGCGTGGAAAACAAGTTGCGTGGAAAACAAGTTGCGTGGAAAACAAGTTGCGTGGAAAACAAGTTGCATGGAAAACAAGTTGCGTGGAAAAACAAGTTGCGTGGAAAACAAGTTGCATGGAAAACAAGTTGCGTGGAAAACAAGTTGCGTGGAAAAACAAGTTGCGTGGAAAACAAGTTGCATGGAAAACAAGTTGCGTGGAAAACAAGTTGCGTGGAAAAACAAGTTGCGTGGAAAACAAGTTGCATGGAAAACAAGTTGCGTGGAAAACAAGTTGCGTGGAAAACAAGTTGCGTTGAAAAACAAGTTGCGTGGAAAACAAGTTGCGTGGAAAAACAAGTTGCGTGGAAAACAAGTTGCATGGAAAACAAGTTGCGTGGAAAACAAGTTGCGTGGAAAAACAAGTTGCGTGGAAAACAAGTTGCATGGAAAACAAGTTGCGTGGAAAACAAGTTGCGTGGAAAAACAAGTTGCGTGGAAAACAAGTTGCGTGGAAAAACAAGTTGCGTGGAAAACAAGTTGCGTGGAAAAACAAGTTGCGTGGAAAACAAGTTGCATGGAAAACAAGTTGCGTGGAAAACAAGTTGCATGGAAAAACAAGTTGCGTGGAAAACAAGTTGCGTGGAAAAACAAGTTGCGTGGAAAACAAGTTGCATGGAAAAACAAGTTGCGTGGAAAAAACAAGTTGCGTGGAAAACAAGTTGCATGGAAAAACAAGTTGCGTGGAAAAACAAGTTGCGTGGAAAACAAGTTGCGTGGAAAACAAGTTGCGTGGAAAACAAGTTGCGTGGAAAACAAGTTGCGTGGAAAAACAAGTTGCATGGAAAACAAGTTGCGTGGAAAAACAAGTTGCGTGGAAAACAAGTTGCGTGGAAAACAAGTTGCGTGGAAAAACAAGTTGCGTGGAAAACAAGTTGCATGGAAAACAAGTTGCATGGAAAAACCAGTTGCATGGAAAAACAAGTTGCGTGGAAAAAACAAGTTGCGTGGAAAAACAAGTTGCGTGGAAAAAACAAGTTGCGTGGAAAAACAAGTTGTGTGGAAAACAAGTTGTGTGGAAAAAAACAAGTTGCGTGGAAAAACAAGTTGCGTGGAAAAACAAGTTGCGTGGGAAAAACAAGTTGCGTGGGAAAAACAAGTTGCGTGGAAAAACAAGTTGCGTGGGAAAAACAAGTTGCGTGGAAAAACAAGTTGCGTGGAAAAACAAGTTGCGTGGAAAACAAGTTGCGTGGAAAACAAGTTGCGTGGAAAAAACAAGTTGCGTGGAAAAACAAGTTGCGGGCAAAAACAAGTTGCGTGGAAAACAAGTTGCGTGGAAAAAACAAGTTGCGTGGAAAAACAATCCCTCAATCCGAGCTGGTTGCTAGGTATTTGTTGCACGGAGAGCAAGTTTCCAATTTTCGATATGTCGACTTTTTGGATTTAGAGGTGGTGTATACACTTCTACTCACTGAACTTTCAACAAAATCATTCACTGAATTACTAATTTTTTGTTGAAATTCATGCTCAATCCTAATACATAGTTTCCACAAAATTTTTGATGAATTATTAATCTTTTGTTTAAATTAAATTCCACCCTCTACACTTTTAACAAAATCTTTTGTTCAATTATTTATCTTTTGATAAAGTTAAATTCCACCCACTACACTTTCAACAAAATGTTTTGTTCAATTATTTATCTTTGGTAAAATTAAATTCCACCCACTACACTTTCAACAAAATCTTTTGTTCAATTATTTATCTTTGGTAAAATTGAATTCCACCCACTACACTTTCAACAAAATGTTTTGTTCAATTATTTATCTTTGGTAAAATTAAATTCCACCCACTACACTTTCAACAAAATGTTTTGTTCAATTATTTATCTTTGGTAAAATTAAATTCCACCCACTACACTTTCAACAAAATCAACGGATGCGGCAGAAGCCTGAGCTCACACGTAGATGTGAGTGGAGAGTATCTTCTAAGGGGTCTGCATCCATGTATCACAAGCTTATTTTTGACATCACAATCTTTTTAACCAGGATCACAACCTGTTTTTAGCTTCACAATATTTTGAACCAGTGTTTACAGAATTCGTAAGTCTTCTCATACTACGAACAACTTGACTCGTTAACTGACGGATTAAACTGAAGTTCAATATTCAAATCAGATTAAAGTTAATTTTAGAGATAAATTTTAAAAAAACTAACATTAAATAGAACGTGCCTTCATTTAGTTATCATTCAGTAGTTTTAAAACTGAGTTTGGAACGGCTTGATGGTCAGGAGCATTCTGAAAATCCCCTCCGTGACCACCGGTGGGCTACGTTACGCTATAAACCAAAGGAAAATATTATCATCTTTCCCTTCTAACTTTAATTCAACCACAAACATGGGTTATTATAACACCTATCTTATCCACTAACTAAGAATCTTCGCGGTGGGGCATTTAATTGAAAAAATCAATGTCATGCATTTTGTGCAACGACTTTACCGTCAGTAAACAAATTTTTTTTAGCTCGTGGAAACTCGTCACTGGTATGGTTATTATACCAGTGACTGGTGTGATTATTATACCAGTGACTGGTATGGTTATTATACCAGTGACTGGTGTGATTATTATACCAGTGACTGGTATGGTTATTATACCCGTGACTGGTGTGATTATTATACCAGTGACTGGTATGGTTATTATACCCGTGACTGGTGTGATTATTATACCAGTGACTGGTATGGTTATTATACCCGTGACTGGTGTGATTATTATACCAGTGACTGGTATGGTTATTATACCAGTGACTGATTAGGTTATTATACCAGTGACTGGTGTGATTATTATACCAGTGACTGGTATGGTTATTATACCAGTGACTGGTGTGGTTATTATACCAGTGACTGATTAGGTTATTATACCAGTGACTGGTATGGTTATTATACCAGTGACTGGTGTGATTATTATACCAGTGACTGGTATGGTTATTGTACCAGTGACTGGTGTGATTATTATACCAGTGACTGGTATGGTTATTATACCAGTGACTGGTATGGTTATTATACCAGTGACTGGTATGGTTATTATACCAGTGACTGGTATGGTTATTATACCAGTGACTGGTATGGTTATTATACCAGTGACTGGTATGGTTATTATACCAGTGACTGGTATGGTTATTATACCAGTGACTGGTATGGTTACTATACCAGTGACTGGTATGGTTATTATACCAGTGACTAGTGTGGTTATTATACCAGTGACTGGTATGGTTATTATACCAGTGACTGGTGTGGTTATTATACCAGTGACTGATTAGGTTATTATACCAGTGACTGGTATGGTTATTATACCAGTGACTGGTGTGGTTATTATACCAGTGACTGGTATGGTTATTATACCAGTGACTGGTATGGTTACTATACCAGTGACTGGTATGGTTATTATACCAGTGACTAGTGTGGTTATTATACCAGTGACTGGTATGGTTATTATACCAGTGACTGGTGTGGTTATTATACCAGTGACTGATTAGGTTATTATACCAGTGACTGGTATCGTTATTATACCAGTGACTGGTATGGTTATTATACATCCTTACGTTTAAATACACCTATCATAACAAACTGAGGATCTTTGCCGTAGAACATTAAAAAGGAAAAACAAAGTTACGCATCTTCTGCAACAACTTTATTCGCAATAAAGAATTTTTTTCTTTTAACTCGAAGCAACACAAAGGCAAAAAGAACTGGATGCGGTTGATAGAACTGTCGTCAGGGGGAGGAGTCGGGGGGGGGGGGGGGGGGGAGTGGGAGGGTGGAATGGAGGTGTTAATCTCGTTAAGGGCTTTGTGTTGGTGGTGTGTGCGTGTGTGTGTGGGGGGGGGGGGGGAGAAGGGGGAAGGGGCTAATGGGGGTGAGTATGAAGTATGAGTGGGAGTGGTGGACTTCACACTCACCTCACACACCCGCGCATCACACGCTGCATCGCAATGCCAACGTGGAGGTATATGGAAGTGGCGGGGGGGACCCACCGTCCCCCCCCCCCGGTGGGGGGGATGGTTCGTTAGGGGGAAAGTTCTGGAGAAAAGGGAGGCCTGGAAGAGGAGGGTTTGGTAACAGGGGGTTAACTGAAGAATTAAATTCTAGAACGTAGTTAGCAAAATACGTACAAAGATGACGCTTAATGTGAAAAAGTTTAATTAACTTGAAAGAAGACGTTTTAATGAACTTCAAATGTACTCCCATACTAAATTCTGCCGCATATTTTTATGCTTACTTATCATTGCCGTGATTTTCCTTCAACATTAACTGCTAGTGCGCCCAGGCCTGCAAAAATAACCGGAGCATTCATATGTTGACACGGGCTGTGTATTCATATTCATATTCCCGTGATGAATATATTATGTCCAACGCTAATTACTCCAATATCCTATGCTAATTACTCCAAAATCCAATGCTGATTACTCCTATGTCCAATGCTAATTACTCCTATGTCCTATGCTAATTACTCCTATGTCCTATGCTAATTACTCCTAGTCCTATGCGGATTATTCCTATGTCAAATGCTAATTACTCCTATGTCCAACGCTAATTACTCCTATGTCCAACGCTAATTACTCCTATGTCCAACGCTAATTACTCCTATGTCCAACGCTAATTACTCCTATGTCCAATGTTAATTACTCCTATGTCCAATGCTAATTACTCCTATGTCCAACGCTAATTACTCCTATGTCCAACGCTAATTACTCCTATGTCCAACGCTAATTACTCCTATGTCCAACGCTAATTACTCCTATGTCCAACGCTAATTACTCCTATGTCCAACGCTAATTACTCCTATGTCCAACGCTAATTACTCCTATGTCCAACGCTAATTACTCCTATGTCCAATGCTGATTATTCCAAAGTTTAATTTCATTTATTCCAATAGCCTGTGGTAATTATTCCAATGTTCCCTTTAAATCATTAAAATGTTAAAATGTCCTATATTAACTATTCCCATGTTCAATATTAATATTTGTTGAGGGGGGCCCGAACCCGAAATTTTGTCTTTATTGAATAAATTAGCCCTGTACCAATGCTAGACACGCGTATAATTCGTCTTATAAATTTGGGATCATTCTATTAAGTTGGGATCATTTCACTAAGTTGGAATCATTTCACTAAGTTGGAATCATTTCACTAAGTTGGAATCATTTCACTAAGTTGGAATCATTTCACTAAGTTGGAATCATTTCACTAAGTTGGAATCATTTCACTAAGTTGGAATCATTTCACTAAGTTGGAATCATTTCACTAAGTTAAGATCATTTCACTGAGTTGGAATTATTTCACTAAGTTGGAATCATTTCACTAAGTTGGGATCATTTCACTAAGTTGGGATCATTTCACTAAGTTGGGATCATTTCACTAAGTTGGGATCATTTCACTAAGTTGGGATCATTTCACTAAGTTGGAATCATTTCACTAAGTTGGGATCATTTCACTAAGTTGGAATCATTTCACTAAGTTGGAATCATTTCACTAAGTTGGAATCATTTCACAAAGTTGGGATCATTTCACTAAGTTAAGATCATTTCACAAAGTTGGGATCATTTCACTAAGTTGGGATCATTTCACTAAGTTGGAATCATTTCACTAAGTTAAGATCATTTCACTGAGTTGGAATTATTTCACTAAGTTGGAATCATTTCACTAAGTTGGAATCATTTCACTAAGTTGGGATCATTTCACTAAGTTAAGATCATTTCACAAAGTTGGGATCATTTCACTAAGTTGGGATCATTTCACTGAGTTGGAATCATTTCACTAAATGGGAATCATTTCACTAAGTTGGGATCATTTCACTAAGTTGGGATCATTTCACTAAGTTGGAATCATTTCACTAAGTTAAGATCATTTCACTAAGTTGGAATCATTTCACTAAGTTGGAATCATTTCACTAAGTTGGAATCATTTCACAAAGTTGGGATCATTTCACTAAGTTAAGATCATTTCACAAAGTTGGGATCATTTCACTAAGTTGGGATCATTTCACTAAGTTGGAATCATTTCACTAAGTTAAGATCATTTCACTGAGTTGGAATTATTTCACTAAGTTGGAATCATTTCACTAAGTTGGAATCATTTCACAAAGTTGGGATCATTTCACTAAGTTTGAATCATTTCACTAAGTTGGAATCATTTCACTAAGTTGGGATCATTTCACTAAGTTGGAATCATTTCACTAAGTTGGGATCATTTCACTAAGTTGGGATCATTTCACTAAGTTGGGATCATTTCACTAAGTTGGGATCATTTCACTAAGTTGGAATCATTTCACTAAGTTAAGATCATTTCACTGAGTTGGAATCATTTCACTAAGTTGGAATCATTTCACTAAGTTGGAATCATTTCACTGAGTTGGAATCATTTCACTAAGTTGGGATCATTTCACTAAGTTGAAATCATTTCACTAAGTTGGAATCATTTCACTAAGTTGGAATCATTTCGCTAAGTTGGGATCATTTCACTAAGTTAAGATCATTTCACTGAGTTGGAATTATTTCACTAAGTTGGGATCATTTCACTAAGTTGGAATCATTTCACTAAGTTGGGATCATTTCACTAAGTTGGGATCATTTCACTAAGTTGGGATCATTTCACTAAGTTGGAATCATTTCACTAAGTTGGAATCATTTCACTAAGTTGGAATCATTTCACTAAGTTGGGATCATTTCACTAAGTTGGAATCATTTCACTAAGTTGGGATCATTTCACTAAGTTGGAATCATTTCACTAAGTTGGGATCATTTCACTAAGTTAAGATCATTTCACTAAGTTGGGATCATTTCACTAAGTTAAGATCATTTCACTAAGTTGGAATCATTTCACTAAGTTGGGATCATTTCACTAAGTTGGAATCATTTCACTAAGTTGGAATCATTTCACTAAGTTGGGATCATTTCACTGAGTTGGGATCATTTCACTAAATTGGGATCATTTCACTGAGTTGGGATCATTTCACTAAGTTGGGATCATTTCACTAAGTTGGGATCATTTCACTAAGTTAAGATCATTTCACAAAGTTGGGATCATTTCACTAAGTTAAGATCATTTCACTGAGTTGGGATCATTTCACTAAGTTAAGATCATTTCACAAAGTTGGGATCATTTCAGAAAGTTGGGATCATTTCACTAAGTTGCAATTATCTCTTTAAGTTGAAGTCCTTTGACTGAGTCGGAATAATATTATTAATTTAGAATACTTTGCTGTCGCTAAAATAATTTTTGAGTTTTCATAATTTAAATAACTTTAAACCATCTAAGTCGCTCAGAATAATTAAATTGAATTAAATGGAAATGCTTGAATGGGTCTTGTTAGTTTGATTCGTTGGATGTAAACTGATCACAATTTTGTTCAATCAGCGTCAGTTGATGAAGTTAAACAGCTGAATATAAACGTGAAATACTTGGAGAAAAATCTGGGCATTATAAACACGGGGAGAATAGCCTTAAAGACTTGCTATTATTATACTTAGGGTAAATAGCTTTGAGAGATTTTATTATGTTACTATGAGTCTCCCACAGAGATGTTGGGAGAGCATCCTAAGGATACGGTGGGAGAGCATCCTAAGGATACATTGAGAGAGCATCCTAAGGATATGGTGGGAGAGCATCCTAAGGATACGGTGGGAGAGCATCCTAAGGACACATTGGGAGAGCATCCTAAGGATACGGTGGGAGAGCATCCTAAGGATACGGTGGGAGAGCATCCTAAGGACACATTGGGAGAGCATCCTAAGGATACGGTGGGAGAGCATCCTAAGGATATGGTGGGAGAGCATCCTAAGGATACATTGAGAGAGCATCCTAAGGATATGGTGGGAGAGCATCCTAAGGATACGGTGGGAGAGCATCCTAAGGACACATTGGGAGAGCATCCTAAGGATACGGTGGGAGAGCATCCTAAGGACACATTGGGAGAGCATCCTAAGGATACGGTGGGAGAGCATCCTAAGGATACGGTGGGAGAGCATCCTAAGGACACATTGGGAGAGCATCCTAAGGATACGGTGGGAGAGCATCCTAAGGATACGGTGGGAGAGCATCCTAAGGATACATTGAGAGAGCATCCTAAGGATATGGTGGGAGAGCATCCTAAGGATACGGTGGGAGAGCATCCTAAGGACACATTGGGAGAGCATCCTAAGGATACGGTGGGAGAGCATCCTAAGGATACGGTGGGAGAGCATCCTAAGGACACATTGGGAGAGCATCCTAAGGATACGGTGGGAGAGCATCCTAAGGATACGGTGGGAGAGCATCCTAAGGACACATTGGGAGAGCATCCTAAGGATACGTTGGGAGAGCATCCTAAGGATACGGTGGGAGAGCATCCTAAGGATACGGTGGGAGAGCATCCTAAGGACACATTGGGAGAGCATCCTAAGGATACGGTGGGAGAGCATCCTAAGGATACGGTGGGAGAGCATCCTAAGGACACATTGGGAGAGCATCCTAAGGATACGGTGGGAGAGCATCCTAAGGATACGGTGGGAGAGCATCCTAAGGACACATTGGGAGAGCATCCTAAGGATACGGTGGGAGAGCATCCTAAGGATACGGTGGAAGAGCATCCTAAGGATACGGTGGGAGAGCATCCTAAGGATATGGTGGGAGAGCATCCTAAGGATACATTGAGAGAGCATCCTAAGGATACGGTGGGAGAGCATCCTAAGGACACATTGGGAGAGCATCCTAAGGATACGTTGGGAGAGCATCCTAAGGACACATTGGGAGAGCATCCTAAGGATACGGTGGAAGAGCATCCTAAGGATACGGTGGGAGAGCATCCTAAGGACACATTGGGAGAGCATCCTAAGGATACGGTGAGAGAGCATCCTAAGGATACGGTGGGAGAGCATCCTAAGGACACATTGGGAGAGCATCCTAAGGATACGGTGGAAGAGCATCCTAAGGATACGGTGGGAGAGCATCCTAAGGACACATTGGGAGAGCATCCTAAGGATACGGTGGGAGAGCATCCTAAGGATACGGTGGAAGAGCATCCTAAGGACACATTGGGAGAGCATCCTAAGGATACGTTGGGAGAGCATCCTAAGGACACATTGGGAGAGCATCCTAAGGATACGGTGGGAGAGCATTCCAAAGAGCTGGGTGTGGGGGTGAGGGATGCTGGGTCACACATAACAGACGAGGAGAGCCACGCCGGGAGAGGCTGCAGGAATAGGAGACGGGTGCAGAATGTACAAACAAGCTATGGAATTAACGAGCAACTGACTCCAAATTAGAGACGTTGACCGCGATGGGTTAAACCGAAGTTCAATGTTCAGCTTTTATTTGAAGTCAAATGCAGTAAGGCCTTTTGAGGGTAGCGTGCAATAACTGGATAATTCCGTTAATTAGCTTTGATGAAATATTTGTGAAGTATTGAGTTTGTGACTACTGGTCTGTCAGTAGCGTTATGAAAATTGCTCCCGGGTACCACCGGTGGTACACATTGCTACCAACGCGTTAATGTTCCCAGCAAAGGTTCCCAACCTTAGCAGTGATTGATTAATAATTCTAAGAAATAATTTTGTTTGCAAGCTACCTGACTTCTAGGTATAGAAATTAGAAAAAATATTAAAATGTTGGTTTCCACATAATTGTGTAATTGTAAAAATAACACACAGTCGGTTAAATTAGTCATCGATGCATTTGTTCCACATAGTGATAACATAAACTTCATTAATCATAAATACTCAGTAACATTCTTGAAATTTACTCATCCTCCACACCAGTCATTCTCAACCTTTCCCCCATCATTGACCCCCGCAGCTTTGTATATTTCTCCATTTGCCCCCTACTCCCGCACCCCCTACTCCCGCACCCCCTACTCCCGCACCCCCTACTCCCGCACAAAACACAAACGCACTTTCACTGCATTCTGTCACTCATTTTACAAAATTAAAATAATGTTATTATTCTTCAAAATTATCAGGTAGGTACTTCAATTATATTTATCTCCGACTACAAATATAACTTTTTGCTCCCTAAGGGTAAATTTACCCCAGGTTGAGAGCCTCTGTTCTACACTGTGGAGCAGAGCATCTCAACCGGGGATACATTTAACATACTTCATATGCTAAAATGTACAATATACATATTTATATACAAACGTATAAGCATACATTTAATTATTAACTATCAAGTGTATTTTTATAGTTTGCACACTACCGTATAAGTACATACAATTAATAATTATTAAGTGTGTTTTTATAGTTTCACATACAACCATATAGGTATATATATATAATTATTGATTATTAAGTGTATTTTATAGTTTTACATACAACCAGATACGAATACATAATTATTAATTATTGATTATCAAGTGCATTTTTATACTTTCACATACAACCGTATAAGTACTCGTACAAATAATTATAAGTTATTAAGTGTATTTTTAGAGTTCCTTAAACCTTTGACTGTGCTGGGTGTACACGAAGATACACCATCAAGCTAAGGGGGTACATCACAATAGGAAGGTTGAGAAGGCCTGCCGTAGACTGCAGGGGTTCTTTAACTTTTTTCAACTAAGGACCACTTTTATTACACAACAATAAGCTGAGGACCCCTTAAATGAGTCCCCTCAGGAATATATGCATGCATACATTGTACGCACTGTTTCACATTGTCAACAGTCATGGAAAGCTGTAAATAAATACCTTAACTCCATCCATTGCTAAATTCGTTGGATTTAGTGCACCCCCTATCAAAGTGCCACTGACCCCTGGGGTCCTCGCACCCCTGTCAAAGTGCCCTTGCCCCTGGGGGTCCGCAGACCCCCTGTCAAAGTGGCACAGACCCCTGGGGGTCCGCAGACCCCCTGTCAAAGTGGCACAGACCCCTGGGGGTCCGCAGACCCCCTGTAAAAGTGGCACAGATCCGCGGGGATCCGCAGACCCCCTGTCAAAGTGGCACGGACCCCTGTGGGTCCGCAGACCTCCCGTCAAAGTGGCACAGACCCCCGGGGGTCCGCAGACCCCCTTTCAAAGTGGCACGGACCTCCGGGGGTCGGTGTACTCCACTTTGAGAAGCCCTGCTGTGGAGGGTGAGTCATGAGAGGCGGCGTGCGGGACTGGAATGCTTAACGCAATTCGGTGTAATTAGACAGCTAACGATGCGTCAGAGCGGGCCATGGCAGGGCGCTGTGGGCATGGATGTAATTACTTGTTGTTGCCATCTGAGAGTGTTGCCTTGTGTGGTGTGAGTCTTTTGGTTGGGTGATGAGTGATGAATGGTCGTTGTTCGGTGATGAGTGTTTGTTGTTCATTGATGAATGATGAATGCTCGAATGTTCGTTGTTCATGTATAAATGTCATTTCTGTTGACTGATGAATAGTGAATGCACTTCTTGTTGAATGATCTATTGTAGATGTTCTTTCTTTAAAGTTATGAATGATTATGCGCTTTCTGTTGAGTAATGATTGATGAATAAACATTGTTGAATGATGAATGCACTTTCTGTTGAGTAATGAATGATCAACAAACATTGTTGAATGATGAATGCGCTTTCTGTTGAGTAACGATTGATGAATAAACATTGTTGAATGATGAATGCACTTTCTGTTGAGTAATGAATGATCAACAAACATTGTTGAATGATGAATGCGCTCTCTGTTGAATGTTGGATATAGTTTGTAGCCTTCTTACTCATTTACGCAGCGGTGTCCCTTCACTGCTCAATGAGTTACGTGATCACGCGATCATCAGTCATTGATTGATATGATTTATGATTGATATGACGAAATTTATTATGTGTGGTGATTTTAATATATTTATTTTATGGCACTTGAATTATGAACTTCAAACCAACGTTCGCATTGAAGTGTGGTTTGATGGCGCACAAAGGTCACGTATTAAGCACTGATACAGATTATACACGTAATACACACTAATACAATACATATACACACTAATACAGATTAGGTACAGATTACACTCATTATACACACTAATACAATACACATACACACTAATACAGATTGTGTACAGACTATACTCATTATACACACTAATACAATACATATACACACTAATACAGATTAGGTACAGATTATACTCATTATACACACTAATACAATACACATACACACTAATACAGATTGTGTACAGACTATACTCATTATACACACTAATACAATACATATACACACTAATACAGATTAGGTACAGATTATACTCATTATACACACTAATACAATACATATACACACTAATACAGATTGTGTACAGACTATACTCATTATACACACTAATACAATACATATACACACTAATACAGATTAGGTACAGATTATACTCATTATACACACTAATACAATATATATACACACTAATACAGATTAGGTACAGATTATACTCATTATACACACTAATACAATATATATACACACTAATACAGATTAGGTACAGATTATACTCATTATACACACTAATACAATACATATACACACTAATACAGATTAGGTACAGATTATACTCATTATACACACTAATACAATACATATACACACTAATACAGATTAGGTACAGATTATACTCATTATACACACTAATACAATATATATACACACTAATACAGATTAGGTACAGATTATACTCATTATACACACTAATACAATACATAAGTAGACTAATACAGATTGTGGACAGATTATACACATTATACACACTAATACAATACATATACACACTAATACAGATTATGTACAGATTATACTCATTATACACACTAATACAATACATAAGTAGACTAATACAGATTATGTACAGATTATACTCATTATACACACTAATACAATACATATACACACTAATACAGATTGTGCACAGATTATACCCATTATACACATAATACACTAATACACATTAGAGCATGCTAGCTTCTACCCGTACTAGTTAGGGGTTACATAAAATGAAATGTGTAACATAAAACGATATATATAACATTAAATTGTACATGTGACATGAAATGATACGTAACCTAAAATGATATAAGACATAAAATAAAACGTATAACTTATGATGATACATAACATAAAATAACATGTATAACCTAAAATGATATGAATAACCTAAAATGATATATAAAACATAAAATGATGTACACGACATGAAATGATATATATAAAAGAAAATGATATATATACATATATATATATTATAAAATTATATATATAAAACTATGATTAAAAGTAACTATTGTGGGAGGAAATGAAGGTATATTCGAAATTAGAAGTGCTGATACTCACGCGTGTTGGAAAGTTGGCTTTACTGTAAAATTTATTGATATGCAGCGTGATCTTCTGCGTGTTGTGTTCAATAATTGTACAATATTTCTTAACAAGGGAAATAATTATTTTTTGCGAAAAGGCTGCTACGGTGCGACCCGGCGGTGGAAAAGCGCAAAAAACCTGTTCTGTAGACAAAGGCTTCCTTGTATCCGGATCCAAAAAATAGAATAATGCATAGAAAACTTCAGAGCACGCGAATCGCTACGAAGATCCTTACTACACAAAGAGCGTCAGCGAAAGTAAACGGTATGCAAAGCGTGTGTAAACATATATCATGTGATGGGGATTTCTTAAAAAAAGAAATTGTGTATTTTACTAGAATTATTTATTATACGGTCACCATGAGGCTGAGTTTTTTTTGTACTTTGAGCGATCTTTTCGCTCGTTTCATTTACGAAAACGTTTCAGAAAAACCTTGTTATATTTATAATGGGGGAAGTTCTTATTATATATATAATGGGGGAAGTTCTTATTATATTTATAATGGGGGAAATGTTCTAGAGTAAAGTCACCAAACCGAACTTGTTTAGAAATTCATTCATTTTAAATTTGAAATTGACGCCGTTCTTTGCGCTCTTCTTTCGCTGAAATAAAAAATAAACATAATTTTTGGCCTTCAATATGACGAAAAAATATATTTGAAAATTTTAGAACCAATAGATGAAAATTACAGAAATTTCTTCAAATTTGCAGCAAATATGAAGTTTTCAAGCACAATATGTAGTTTGCTAGCACAATATGTAGTTTGCAAGCACAATATGTAGTTTGCAAGCACAACATGGAGTTTGCAAGCACAATATGTAGTTTGATAGCACAATATGTAGTTTGCAAGCACAATATGAAGTTTGCAAGCACAATATGTAGTTTGATAGCACAATATGTAGTTTGCAAGCACAATATGAAGTTTGCAAGCACAATATGTAGTTTGCAAGCACAATATGTAGTTTGCAAGCACAATATGTAGTTTGCAAGCACAATATGTAGTTTGCAAGCACAATATGTAGTTTGCAAGCACAATATGTAGTTTGCAAGCACAATATGTAGTTTGCAAGCACAATATGGAGTTTGCAAGCACAATATGTAGTTTGCAAGCACAATATGTAGTTTTCAAGCACAATATGTAGTTTGCAAGCACAATATGTAGTTTGCAAGCACAATATGTAGTTTGCAAGCACAATATGTAGTTTGCAAGCACAATATGTAGTTTGTAAGCACAATATGAAGTTTGCAAGCACAATATGTAGTTTGCAAGCACAATATGTAGTTTGCAAGCACAATATGTAGTTTGCAAGCACAATATGTAGTTTGCAAGCACAATATGTAGTTTGCAAGCACAATATGTAGTTTGCAAGCACAATATGAAGTTTGCAAGCACAATATGTAGTTTGCAAGCACAATATGGAGTTTGCAAGCACAGTATGGAGTTTGCAAGCACAATATGTAGTTTGCAAGCACAATATGTAGTTTGCGAACACAATATGTAGTATGCAAGCACAATATGTAGTTTGCAAGCACAGTATGAAGATTGCAAGCACAATATGTAGTTTGCAAGCTCAATATGGAGTTTGCAAGCACAATAAGGAGTTTTCAAGCACAATATGAAGTTTGCAAGCACAATATGTAGTTTGCAAGCACAATATGAAGTTTTCAAGCACAATATGGAGTTTGCAAGCACAATATGAAGTTTGCAAGCACAATATGTAATTTGCAAGCACAATATGTAGTTTGCAAGCACAATATGTAGTTTGCAAGCACAATATGAAGGTTGCAAGCACAATATGTAGTTTGCAAGCACAATAAGAAGTTTGCAAGCACAATATGTAGTTTGCAAGCACAATATGTAGTTTGCAAGCACAATATGTAGTTTGCAAGCACAATATATAGTTTGCAAGCACAATATGTAGTCTGCAAGCACAATATGTAGTTTGCAAGCACAATATGTAGTTTGCAAGCACAATATGTAGTCTGCAAGCACAATATGTAGTTTGCAAGCACAGTATGTAGTCTGCAAGCACAATATGTAGTTTGCAAGCACAATATGTAGTCTGCAAGCACAATATGTAGTCTGCAAGCACAATATGTAGTCTGCAAGCACAATATGTAGTCTGCAAGCACAAATTGAAGTACTTGTTGCAATAATCAGTTGGGCGATCAGACGGACAACTGCAGCTCTTATTGTACAATAAACTCTGATTTTCCTTAAAAAATTTTTTGGGCTAATAGTGTTCAATAATATTATTCATAAAATATTAAACCATTAAATAAATATTGTCCATGAGGTACTAATCACTAGACATAAAACGTCGTTATATGGGAGCTATAATGAAGTATAAGTCATTCACTGAGAAGTCGGAATTATTTAGTAAGCAACATTCATGATGCTTATTTATGGTTTGACACAAATAGCAAAACGTCAATCTCAATACTAAGTAGTGACATTTATCTCTGAATATCCATAGAGTAACTCCACAACAGACACACACATACACAATACACACACAGCACACATAACTCACACATTCACACAGCACACACAACACGCTTACGTACTCAACACACACACTCACACAACCCTCACACAACACACACACAGGCACACAACTCACATACGCACTCAGCACACATACGCAATCAACACACACATGCTCACAACTCACACATTCACACAACACAACACACACAACTTATACAACACACAAACGCGCACACAACACAGACACACGCACACAACTCACACATTCACACAACACACAACACACACAACACACACAACTTACACAACATACACACAGGCACACAAACGCACCACTTTCATAATTCACCTCTGCAGACCAAGCCGCTGCTAGAAAAAGACATTCCAGCGGAATTTTTTACTCTTTTTGGATTCTCAAAATTATGTTAGAATCTGCACACACTTCGACACGTCACCACAGTACCACCACGTCACCATATCACCATAAATAACGTCACCCCCACGTCACCACAACGCCACCAGTGTCATCACAACACCATAATTAACGTTACCACAACATCACCACGTCACCTCGTCCGCACAGTGTCACCACCACGTCACCACATCACCATAAATAACAACACCACCACGTCACCACGTCCGCACAGTGTCACCAACACGTCACCACATCACCATAAATAACGTCACCGCCACATCACCGTAAATAACGTCACCACCACGTCACTACGTCCGCACAGTGTCACCACCACGTCACCACGTCACCATGTCCGCACAGTGTCCCCACCATACCCCCACGTCACCATAAACAACACCACCACGTCACCACCACATCACTATTAATAACGTCACTACCACACCACCACGTCACCATAAACAACACCATTACGTCACCACGTCCACACAGTGTCACCACCACACCACCACGTCACCATAAACAACACCATTACGTCACCACGTCCGCACAGTGTCACCACCACACCACCACGTCACCATAAACAACACCATCACGTCACCACACCACAGCGACACGCCAGATAACCACAGCCACAATTTACGGCCACAGATCCCGCCTCTGAACAGCCTTAATGTTCTCTGCTATCGCTGCTGCTGGCTAATTTATGGAGCTGAGACTCTATGTCATTTATGGGGCCGTTGTAACATGGCGGGCTGTTGCCATATGTTCCGCTGTACCCTCCTGCTAGACATCATTACCAGGGCTGTGAATCACATACATGTGATTTATGACAATGTGTAAGCACATGTGTAAGTCACACACATACGCATGTATGTGTGTGATTATATGGGCTGTGACAAATGATTGAAGCATATTGGAATAGCGCTGATAATCATCCACATACGCAAGTATGAGGTTCGTAATAAATCTTATGCATGTGATTTATTACAATGTGTAAGCACATGTGTAAATCACACACACACTCATGCATGTATGTGATTATTAGGGCTGTGACAATATTATCAGAGCATATTGTCACAGCCCTAGACTCATCACAGATACCGCAACCTGTGCTCGGTGCGCGTCTGTATAGGTTTTCGTATTAAATAGCACATAATTGCCATTCTCAGTTGCAGGTTCTTGCCATTGTCATTCTCAGTTGCAGGTTCTTGCCATTGCCATTCTCAGTTGCAGATTCTTGCCATTGCCATTCTCAGTTGCAGATTCTTGTCATTGCCATTCTCAGCTGCAGATTCTTGCCATTGCCGTTCTCAGTTGCAGATTCTTGTCATTGCCATTCTCAGTTGCAGATTCTTGCCATTGCCATTCTCAGTTGCAGATTCTTACCATTGCCATTCTCAGTTGCAGATTCTTGTCATTGCCATTCTCAGTTGCAGGTTCTTGCCATTGTCATTCTCAGTTGCAGGTTCTTGCCATTGCCATTCTCAGTTGCAGATTCTTGCCATTGCCATTCTCAGTTGCAGATTCTTGTCATTGCCATTCTCAGCTGCAGATTCTTGCCATTGCCGTTCTCAGTTGCAGATTCTTGTCATTGCCATTCTCAGTTGCAGATTCTTGCCATTGCCATTCTCAGTTGCAGATTCTTACCATTGCCATTCTCAGTTGCAGATTCTTGTCATTGCCGTTCTCAGTTGCAGATTCTTGTCATTGCCGTTCTCAGTTGCAGATTCTTGCCATTGCCATTCTCAGTTGCAGATTCTTGCCATTGCCATTCTCAGTTGCAGATTCTTACCATTGCCATTCTCAGTTGCAGATTCTTACCATTGCCATTCTCAGTTGCAGATTCTTACCATTGCCATTCTCAGTTGCAGATTCTTGCCATTGCCATTCTCAGTTGCAGATTCTTGCCATTGCCATTCTCAGTTGCAGATTCTTACCATTGCCATTCTCAGCTGCAGATTCTTACCATTGCCATTCTCAGTTGCAGATTCTTACCATTGCCATTCTCAGCTGCAGATTCTTACCATTGCTATTCTCAGTTGCAGATTCTTACCATTGCCATTCTCAGCTGCAGATTCTTACCATTGCCATTCTCAGTTGCAGATTCTTACCATTGCCATTCTCAGTTGCAGATTCTTACCATTGCCATTCTCAGTTGCAGATTCTTACCATTGCCATTCTCAGCTGCAGATTCTTACCATTGCCATTCTCAGTTGCAGATTCTTACCATTGCCATTCTCAGCTGCAGATTCTTACCATTGCTATTCTCAGTTGCAGATTCTTGCCATTGCCATTCTCAGTTGCAGATTCTTACCATTGCCATTCTCAGTTGCAGATTCTTACCATTGCCATTCTCAGTTGCAGATTCTTACCATTGCCATTATCAGTTGCAGATTCTTACCATTGCCATTCTCAGTTGCAGATTCTTACCATTGCCATTCTCAGTTGCAGATTCTTACCATTGCCATTCTCAGTTGCAGATTCTTACCATTGCCATTCTCAGTTGCAGATTCTTACCATTGCCATTCTCAGTTGCAGATTCTTACCATTGCCATTCTCAGTTGCAGATTCTTACCATTGCCATTCTCAGCTGCAGATTCTTACCATTGCCATTCTCAGTTGCAGATTCTTACCATTGCTATTCTCAGTTGCAGATTCTTGCCATTGCCATTCTCAGCTGCAGATTCTTACCATTGCCATTCTCAGCTGCAGATTCTTACCATTGCCATTCTCAGCTGCAGATTCTTACCATTGCTATTCTCAGTTGCAGATTCTTGCCATTGCCATTCTCAGTTGCAGATTCTTACCATTGCCATTCTCAGCTGCAGATTCTTGCCATTGCCATTCTCAGTTGCAGATTCTTACCATTGCCATTCTCAGTTGCAGATTCTTACCATTGCCATTCTCAGCTGCAGATTCTTACCATTGCCATTCTCAGTTGCAGATTCTTACCATTGCTATTCTCAGTTGCAGATTCTTGCCATTGCCATTCTCAGTTGCAGATTCTTACCATTGCCATTCTCAGCTGCAGATTCTTACCATTGCCATTCTCAGCTGCAGATTCTTACCATTGCTATTCTCAGTTGCAGATTCTTGCCATTGCCATTCTCAGCTGCAGATTCTTACCATTGCCATTCTCAGCTGCAGATTCTTACCATTGCCATTCTCAGCTGCAGATTCTTACCATTGCTATTCTCAGTTGCAGATTCTTGCCATTGCCATTCTCAGTTGCAGATTCTTACCATTGCCATTCTCAGCTGCAGATTCTTACCATTGCCATTCTCAGTTGCAGATTCTTACCATTGCTATTCTCAGTTGCAGATTCTTGCCATTGCCATTCTCAGTTGCAGATTCTTACCATTGCCATTCTCAGCTGCAGATTCTTGCCATTGCCATTCTCAGTTGCAGATTCTTACCATTGCCATTCTCAGCTGCAGATTCTTACCATTGCCATTCTCAGTTGCAGATTCTTACCATTGCCATTCTCACCTGCAGATTCTTGCCATTGCCATTCTCAGTTGCAGATTCTTACCATTGCCATTCTCAGCTGCAGATTCTTACCATTGCCATTCTCAGCTGCAGATTCTTGCCATTGCCATTCTCAGTTGCAGATTCTTACCATTGCCATTCTCAGTTGCAGATTCTTACCATTGCCATTCTCAGCTGCAGATTCTTACCATTGCCATTCTCAGTTGCAGATTCTTACCATTGCCATTCTCAGCTGCAGATTCTTACCACTGCCATTCTCAGCTGCAGATTCTTACCACTGCCATTCTCAGTTGCAGATTCTTACCACTGCCATTCTCAGCTGCAGATTCTTACCATTGCCATTCTCAGTTGCAGATTCTTACCATTGCCATTCTCATCTGCAGATTCTTGCCATTGCCATTCTCAGTTGCAGATTCTTACCATTGCCATTCTCAGCTGCAGATTCTTGCCATTGCCATTCTCAGTTGCAGATTCTTACCATTGCCATTCTCAGCTGCAGATTCTTGCCATTGCCATTCTCAGTTGCAGATTCTTACCATTGCCATTCTCAGCTACAGATTCTTGCCATTGCCATTCTCAGTTGCAGATTCTTACCACTGCCATTTTCAGCTGCAGATTCTTACCATTGCCATTCTCAGTTGCAGATTCTTACCATTGCCATTCTCAGCTGCAGATTCTTGCCATTGCCATTCTCAGTTGCAGATTCTTACCATTGCCATTCTCAGCTGCAGATTCTTGCCATTGCCATTCTCAGTTGCAGATTCTTACCATTGCCATTCTCAGCTGCAGATTCTTGCCATTGCCATTCTCAGTTGCAGATTCTTACCATTGCCATTCTCAGCTGCAGATTCTTGCCATTGCCATTCTCAGTTGCAAATTCTTACCACTGCCATTCTCAGTTGCAGATTCTTACCATTGCCATTCTCAGCTGCAGATTCTTACCATTGCCATTCTCAGTTGCAGATTCTTACCATTGTCATTCTCAGCTGCAGATTCTTGCCATTGCCATTCTCAGTTGCAGATTCTTACCATTGCCATTCTCAGCTGCAGATTCTTGCCATTGCCATTCTCAGTTGCAGATTCTTACCATTGCCATTCTCAGCTACAGATTCTTGCCATTGCCATTTTCAGTTGCAGATTCTTACCATTGCCATTCTCAGTTGCAGATTCTTACCATTGCCATTCTCAGTTGCAGATTCTTACCATTGCTATTCTCAGCTACAGATTCTTGCCATTGCCATTCTCAGTTGCAGATTCTTACCATTGCCATTCTCAGTTGCAGATTCTTACCATTGCCATTCTCAGTTGCAGATTCTTACCATTGCCATTCTCAGCTACAGATTCTTGCCATTGCCATTCTCAGTTGCAGATTCTTACCATTGCCATTCTAAGTTGCAGATTCTTACCATTGCCATTCTCAGTTGCAGATTCTTACCATTGCTATTCTCAGCTACAGATTCTTGCCATTGCCATTCTCAGTTGCAGATTCTTACCACTGCCATTCTCAGTTGCAGATTCTTACCATTGCCATTCTCAATTACAGATCACATTTTAAAAGTACGTCATGATTATTTTGCACAACGAAGAAGCGACTGCAAGCGAGTCTGATACTCACAATTCAAAGCTCTTTCTGGTTATTTTGCACCGTCGATAAGCGGATAGAAAAATGCGACACTGAAAAACTAGCAGTATTACCCGAGCTGACATCATTTCCCTTTCAACCACAGATAAAGTTTCATAGGCTCGTCACAACTGTGTTGGGTGCCCAATAAGCGCAGGCAAGCAGGTATGCTACTCAAAAATTATTATCACTAACACTCGAGATGAAATTTCTGTGATCAATTAAAGGTCACATTTCTAAAGTACGCCAAAAGAATTAGTCGCAACAAATAAGCGAATGCAAACAGGTTTGTATCTCAAAAATAATCAGTAATCCCCGTGCGAAACTTTCCTGGACCGCAAGCGTGCTGGTGAGCAGCATTTGTTGCTGGCCTCTGCCATCTGTAGGCCGTGCGGCACACCGAGCTACGGCACACACTCGACACACCGAGCTACGGCACACACACGGCACACCAAGCTACGGTGTGTCACACTGTATCATTCACTCCATGCAGCACGTGCGATGTGGCGTCACTGGCGTGGAGCCACACGCACATCGCCACACGTGCGATGTGCACGTGTGCATTCGCCACACGTGCGACATCATTCACACCAGCCAGTTGTGTCAACACCGAGGTGCATCGCTTCTTTTTTGAGCTTGTATCCTAGATATTCCCCAACCATAACCCAATTTAGAGATAAGACTACAGATTAGCTTGCATTTCCCCAACTATAACCCAACTTAAAGATAAGACTACAGATTAGCCTAAGCCTCCCATACCATAACTCAAATTAAAGATAAGACTACAAATTAGCCTAAGCCTCCCCTACCATAACTCAAGTTAAAGATAAGACTACAAATTAGCCTAAGCCTCCCTTACCATAACTCAAATTAAAGATAAGACTACAGATTAGCCTAAGCCTCCCCTATCATAACTCAAATTAAAGATAAGACTACAGATTAGCCTAAGCCTCCCCTACCATAACTCAAATTAAAGATAAGACTACAAATTAGCCTAAGCCTCCCCTACCATAACTCAAATTAAAGATAAGACTACAAATTAGCCTAAGCCTCCCCTACCATAACTCAAATTAAAGATAAGACTACAAATTAGCCTAAGCCTCCCCTACCATAACTCAAGTTAAAGATAAGACTACAGATTAGCCTAAGCCTCCCCTACCATAACTCAAATTAAAGATAAGACTACAGATTAGCCGAAGCCTCCCCTACCATAACTCAAATTAAAGATAAGACTACAAATTAGCCTAAGCCTCCCCTACCATAACTCAAATTAAAGATAAGACTACAAATTAGCCTAAGCCTCCCTTACCATAACTCAAATTAAAGATAAGACTACAGATTAGCCTAAGCCTCCCCTACCATAACTCAAATTAAAGATAAGACTACAGATTAGCCTAAGCCTCCCCTACCATAACTCAAATTAAAGATAAGACTACAAATTAGCCTAAGCCTCCCCTACCATAACTCAAATTAAAGATAAGACTACAAATTAGCCTAAGCCTCTCCAACCATAACTCAAATTCAAGATAAGATTAGAGATTAGCCTGAGCTTCCCCAACTTTAAATCAAATTAAAGGTAAGATTACAGACTAGCCTAAGCCTCCCCAACCGTAACTCAACTTAACCGTAATCAAAAGTACGCTAATTTAAGTCCTCAAAAATGAGAATAGCTTTTATTAGTTGAAAGAAACAAGCCTTCAGTAGGTTTTGGTTTGGTCATCAGGGAAATTGAGCGTGTGACCACCGGTGTGTCACGCTGCAGTGTATTAAAACGAACTGTGGCCCACATACGTGCAGCGTAGCAAGAAATATGTCAACTAGGTTAACCATGGTAACCACGTTAACCACGTTAACCACGTTAACCATGTTAACTATGTTATCTGTGTTAACTACGTTAACCATGAGAACTATGTTAACTCTGTTAACCATGTTAACCTCGTTAAGAAAGGTAACCATGTTTACTATATCATCTGTGTTAACTATGTTAACCATGTTAACTATATCATCTATGTTAACTATGTTAACCATGTTAACTATATCATCTATGTTAACTATGTTAACCATGTTTACTATATCATCTGTGTTAACTATGTTAACCATGTCAACTATATTAACTACGGTAACTATGCATAATTCTTTCTAAACTGTGTTTTCTTAGTCTGTTCATCGTGTTGACTTGCGTCACATTTCAATCTTGTTATTTTCTCTATTGATTTTTTTCTTTTTGTTTTATTCAGGGACAAGAAGAGCTTCATATGAAGGGGGACCCGATGCAAACATGATTTTTTTTGCGAGAACCAGTTCTTTGAAGTGTTTCATGTCTATGTTGCGCATCTATGGGTTTGGTATCTATGATATGTTACGGAATGTTGAGAATCCATATTACGGAATGTTGAGAATCTATGTTACGAATTGTTGCGTCTCGTGTTGCGAAATGTTGTATATCTATGTAACCAAGTGTTGCATATCTATGTTAAAACCAAGTAACCAAGTGTTGCATATCTACCATGTTAAAACCAAGCAACCAAGTGTTGCACATCTATGTTAAAACCAAGCAACCAAGTGTTGCGCATCTATGTTAAAACCAAGCAACCAAGTGTTGCGCATCTATGTTAAAACCAAGCAACCAAGTGTTGCACATCTATGTTAAAACCAAGCAACCAAGTGTTGCACATCTATGTTAAAACCAAGCAACCAAGTGTTGCACATCTATGTTAAAACCAAGCAACCAAGTGTTGCACATCTATGTTAAAACCAAGCAACCAAGTGTTGCACATCTATGTTAAAACCAAGCAACCAAGTGTTGCACATCTATTAAAACCAAGCAACCAAGTGTTGCACATCTATGTCAAAACCAAGCAACCAAGTGTTGCACATCTATTAAAACCAAGCAACCAAGTGTTGCACATCTATGTTAAAACTTATTGCGCTCTATTTTACAAAACGTTACGGACCTTTGCTACGACACAGCTGACATCAATGAGCTTTGAGTTACAACTGCTGCCATTTGACGGTTTTTTGCCACCGTGCAGTTTTCCCGTCAACTTTCCTAGCTTCACCTCCTCCCCCTGCATCTCCCCCTCCCTTCACCCCCACACACCGAAGGGGGTGGGAGGGGGAGGGGGGCGCTGTGGGGGGCCGCCTCACGGTGCACGAGTCAGTCGTGTGTGGGACATGTCACTGCTTGTCTCAAACATGTCCGCTGCAGCGCTATTGGCGGTCCTCACTGGGGAGTCTTGCACGCGTGCGCACGTGTGTGTGTACTTGTGTGTGTGTGCGTGTATGTGTGTGTGTAGGCGCGTGTGTGAATGTGTGGTGATCTTGAGTAACGTTATTAGGTGCCGATACTTGAAAATGACGGTTAGGCGATGAAATAAGTGACGTTAGTAAGCTACAATATTGGGAAATGATAATTATGTGGTGATACTAGGTAATGTTGTGTATTAGGTGTCAATGTTCGATAATGATAATTAGGCCCCTAAGGGGGATACAACTATTGTATCTATGGAAACTAGCGCTCCCAGGGGGAAAACGTGAGGGCCCGAGCTGAGAGTTCGGTAGGCCTTCTTTTTTGTTGAAGTAAAATGCTTTTGTTATGTTAAGGACAACCTTTTTCGGTTCTCTGCTGTCCTGTTCTTCAGCACCTACTAATTTCTTCTTCAACTTTTGTCTTGTTTCATGATCTTCTTTCACAACTTACTGTTTCTATGCCTTTCTGCGTAGATTCCGCGTTCCCTCAACTCCATACTAAATGGTGCTTTCCTCCTTCCTCTCTTTGGATCGCATTCGTTGCTGGGTAGGGAGGCTAAAACTAACGACTAATCTAATCTAATAATAATTAGGTGTTGATATCAAGTGACGTGATTAGGGGACAAAACCTGAAAATGCTGTAGGCAGTAGTATCAGGTGACGATATTAGTAGGAGAAATAAGGCGATTGTATTAGGTTTTATTACCAGGACTACATATATCAGGCGACATTATATGTATGTCAGGAGACATTATATGTATGTCAGGAGACATTATATGTATGTCAGGAGACATTATATGTATGTCAGGAGACATTATATGTATGTCAGGAGACATTATATGTGTGTCAGGAGACATTATATGTGTGTCAGGAGACATTATATGTATGTCAGGAGACATTATATGTGTGTCAGGAGACATTATATGTATGTCAGGAGACATTATATGTATGTCAGGAGACATTATATGTATGTCAGGAGACATTATATGTATGTCAGGAGACATTATATGTATGTCAGGAGACATTATATGTATGTCAGGAGACATTATATGTGTGTCAGGAGACATTATATGTGTGTCAGGAGACATTATATGTATGTCAGGAGACATTATATGTATGTCAGGAGACATTATATGTATGTCAGGAGACATTATATGTATGTCAGGAGACATTACATGTATGTCAGGAGACATTACATGTATGTCAGGAGACATTATATGTATGTCAGGAGACATTATATGTATGTCAGGAGACATTATATGTATGTCAGGAGACATTATATGTATGTCAGGAGACATTATATGTATGTCAGGAGACATTATATGTATGTCAGGAGACATTATATGTATGTCAGGAGACATTACATGTATGTCAGGAGACATTATATGTATGTCAGGAGACATTACATGTATGTCAGGAGACATTATATGTATGTCAGGAGACATTATATTGTGGTGATCCCAGCGGCAAGCCGCGGACCTCCACAAGACCTGAGAAAAGCTGCCTCCAGACTACAACCGCATCCGTTCCAGAGCACCTCCGGACCCGAAGCGCCTAGTCAACAAAACACGGGACCTGAGAGAAGCCGCCTCGCGACTATGAGAAAAGGTGCCCGTAAGCTACAACGGCTTCCTGCCTCCAGCACCACAGGCCCACAAACTCGCGACCAATCAGGACTCACGCCCGGACTCAAGGCTTGCACTCGAGGCCTACATAAGGCGACCCCAACAAGGCTCGCTCACTCAAGCCCTCGTCCTCGTTCAAGTCCCATCTCCAGCACCAGCCTCGTGTTCCTACATCTAGCTTCCGAGGTCGACTTTGTCTCTCGCGTACCTGCACCAAGCTCCGGAGACCGGCCCTGCCTATCGACGCCTCAAGGTGTTGCAAGGTTTTAAACCTAGTAGCGTCTTGACGCTTCAAGGTGTTCCAAAGCCTTAAAAAAGTCACGTTGCAACGTCCCGCGCCAGCGTCGTCGGCCAAGCCGCTCTACGACATCTCTCGCCCGCTCAGGCCGGCTAGCCTCGCCGTAGCTACTTACCAGCTACAACGGTGAACCGCGTGGCGGCTGGGCCCGACTCAGCTGACTAGCCTCGTCTCGGCGCCCCGCTAACACCAGCTGACCTGTTCGTAACAGTCGCACGACGTAGCACCAATCATCACGTCTCGCCGCTGCGTTCGTAAGTAGCGTCCCCGCCGACGTTACCCGCTATTGGTGCTTGTTTCATTCATTACGTAATTCTCGCATAGTATTGTATTTCAATCATCACGTATTAGTGCTATACTCGCATAGGATTGTGTACCAATCATTACGTAATTTATGTCATTTTCGAATAGGATTGTATTTCAATCATCACGTATTAGTACTATTCTTGCATAGGATTGTGTTCCAATCATTACGTCATTCCCGAATAGGATTGTGCTTCAATCATCACGTATTTGTGCTATTTTCGCATAGGATTAAGTTTCAATTTATGTCATTCTCGAATAGGATTGTACTTCAATCACCACATATTTGTACTATTCTCACATAGGATTGTGTTTCAATCATTACGTACTTCTCGAATAGTATTGAATTTCAACCATCACGTATTAGTGCTGTGTTCCAATCATTACGTAATTTACGAGTAACGAACAGTGCTCATAGTAGTCACCGAGGGCCCAGTATAATGGTCCGTGTTCCGTGTACCTAACAAGCACCAATATAATTACCGTGTTACCCCCGTGTTGTCCATATCCTGCCGAATACGGTTGTACCTCAGGCACTCGCTTCGGGCTATCCTATCACGAAAAAGATAGCTCAAAGCCTGCCCGAAGCGTGTTGCAGCCTGGGGGAGAACACTACAATATGTATGTCAGGAGACATTATATGTATGTCAGGAGACATTATATGTATGTCAGGAGACATTATATGTGTGTCAGGAGACATTATATGTATGTCAGAAGACATTATATGTATGTCAGGAGACATTACATGTATGTCAGGAAACATTATATGTATGTCAGGAAACATTATATGTATGTCAGGAGACATTACATGTATGTCAGGAAACATTATATGTATGTCAGGAGACATTACATGTATGTCAGGAGACATTATATGTATGTCAGGAGACATTACATGTATGTCAGGAGACATTACATGTATGTCAGGAGACATTACATGTATATCAGGCGACATTATATGTATGTCAGGAGACATTATATGGATGTCAGGAGACATTATATGTATGTCAGGAGACATTATATGTATGTCAGGAGACATTACATGTATGTCAGGAGACATTATATGTATGTCAGGAGACATTATATGTATGTCAGAAGACATTATATGTATGTCAGGAGACATTACATGTATGTCAGGAGACATTACATGTATGTCAGGAAACATTATATGTATGTCAGGAGACATTACATGTATGTCAGGAGACATTATATGTATGTCAGGAGACATTACATGTATGTCAGGAGACATTACATGTATGTCAGGAGACATTACATGTATATCAGGCGACATTATATGTATGTCAGGAGACATTATATGTATATCAGGAGACATTACATGTATGTCAGGAGACATTACATGTATGTCAGGAGACATTACATGTATATCAGGGGACATTACATGTATATCAGGAGACATTACATGTATATCAGGAGACATTACATGTATATCAGGAGACATTACATGTATATCAGGGGACATTACATGTATATCAGGAGACATTACATGTATATCAGGAGACATTACATGTATATCAGGAGACATTACATGTATGTCAGGAGACATTACATGTATATCAGGGGACATTACATGTATATCAGGAGACATTACATGTATATCAGGAGACATTACATGTATATCAGGGGACATTACATGTATATCAGGAGACATTACATGTATGTCAGGAGACATTACATGTATATCAGGAGACATTACATGTATATCAGGGGACATTACATGTATATCAGGGGACATTACATGTATGTCAGGAGACATTACATGTATATCAGGAGACATTACATGTATATCAGGGGACATTACATGTATATCAGGAGACATTACATGTATATCAGGAGACATTACATGTATATCAGGAGACATTACATGTATATCAGGAGACATTACATGTATATCAGGAGACATTACATGTATATCAGGAGACATTACATTTATATCAGGAGGAAATATTAGTCAGCGATATTAGGCGGTGATGTTGGGTGCAAGTAATATTAGGTGCGATGGCATGAGTGACCAGCGAGCTAACGAGCTTGTATAAATCGTGTAAGAGGCAATTATTTTATTAAAAACGAAACGATCATATCACACAAAATGTGCAATAAGGGCAATATTATTAACCTATCATTGCGAGCACAAGAACCTCACAAGAGGCAATTATTCTATTGAACGCGAAATACTACGATAACATTACGCAAAACGTGTAACATCGACCTGTCATTTTGTGTACAAGAAAGGTGTGAAATATTCCTAACTTTCTTCGTGAGCGACGGTGGGCCTTGTGCTGTGGTGTGAGGGGACCGGGTGTGGATATTGGGAGGTGACATTATGTAGGCCAATATCCTGTGAATATTGAGCGATATCCTGCTAATATTGGGCAACCTCATGCTAATATTGGCCAATATGTGAACATTGGGAAAAATCCTGTGAATTTTAGACAACGTCCTGTGAATATAGGGCAATATCTGGGGATATTAGGCAATATCATGTGAATATTGGGCAATCTCATGCTAGTATTGAGCAATATCCTGTGGATATTAGGCAATATTTTGTGGACATTAGGCAATATCATGAGAATATTGGGCTCATGTTTCTCCACTCCCTCCATCCTCATTTCTGCACATCTTCCTCCCCTTCTTCTTACGTCTTCTCCTTCCCTCCGTCCGTCCCTCTTCTCACCCTCTCTTCACTACCCTCCATCTGAAATTTAAAAAAATCGCCTTATATCTTACATGCTTATTTTTTTGCATGTAATTATTCAATTAGTGTTAAGATGACAGCCCTAATTGGAGACTTAATCAATTCTTATTTTGGCGCGTCTGAGATGCGGCTTCGCTGCCTGACTTTGGTTAATTAGGTAATTGTTTCCGTGTGCTGCTCCTGCTGCTTTGTGTTGGCCAACCTCTTCTTGTGTCGCAGTGGTTGTTCAAATTTTCTGTATTACTTTGTGTATTAATGCTTTATTTTAAACTTACAGGATAATTTCCCTGTGTTGCAGTGTTTGTTTAAATTAGCTGTATTACTTTGTATGTTCATGCCTTATTCTAAACTTCACCCAATCATTGTCGTGTGTTGCCGTGTTAGTTTGAATTAGCCCTACTATTTTTGTATATTGCCGTTTTATTTTAAATTTACGACATTATTTTCGTACATTGACATTTTATTGTAAGCTTAGCGAATCATTTCTGTGTTTTTCCGAGTTAATTTAAGTTTATCGCATTATTTTCGTACATTGCTCTGTTGCTTAAACTCCGTACTCGTTATTATTTCTGCGCTAAATTGTCATTTTCCTTTTATTGCATTATTTCTGTGTACTGACTTGTCATTTACAAATCCCTGCTCGTTACTGTACATATATAGAATTCTTTTATTAAATTTAATTCATTTTTCCGTTGGATGTAGCACTATTTTCACAATACTGCCTTATTTACGGAATGTCGTGTTTTATAGCGCAATATTCAAGTCTCTCGTCGTGCTATTCTAATTAAATATCGTGCTGTTTCTCCAAATTTCTCTGTTATTTGTGTGTATATCTGCATCGTTTGCAACAAAGTCGCATTATATCTACGCACAAACGCGATATTTCTCTCTATTTCTGCATAATTCATTGCTTCAAAATATGCATGGAAATAGACTGCAACAAAACCTCATTTCTGCACAATTAAAAGATTCATAAAATGCATGGAAATAGACCGCAACATAATCTAATTTGCCTCAATTTTGATTGTAAACTTGCGGAGGAAGGAAGGTTTCGAATCTCATTTACTTCGATACAAAGTCTATTCAAACAATAGATGTTGATTAATTAATACGCACACATTATAAGCCTATATATGATTAGTTTGTATAACTGTTCACCCTACACTGCCGCCTTTACCAACTGCGCTCCTCTGTTCAGCCCTCGTCTGCGTCGTGGGAGGTTAGTTATTTTATTTAATTAGCTTTTATTCTCGTTATTACAGAGGCAGGTTCTTTTCTGTATGATTTGTAGTTTTTATTACAGAGGCAGGTTCTTTTTTGTATGATTTGTAGTTTTTTATTACAGAGGTAAGCTCTTATTTGTATGATTTTTAATTTTTTATTACAGAGGCAGGTTCTTTTTTGAATGATTTGTAGTTTTTTATTACAGAGGCAGGTTCTTTTTTGTATGATTTGTAGTTTTTTATTACAGAGGCAGGTTCTTTTTTGTATGATTTGTAGTTTTTTATTACAGAGGCAGGTTCTTTTTTGTATGATTTGTAGATTTTATTACAGAGGCAGGTTCTTTTTTGTATGATTTGTAGTTTTTTATTACAGAGGCAAGTTCTTTTTTGTATGATTTGTAGTTTTTATTACAGAGGCAGGTTCTTTTTTGTTTGATTCGTAGTTTTTTATTACAGAGGCAGGTTCTTTTTTGTATGATTTGTAGTTTTTTATTACAGAGGCAGGTTCTTTTTTGTATGATTTGTAGATTTTATTACAGAGGCAGGTTCTTTTTTGTATGATTTGTAGTTTTTTATTACAGAGGCAAGTTCTTTTTTGTATGATTTGTAGGTTTTATTACAGAGGCAGGTTCTTTTTTGTTTGATTTGTAGTTTTTTATTACAGAGGCAGGTTCTTTTTTGTATGATTTGTAGTTTTTTATTACAGAGGCAGGTTCTTTTTTGTATGATTTGTAGTTTTTTATTACAGAGGCAGGTTTTTTTTTGTATGATTTGTAGTTTTTTATTACAGAGGCAGGTTCTTTTTTGTATGATTTGTAGTTTTTATTACAGAGGCAGGTTCTTTTTTGTATGATTTGTAGTTTTTTATTACAGAGGCAGGTTCTTTTTTGTATGATTTGTAGTTTTTTATTACAGAGGCAGGTTCTTTTTTGTATGATTTGTAGTTTTTTATTACAGAGGCAAGTTCTTTTTTGTATGATTTGTAGTTTTTATTACAGAGGCAGGTTCTTTTTTGTATGATTTGTTGTTTTTTATTACAGAGGCAGGTTCTTTTTTGTATGATTTGTAGTAATTTATTACAGAGGCAGGCTCTTTTTTGTATGATTTGTAGTAATTTATTACAGAGGCAGGCTCTTTTTTGTATGATTTGTAGTAATTTATTACAGAGGCAGGCTCTTTTTTGTATGATTTGTAGTAATTTATTACAGAGGCAGGTTTTTTTTTCGAATGATTTTTTCATTTTCTTATTGCAAAGGTAAGTTCTTTTATGAAGAAATTTTGGTCTCCTTTTTTGCGAGGTGAATTTTTTCTGAAACGATGTCTTTGTTTCATTATTTCTTGGGTGAGTTATTTTTGAAATTATTTCTTTTTCTCGTTATTTCAGAGGAAAATTCATTTTTATATGATTTCATTATCTCGGTATTTTTTCCTGCTTTTATTTTCCTCCTCTTCTTCAGTTGTACTTGTTATTCTCTTTCGTATCATTTTTCATCTTCTCTTTCTTCCTCTTTTTTTCTCATTAAATTTTTATACAAATCTTATAATTTTTTTGCTTACTTTCTGAAAATTTTTTCTTCTTTTTTTCATACTTTTTATTTTATGAAAAACACCATCATGTTCCATGTTTTGCTTCATCTTGTACTAGCTAATTATTTTTCTGCATTTTCTTCTCTTTCATCTTCCTCTTCTCACAAGCGTTACTGCCATTCGTCAAGGTTACTCTTTTTCCGTCTTTTAATTTTTAATTTTTTTTTCGCTACCCTTTTTTATCTGTAGTTTTCTTTTTTAAAAGGGTAGGGTTTTTTTTTTATCTGTTTATCCAACGCCACCATTTCCATGCCTGTATTTGTTTGTCTCATTATTTTTCCATCTTTTTTTCTCTTCACTATCTTCTTTCCGTCTCCCTTTCAGTAGTGCCCTTATTTTCCTGTTATAATTCTTTTTTCTAATTCTCACATTTTTCTTCCACACCTTCCATCTCCCCCGTTTATTTTGCTATGTTGTTATTCCACTTCTTCTACTGAAAGTTCCTTATTCTCTTTCTCATTATTTTCCCACCACCTTCCATCTCCCCTTTAGCAATGCTCTTATATTCCTGTTATAAGTCTTCTTCTGTTTTTCTCTTATTATCTTTCTCATTCCTTTCTCCCCACATTCCATCTCATGCAATTCCCTCGTTTTCACATGCTATTATTATCCATTTTCTGTTATTATCCTATTCTCTTACTCATTCCTTTTCTCCCCCTCCCCCCTCTCCTCAACGCAAATTCCTTATTTTCTATATTCATGTCATTCATCTTCTGATTTTCCTTATCGCCATTCTTAACCCCAAAGAATGGGGTAAAAACCCCTCCTTAACAACCCCCTCCCTCCCCTCCCCCGAGTGACACCCCCCTTTCGAATCGCCGCGTCAACACTCGCCCGGCGCAGCAATCCTAAAAATATTTATTTATTTATTTTTTACGCCTATTTGTGTACGAATTATAATTTGTGCTCTTGTTGTTGTTAGTGTACTGATTGTTATTGGCGTACTCGTGCACTAATTATTATTTGTGTAGTAATTCCTGCCCAGTGCTTTAGCTTAAATGATTTGCCTGATGGTGTCTGCAAGCCTGAAAGCAACACAGCAATCAAACACACAAGATCACCATAAGCACACACACAGTCACACAGCCCCACACAGCCGCACAACCACACAGCCACACAGCCACACAGCCACACAGCCCCACAGCCCCACAGCCATACAGCCACACAGCCACACAGCCACACAGCCACACAGCCCCACAGCCCCACAGCCACACAGTCACACAGCCCCACACAGCCGCACAACCACACAGCCACACAGCCACACAGCCACACAGCCCCACAGCCCCACAGCCACACAGCCACACAGCCACACAGCCACACAGCCACACAGCCCCACAGCCCCACAGCCACACAACCACACAGCCACACAGCCCCACAGCCATACAGCCACACAGCCACACAAGCACACAGCCACACAGCCATAGATCACCCCACAACACTCACCACAGGGATGACTCATCCCCCAGCGCCCGTCCAGGAATTTTAATGACCAGCCCGCGATAAATCTCAAAAGTCATTTACAAGTTTTTCCGTGTGTTGATATCCCGCAGTGGCGGCGGGGGCCATTCTGCTGATAATGCCGTCAGCATTTAAATCAGCCCCAGACGTGCGACTGTCAGCCCTGCGACAGCCCGCTGACGGGTGTCCGGCGTCCTGGCTGACGTTTGATGGGGCTGATGTCAGGAAGAGGAGAGGGTGAAGTGTCGGCTGACGTTGGGTGGGGCTGATGTCAGGAAGAAGAGAGGGAGAAGTGTCTGCTGACGTTGGGTGGGGCTGATGTCAGGAAGAAGAGAGGGAGAAGTGTCTGCTGACGTTGGGTGGGGCTGATGTCAGGAAGAAGAGAGGGTGAAGTGTCTGCTGACGTTGGGTGGGGCTGATGTCAGGAAGAGGAGAGGGAGAAGTGTCTGCTGACGTTGGGTGGGGCTGATGTCAGGAAGAAGAGAGGGTGAAGTGTCTGCTGACGTTGGGTGGGGCTGATGTCAGGAAGAGGAGAGGGTGAAGTGTCTGCTGACGTTGGGTGGGGCTGATGTCAGGAAGAAGAGAGGGTGAAGTGTCTGCTGACGTTGGGTGGGGCTGATGTCAGGAAGAGGAGAGGGTGAAGTGTCTGCTGACGTTGGGTGGGGCTGATGTCAGGAAGAAGAGAGGGTGAAGTGTCTGCTGACGTTGGGTGGGGCTGATGTCAGGAAGAGGAGAGGGAGAAGTGTCTGCTGACGTTGGGTGGGGCTGATGTCAGGAAGAAGAGAGGGTGAAGTGTCTGCTGACGTTGGGTGGGGCTGATGTCAGGAAGAAGAGAGGGTGAAGTGTCTGCTGACGTTGGGTGGGGCTGATGTCAGGAAGAAGAGAGGGAGAAGTGTCTGCTGACGTATGGTGGGGCTGATGTCAGGAAGAGGAGAGGGAGAAGTGTCTGCTGACGTTGGGTGGGGCTGATGTCAGGAAGAGGAGAGGGAGAAGTGTCTACTGACGTTGGGTGGGGCTAATGTCAGGAAGAGGAGAGGGAGAAGTGTCTACTGACGTTGGGTGGGGCTGATGTCAGGAAGAGGAGAGGGAGAAGTGTCTACTGACGTTGGGTGGGGCTGATGTCAGGAAGAGGAGAGGGAGAAGTGTCTACTGACGTTGGGTGGGGCTGATGTCAGGAAGAGGAGAGGGAGAAGTGTCTACTGACGTTGGGTGGGGCTGATGTCAGGAAGAGGAGAGGGAGAAGTGTCTACTGACGTTGGGTGGGGCTAATGTCAGGAAGAGGAGAGGGAGAAGTGTCTACTGACGTTGGGTGGGGCTAATGTCAGGAAGAGGAGAGGGAGAAGTGTCGGCTGACGTTGGGTGGGGCTAATGTCAGGAAGAGGAGAGGGAGAAGTGTCGGCTGACGTTGGGTGGGGCTGATGTCAGGAAGAGGAGAGGGAGAAGTGTCTACTGACGTTGGGTGGGGCTGATGTCAGGAAGAGGAGAGGGAGAAGTGTCTACTGACGTTGGGTGGGGCTGATGTCAGGAAGAGGAGAGGGAGAAGTGTCTACTGACGTTGGGTGGGGCTAATGTCAGGAAGAGGAGAGGGAGAAGTGTCTACTGACGTTGGGTGGGGCTGATGTCAGGAAGAGGAGAGGGAGAAGTGTCTACTGACGTTGGGTGGGGCTGATGTCAGGAAGAGGAGAGGGAGAAGTGTCTACTGACGTTGGGTGGGGCTAATGTCAGGAAGAGGAGAGGGAGAAGTGTCTGCTGACGTTGGGTGGGGCTAATGTCAGGAAGAGGAGAGGGAGAAGTGTCTACTGACGTTGGGTGGGGCTAATGTCAGGAAGAGGAGAGGGAGAAGTGTCGGCTGACGTTGGGTGGGGCTGATGTCAGGAAGAGGAGAGGGAGAAGTGTCTGCTGACGTTGGGTGGGGCTGATGTCAGGAAGAAGAGAGGGTGAAGTGTCTACTGACGTTGGGTGGGGCTGATGTCAGGAAGAGGAGAGGGAGAAGTGTCGGCTGACGTTGGGTGGGGCTAATGTCAGGAAGAGGAGAGGGAGAAGTGTCGGCTGACGTTGGGTGGGGCTGATGTCAGGAAGAGGAGAGGGAGAAGTGTCTGCTGACGTTGGGTGGGGCTGATGTCAGGAAGAGGAGAGGGAGAAGTGTCGGCTGACGTTGGATGGGGCTGATGTCAGGAAGAGGAGAGGGAGAAGTGTCGGCTGACGTTGGGTGGGGCTGATGTCAGGAAGAGGAGAGGGAGAAGTGTCTGCTGACGTTGGGTGGGGCTGATGTCAGGAAGAGGAGAGGGAGAAGTGTCTGCTGACGTTGGGTGGGGCTGATGTCAGGAAGAGGAGAGGGAGAAGTGACGGCTGACGTTGGGTGGGGCTGATGTCAGGAAGAGGAGAGGGAGAAGTGTCTGCTGACGTTGGGTGGGGCTGATGTCAGTAAGAGGAGAGGGTGAAGTGTCTGCTGACGTTGGGTAGAAGAAAATTTGGGAAAGAGCGTGGGGGGGGGGGGGGGGGAAGGGTTCAATATATTCAATATAAGGGTTCAATATATTTAGGGTGTAAAGTTGAAAATTTGCTTCGTGGAATTGAGGAATCCTAAAAATTCATGCGTTTGCGAAATGTAGGCGAGGTACATGAATTTATTCACAAATATGGGGTAAATGCTGAATATCTTTCGAAACATGGGTAAAAAGCACCAATAATCTTTCAAATTTGGAGTAAAAATTCAAAATTCACCAAAAAGTAGGTGAAAGCTTGAATTTTTCACTTTAAAACTAGCACATTTTTTAAAATATTTAGGAATAAGTAAAACATTTCCTCAAATACAGGGTAATTATTGATATGTTCCCAACATGTAAAATAAAGCTCAAAAAACACGAAAATGACATTCAATTTAAGCTTCAAATACCATTTTCAAGGCGAGATAGAGACTCACCACCACCACCCAACCCTACCTTATAATTTAGGATAAATTGCGAGACTCAAAAATACACCATAAAAACTAAGCACCGTCTCCAAATACCCCATAAAAACCTGACCTCATCACAAATATTGCCGTCAAGCTCAGGGTAAAAAATCAAAGTATCCTTTAATGTGGGGTAAGAAATTCGATTATCTGGTGGCAAGCCGGCAGACGCCCTGGGCACAGTGGGTACAGGGTAGGGTGGGTACAGGGCAGGGTGGGTACAGGGCAGGGTGGGTACAGGGCAGGGTGGGTACGGGGTAGGGTGGGTACAGGGCAGGGTGGGTACAGGGCAGGGTGGGTACGGGGTAGGGTGGGTACAGGGCAGGGTGGGTATAGGGCAGGGTGGGTACGGGGTAGGGTGGGTACAGGGCAGGGTGGGTACAGGGCAGGGTGGGTACGGGGTAGGGTGGGTACAGGGCAGGGTGGGTACAGGGCAGGGTGGGTACGGGGTAGGGTGGGTACAGGGCAGGGTGGGTACAGGGCAGGGTGGGTACAGGGCAGGGTGGGTACGGGGTAGGGTGGGTACAGGGCAGGGTGGGTACAGGGCAGGGTGGGTACGGGGTAGGGTGGGTACAGGGCAGGGTGGGTACAGGGCAGGGTGGGTACGGGGTAGGGTGGGTACAGGGCAGGGTGAGTACAGGGCAGGGTGGGTACGGGGTAGGGTGGGTACAGGGCAGGGTGGGTACAGGGCAGGGTGGGTACGGGGTAGGGTGGGTACAGGGCAGGGTGGGTACGGGGTAGGGTGGGTACAGGGCAGGGTGGGTACGGGGTAGGGTGGGTACAGGGCAGGGTGGGTACAGGGCAGGGTGGGTACAGGGCAGGGTGGGTACGGGGTAGGGTGGGTACAGGGCAGGGTGGGTACAGGGCAGGGTGGGTACAGGGCAGGGTGGGTACGGGGTAGGGTGGGTACAGGGCAGGGTGGGTACAGGGCAGGGTGGGTACAGGGCAGGGTGGGTACAGGGCAGGGTGGGTACAGGGCAGGGTGGGTACGGGGTAGGGTGGGTACAGGGCAGGGTGGGTACGGGGTAGGGTGGGTACAGGGCAGGGTGGGTACGGGGTAGGGTGGGTACAGGGCAGGGTGGGTACAGGGCAGGGTGGGTACAGGGCAGGGTGGGTACGGGGTAGGGTGGGTACAGGGCAGGGTGGGTACAGGGCAGGGTGGGTACAGGGCAGGGTGGGTACAGGGCAGGGTGGGTACAGGGTAGGGTGGGTACAGGGCAGGGTGGGTACAGGGCAGGGTGGGTACAGGGCAGGGTGGGTACGGGGTAGGGTGGGTACAGGGCAGGGTGGGTACAGGGTAGGGTGGGTACAGGGTAGGGTGGGTACAGGGCAGGGTGGGTACAGGGTAGGGTGGGTACAGGGCAGGGTGGGTACGGGGTAGGGTGGGTACAGGGCAGGGTGGGTACAGGGCAGGGTGGGTACAGGGCAGGGTGGGTACAGGGCAGGGTGGGTACAGGGCAGGGTGGGTACAGGGTAGGGTGGGTACAGGGTAGGGTGGGTACAGGGCCGGGTGGGTACAGGGCAGGGTGGGTACAGGGTAGGGTGGGTACAGGGCCGGGTGGGTACAGGGTAGGGTGGGTACAGGGCCGGGTGGGTACAGGGCAGGGTGGGTACAGGGTAGGGTGGGTACAGAACAGGGTGGGTACAGGGTAGGGTGGGTACAGAGCCGGGTGGGTACAGGGCAGGGTGGGTACAGGGCAGGGTGGGTACAGGGCAGGGTGGGTACAGGGTAGGGTGGGTACAGAGCCGGGTGGGTACGGGGTAGGGTGGGTACAGGGCAGGGTGGGTACAGGGCAGGGTGGGTACAGAACAGGGTGGGTACAGGGCAGGGTGGGTACAGAGCAGGGTGGGTACAGGGTAGGGTGGGTACAGAGCCGGGTGGGTACGGGGTAGGGTGGGTACAGGGCAGGGTGGGTACAGGGTAGGGTGGGTACAGAGCAGGGTGGGTACAGGGTAGGGTGGGTACAGAGCCGGGTGGGTACGGGGTAGGGTGGGTACAGGGCAGGGTGGGTACAGGGCAGGGTGGGTACAGGGTAGGGTGGGTACAGGGTAGGGTGGGTACAGGGCAGGGTGGGTACAGGGCAGGGTGGGTACAGGGCAGGGTGGGTACAGAGCAGGGTGGGTACAGGGCAGGGTGGGTACAGGGCCGGGTGGGTACAGGGCAGGGTGGGTACAAGGCAGGGTGGGTACAGAGCCGGGTGGGTACGGGGTAGGGTGGGTACAGGGCAGGGTGGGTACAGGGTAGGGTGGGTACAGGGCAGGGTGGGTACAGGGCAGGGTGGGTACAGGGCACACGGTGGGTACGGGGCAGGGTGGGTACAGGGCAGGGTGGGTACAGGGCAGGGTGGGTACAGGGCAGGGTGGGAACAGGGCCGGGTGGGTACAGGGCAGGGTGGGTACAGGGCAGGGTGGGTACAGGGCAGGGTGGGTACAGGGCAGGGTGGGTACAGGGCCGGGTGGGTACAGGGCAGGGTGGGTACAGGGCAGGGTGGGTACAAGGCAGGGTGGGTACAGAGCTGGGTGGGTACGGGGTAGGGTGGGTACAGGGCAGGGTGGGTACAGGGTAGGGTGGGTACAGGGCAGGGTGGGTACAGGGCAGGGTGGGTACAGGGCAGGGTGGGTACAGGGCAGGGTGGGTACAGGGCACACGGTGGGTACGGGGCAGGGTGGGTAAAGGGCAGAGTGGGTACAGGGCAGGGTGGGTACAGGGCAGGGTGGGTACCGGGCACACGGTGGGTACCGGGCAGGGTTGGTACAGGGCACACGGTGGGTACAGGGCAGGGCAGGGCGGGTACAGGACAGGGTGGGTACAGGGCACACGGTGGGTACAGGGCATAGTGTGTACCGGGCAGAGTAGGTACAGGGCATACGGTGGGTACAGGGCAGTGTGGGTACAGGGCAGGGTGGGTACCGGGCACACGGTGGGTACGGAGCAGTGTTGGTACAAGGCACACGGTGGGTACAGAGCAGTGTGGGTACAGGGCACGCGGTGGGGACAGGGCAGTTTGGGTACCGGGCAGGGTGGGTACAGGGTATACGGTGGGTACATGGCACACAGTGGGTACAGGGCACACGGTGGGTACAGGGCAGCGTGGGTACAGGGCAGGGTGGGTACAGGGCAGGGTGGGTACCAGGCAGGGTGGGTTCAGGGCATACGGTGGGTACAGGGCGCACGGTGGGTACAGGGCAAGGTGGGTACAGGGCAGGGTGGATACAGGGCAGGGTGGGTACAGGGCAGGGTGGGTACAGGGCAAACGGTGGTTACAGGGCACACTGGGTACAGGGCACACGGTGGGTACAGGGCAGGGTGGGTACCGGGCAGGGTGGGTACAGGGCATACGGTGGGTACAGGGCAGGGTGGATACAGGGCAGGGTGGGTACAGGGCAGGGTGGGTACAGGGCAAACGGTGGTTACAGAGCACACGGTGGGTACAGAGCAGGGTGGGTACAGGGCACACGGTGGGTACAGAGCAGGGTGGGTACAGGGCACACGGTGGGTACATGGCACACGGTGGGTATAGGGCACACGGTGGGTACAGGGCATACGGTGGGTACAGGGCAGGGGGGGTACAGGGCACACGGTGGGTACAGGGCAGGGGGGGTACAGGGCACACGGTGGGTACAGGGCAGGGGGGGTACAGGGCACACGGTGGGTGGTCCCTCTAACACGTGTTGTGGTTATATGCCAAGATATGTTTCGTGCCAAAATTAGTTACGTTCAAAACTTGTTCATAGCAATGCTTCAAACACCGTTCCCTCGACTGGTGGCACTGCTAAAACCGGTTACGAGGTTAGAAATAAATACATAAGTTCAAATATGCGATGATGGAATGATAATTGTGCCCTAATGGACTAGTGGCACGTGTCATGCATGTCACACGCCACATCGGGGCGCCACGCATAATTTTTAAATTTTCATGTCCAATTTGTGTTCATAATAATTAATATGTGTGTAATTAGCATTCTTATGCCATGGAGGGGGGGGGGGGGGGAATTTTTGCATTAATCAGCTTTCTTGCCAATATGCCATTGGTAAATGTTTGTAATGATTGTTTTTTTTTACGCATAAATTTGTTATATTTTGATTGTCACCGTACGATATAAGCTTTCTAGATGTCAAGGAGGTACGATGTTCTGGTGGAACAAATTAGTGCAGTTCTTCTGAATTTTCAAATTAATTTTATAAAGTTTAAGTAATTTCTCTTCCATTTGATTATACCTGTGAATTAGGCAAACTGAGCGGCCAAGTCCTTCTAATTATGCTGAATTCCCGCATATTTCTAATATTTATTATAATTCTATTTGAATTTAAATTATAGTTCTTTTGTATAATTCTATTCTGCGATTCTATTATCATGCGTTCTATTCACGCAGAATCCCCTTCATTACCATAAGGTTTATTTTCACTAAGGTTATTACTATACGCTTAATTGCTACATTGCTTTGTGATAATGTTTAACCCTTTAAAAACCTTGACACACTTCGACGTAAACCTGGCACACTTCCACGTAAACTGGCCACACTTCCACGTAAACTGGACACACTTCCACGTAAACTGGCCACACTTCCACGTAAACTGGGCACACTTCCACGTAAACTGGCCACACTTCCACGTAAACTGGGCACACTTCCACGTAAACTGGCCACACTTCCACGTAAACTGGACACACTTCCACGTAAACTGGACACACTTCCACGTAAACTGGCCACACTTCCACGTAAACTGGCCACACTTCCACGTAAACTGGGCACACTTCCACGTAAACTGGCCACACTTCCACGTAAACTGTACACACTTCCACGTAAACTGGCCACACTTCCACGTAAACTGGACACACTTCCACGTAAACTGGCCACACTTCCACGTAAACTGGGCACACTTCCACGTAAACTGGCCACACTTCCACGTAAACTGGACACACTTCCACGTAAACTGGACACACTTCCACGTAAACTGGACACACTTCCACGTAAACTGGCCACACTTCCACGTAAACTGGGCACACTTCCACGTAAACTGGCCACACTTCCACGTAAACTGGACACACTTCCACGTAAACTGGCCACACTTCCACGTAAACTGGACACACTTCCACGTAAACTGGCCACACTTCCACGTAAACTGGGCACACTTCCACGTAAACTGGACACACTTCCACGTAAACTGGACACACTTCCACGTAAACTGGACACACTTCCACGTAAACTGGACACACTTCCACGTAAACTGGACACACTTCCACGTAAACTGGCCACACTTCCACGTAAACTGGGCACACTTCCACGTAAACTGGACACACTTCCACGTAAACTGGACACACTTCCACGTAAACTGGACACACTTCCACGTAAACTGGACACACTTTCACGTAAATTGGACACACTTTCACGTAAACTGGACACACTTTCACGTAAATTGGACACACTTCCACGTAAACTGGACACACTTCCACGTAAACTGGACACACTTTCACGTAAATTGGACACACTTCCACGTAAACTGGACACACTTCCACGTAAACTGGACACACTTCCACGTAAACTGGACACACTTTCACGTAAATTGGACACACTTTCACGTAAACTGGATACACTTCCACGTAAACTGGACACACTTCCACGTAAACTGGGCACACTTCCACGTAAACTGGACACACTTCCACGTAAACTGGACACACTTCCACGTAAACTGGACACACTTTCACGTAAATTGGACACACTTTCACGTAAACTGGATACACTTCCACGTAAACTGGACACACTTCCACGTAAACTGGGCACACTTCCACGTAAACTGGACACACTTCCACGTAAACTGGCCACACTTCCACGTAAACTGGCCACACTTCCACGTAAACTGGACACACTTCCACGTAAACTGGGCACACTTCCACGTAAACTGGCCACACTTCCACGTAAACTGGACACACTTCCACGTAAACTGGACACACTTCCACGTAAACCGGACACACATTCACGTAAAGACTATTACACTTCAACCTACGCTTTGACACTATTTGAACGCCGTAACACTATCTTTGAGCCTAAATGCCATCTCAGCGGCTTAACACGTAGACTACGTACTGAGACAAATGTGTACCACTACGTAAATTGCTCATTAACGTTTCAACCATTTCGCGACCTCTTTTTGAAAGAATTTAATCATTTGAGTTGAATATTAACGTGCACTTATATTTTGTACGTTTCTTATTGAAGATGGAAACTTATTTGAACAGTAAAGTCGATTTTCCAACTGTGCTTCGTGTACCTCAACCAAAACAACCTTACGATCCGCGCAATCTCGTTGTCAACGTGGTAAACACGTTCCCTGCGTGTTGGGACACGGGTGTACCACTGGGTAAATTCCTCGTTCACGTGTCGGGATAAGTGAATGGCATTTCACCTGTTTGCAACCTTTTTTAAACGTCAATGTTTCAGCACTGACACATTTCATCTGTTTCGCAACCTTTTTTAAACGTCAATGTTTCAGCACTGACACATTTCATCTGTTTCGCAACCTTTTTAGGAAATAACTGTTTTCATTTCAGATGAAAAGTAATCGTGTTAATGCATTTTTCATATTTATTATGAAGCATAAAATTATATTGGAGCAGTAAAGTCAATTACCCAATTTTGCATCCCACAACCTAACCAATCCAAACATTTACAATCGCGGTTCCATTTTTCATTTTTCTTAGGAAGTATAAAATTGTATTCGAGCAGTAGAGTCGATTTCTCAGTTTTTCTTCTTACAACCTAACCGAACCTAACCTAAGCAAACCAACCGTCAACAACCGGGGACACGTGGCAAACGAGTCAAAGTGCCGTCAGAGCCCCAAATGGGCAGTTAGCGCGCTATCATTAGCGTCTGTGGCGATCTTAGTCGCCGCTACGCTCTCAGCTCAATATTTTTTAGCGCTGCTATTTAGTTGTGGTAGTGGCGGTGCTGTGAATATCGAATGCACCTGTGAAACGTCTCTGTGGCGTCTCTGGTGATGAAACGTCCTATGTAATAATAATAATAATACTAATACTTATAATACTTCTTCTGGTTCGCCTCTATGGCATGCCGCTTTGAACGAGGAAAAACAGTTTATTTCCAATGTTTATTTCCGATAGTCAGTACTATACAGCATGTCCCACAAAAGCCCGAACCGAGTATTTATATCCATATCAGTAATACCATCATAAGAATACCCGTATCAGTGATACCATCATAAGAATACCCGTATCAGTAATACCATAATAAGAATACCCGTATCAGTAATACCATCATAAGAATGACCATAAGCATTTAATTTCTGGTGGAATTATGAGAGTATTACTGATACGGGTATAAATACTCGGTTCGGGTTTATGTGGGTCAAACCATATAACGAAACGCCAGGTGTATCCCTAAATTTATCAATGAATGAATATATTTATGTTTTTTTTGTAAGTAGTTTCTCCTGCGTTATTACTATAGGCATCTCACTGAACGCATTCAATTGGTTTGGTGCGCGTGTCTGTGACGCTCACAGGGACGCTCAATGACCGTATCTGTGATACGCGTTTCACCAGTGCACAAGTACAAGAATATTTTAATGGCGGGTACTGTTGGGATGGATATATTTGTTTGTCATCCACATCTGCAAGATTTATTTAATGACGGGTACTGTTGGGATGGATATATTTGTTTGTCATCCACATCTGCAAGATTTATTTAATGGCGGGTACTGTTGGGATGGATATATTTGTTTGGCATCCACATCTGCACGATTTATTTAATGGCGGGTACTGTTGGGATGGATATATTTGTTTGGCATCCACAGCTGCAAGATTTTTTAATGGCGGGTACTGTTGGGATGGATATATTTGTTTGGCATCCACATCTGCAAGATTTATTTAATGGCGGGTACTGTTGGGATGGATATATTTGTTTGTCATCCACATCTGCACGATTTATTTAATGGCGGGTACTGTTGGGATGGATATATTTGTTTGGCATCCACATCTGCACGATTTATTTAATGGCGGGTACTGTTGGGATGGATATATTTGTTTGGCATCCACAGCTGCAAGATTTTTTAATGGCGGGTACTGTTGGGATGGATATATTTGTTTGGCATCCACATCTGCAAGATTTGTTTAATGGCGGGTACTGTTGGGATGGATATATTTGTTTGGCATCCACATCTGCAAGATTTATTTAATGGCGGGTATTGTTGGGATGGATGTATTTGTTTGGCATCCACATCTGCAATTTTTATTTAATGGCGGGTACTGTTGGGATGGTGTATTTGTTTGGCATCCACATCTGCAAGATTTATTTAATGGCGGGTACTGTTGGGATGGATATATTTGTTTGTCATCCTTATCTCCAAGATTTATTTAATGGCGGGTACTGTTGGGATGGATATATTTGTTTGTCATCCACATCTGCAAGATTTATTTAATGGCGGGTACTGTTGGGATGGATATATTTGTTTGTCATCCTTATCTCCAAGATTTATTTAATGGCGGGTACTGTTGGGATGGATATATTTGTTTGTCATCCACAGCTGCAAGATTTATTTAATGGCGGGTACTGTTGGGATGGATATATTTGTTTGGCATCCACATCTGCAAGATTTATTTAATGGCGGGTACTGTTGGGATGGATATATTTGTTTGTCATCCACATCTGCAAGATTTATTTAATGGCGGGTACTGTTGGGATGGATATATTTGTTTGTCATCCACATCTGCAAGATTTATTTAATGGCGGGTACTGTTGGGATGGATATATTTGTTTGGCATCCACATCTGCAAGATTTATTTAATGGCGGGTACTGTTGGGATGGATATATTTGTTTGTCATCCACATCTGCAAGATTTATTTAAGGAAAATATCAAATCCCGTTATTCTTGACGGGTCGTGTACGTTAGTGATGAAACAAAAACCATCCTCGGTTTTTAGAATGTGACTAAACATGCATGTAACTTACAGCAACCTCGCTTTGTAGTGAACTCGCGGCGGTTAAAATAAAGGCTAAAGTTCTGTCTCCTCGAGCCTTGCTTTATTTCTGGTGCAAAACTCGTTTAATTATGTTGGAGAACACGCAGGGTGGGCTGCAAGCACCTGAACTTTTGTTTTGAAATGACTACAAACGGTTCCCTGACGCTTTGTTCGTCCTTGTGATAGAAACTGCTCGGAAATTATGTAATTAAATGAAGAGTTATTGCAATTTAATATCAGAGTTTGGATTTTTGTGGCCGCCCTGTACATAAAATGGGATTAATTTCTCTCTTATTGCCTCACCACCTGAGAGTGTGTGATGAGCGTATCTGTGATGCAGGCTTCACCACCTGAGAGTGTGTGATGAGCGTATCTGTGATACAGGCTTTACCACCTGAGAGTGTGTGTGATGAGCGTATCTGTGATGCAGGCTTCACCACCTGAGAGTGTGTGATGAGCGTATCTGTGATACAGGCTTTACCACCTGAGAGTGTGTGTGATGAGCGTATCTGTGATGCAGGCTTCACCACCTGAGAGTGTGTGATGAGCGTATCTGTGATACAGGCTTTACCACCTGAGAGTGTGTGATGAGCGTATCTGTGATGCAGGCTTCACCACCTGAGAGTGTGTGATGAGCGTATCTGTGATACAGGCCTGACCACCTGAGAGTGTGTGATGAGCGTATCTGTGATGCAGGCCTGACCACCTGAGAGTGTGTGATGAGCGTATCTGTGATGCAGGCTTCACCACCTGAGAGTGTGTGATGAGCGTATCTGTGATACAGGCTTTACCACCTGAGAGTGTGTGTGATGAGCGTATCTGTGATGCAGGCTTCACCACCTGAGAGTGTGTGATGAGCGTATCTGTGATACAGGCTTTACCACCTGAGAGTGTGTGATGAGCGTATCTGTGATGCAGGCTTCACCACCTGAGAGTGTGTGATGAGCGTATCTGTGATACAGGCCTGACCACCTGAGAGTGTGTGATGAGCGTATCTGTGATGCAGGCCTGACCACCTGAGAGTGTGTGATGAGCGTATCTGTGATGCAGGCTTCACCACCTGAGAGTGTGTGATGAGCGTATCTGTGATGCAGGCTTCACCACCTGAGAGTGTGTGATGAGCGTATCTGTGATGCAGGCTTCACCACCTGAGAGTGTGTGATGAGCGTATCTGTGATGCAGGCTTCACCACCTGAGAGTGTGTGATGAGCGTATCTGTGATGCAGGCTTCACCACCTGAGAGTGTGTGATGAGCGTATCTGTGATGCAGGCCTGACCACCTGAGAGTGTGTGATGAGCGTATCTGTGATGCAGGCCTGACCACCTGAGAGTGTGTGATGAGCGTATCTGTGATGCAGGCCTGACCACCTGAGAGTGTGTGATGAGCGTATCTGTGATACAGGCCTGACCACCTGAGAGTGTGTGATGAGCGTATCTGTGATGCAGGCCTGACCACCTGAGAGTGTGTGATGAGCGTATCTGTGATGCAGGCCTGACCACCTGAGAGTGTGTGATGAGCGTATCTGTGATACAGGCCTGACCACCTGAGAGTGTGTGATGAGCGTATCTGTGATACAGGCCTGACCACCTGAGAGTGTGTGATGAGCGTATCTGTGATGCAGGCCTGACCACCTGAGAGTGTGTGATGAGCGTATCTGTGATGCAGGCCTGACCACCTGAGAGTGTGTGATGAGCGTATCTGTGATGCAGGCCTGACCACCTGAGAGTGTGTGATGAGCGTATCTGTGATGCAGGCTTCACCACCTGAGAGTGTGTGATGAGCGTATCTGTGATGCAGGCCTGACCACCTGAGAGTGTGTGATGAGCGTATCTGTGATGCAGGCCTGACCACCTGAGAGTGTGTGATGAGCGTATCTGTGATGCAGGCCTGACCACCTGAGAGTGTGTGATGAGTGTATCTGTGATACAGGCCTGACCACCTGAGAGTGTGTGATGAGCGTATCTGTGATGCAGGCTTCACCACCTGAGAGTGTGTGATGAGCGTATCTGTGATGCAGGCCTGACCACCTGAGAGTGTGTGATGAGCGTATCTGTGATACAGGCCTGACCACCTGAGAGTGTGTGATGAGCGTATCTGTGATGCAGGCCTGACCCCCTGAGAGTGTGTGATGAGTGTATCTGTGATACAGGCCTGACCACCTGAGAGTGTGTGATGAGTGTATCTGTGATGCAGGCCTGACCACCTGAGAGTGTGTGATGAGTGTATCTGTGATACAGGCCTGACCCCCTGAGAGTGTGTGATGAGTGTATCTGTGATACAGGCCTGACCACCTGAGAGTGTGTGATGAGCGTATCTGTGATGCAGGCCTGACCCCCTGAGAGTGTGTGATGAGTGTATCTGTGATACACGCCTGACCACCTGAGAGTGTGTGATGAGTGTATCTGTGATGCAGGCCTGACCACCTGAGAGTGTGTGATGAGTGTATCTGTGATGCAGGCCTGACCACCTGAGAGTGTGTGATGAGTGTATCTGTGATGCAGGCCTGACCCCCTGAGAGTGTGTGATGAGTGTATCTGTGATGCAGGCCTGACCACCTGAGAGTGTGTGATGAGTGTATCTGTGATGCAGGCCTGACCACCTGAGAGTGTGTGATGAGTGTATCTGTGATGCAGGCCTGACCCCCTGAGAGTGTGTGATGAGCGTATCTGTGATACAGGCCTGACCACCTGAGAGTGTGTGATGAGTGTATCTGTGATGCAGGCCTGACCACCTGAGAGTGTGTGATGAGTGTATCTGTGATACAGGCCTGACCCCCTGAGAGTGTGTGATGAGTGTATCTGTGATGCAGGCCTGACCACCTGAGAGTGTGTGATGAGTGTATCTGTGATGCAGGCCTGACCCCCTGAGAGTGTGTGATGAGCGTATCTGTGATGCAGGCCTGACCCCCTGAGAGTGTGTGATGAGTGTATCTGTGATGCAGGCCTGACCCCCTGAGAGTGTGTGATGAGTGTATCTGTGATGCAGGCCTGACCCCCTGAGAGTGTGTGATGAGCGTATGTGTGATGCAGGCCTGACCCCCTGAGAGTGTGTGATGAGCGTATCTGTGATGCAGGCCTGACCACCTGAGAGTGTGTGATGAGTGTATCTGTGATACAGGCCTGACCACCTGAGAGTGTGTGATGAGCGTATCTGTGATACAGGCCTGACCACCTGAGAGTGTGTGATGAGCGTATCTGTGATGCAGGCCTGACCACCTGAGAGTGTGTGATGAGCGTATCTGTGATACAGGCCTGACCACCTGAGAGTGTGTGATGAGCGTATCTGTGATGCAGGCTTCACCACCTGAGAGTGTGTGATGAGCGTATCTGTGATGCAGGTCTGACCACCTGAGAGTGTGTGATGAGCGTATCTGTGATGCAGGCTTCACCACCTGAGAGTGTGTGTGATGAGCGTATCTGTGATGCAGGCTTCACCACCTGAGAGTGTGTGATGAGCGTATCTGTGATGCAGGCCTGACCACCTGAGAGTGTGTGATGAGCGTATCTGTGATGCAGGCTTCACCACCTGAGAGTGTGTGATGAGCGTATCTGTGATGCAGGCTTCACCACCTGAGAGTGTGTGTGATGAGCGTATCTGTGATGCAGGCTTCACCACCTGAGAGTGTGTGATGAGTGTATCTGTGATACAGGCCTGACCACCTGAGAGTGTGTGATGAGCGTATCTGTGATACAGGCCTGACCACCTGAGAGTGTGTGATGAGCGTATCTGTGATACAGGCCTGACCACCTGAGAGTGTGTGATGAGCGTATCTGTGATGCAGGCCTGACCCCCTGAGAGTGTGTGATGAGTGTATCTGTGATACAGGCCTGACCACCTGAGAGTGTGTGATGAGCGTATCTGTGATGCAGGCCTGACCACCTGAGAGTGTGTGATGAGCGTATCTGTGATGCAGGCCTGACCACCTGAGAGTGTGTGATGAGCGTATCTGTGATGCAGGCCTGACCCCCTGAGAGTGTGTGATGAGTGTATCTGTGATACAGGCCTGACCACCTGAGAGTGTGTGATGAGCGTATCTGTGATGCAGGCCTGACCACCTGAGAGTGTGTGATGAGCGTATCTGTGATGCAGGCCTGACCACCTGAGAGTGTGTGATGAGCGTATCTGTGATGCAGGCCTGACCACCTGAGAGTGTGTGATGAGTGTATCTGTGATACAGGCCTGACCACCTGAGAGTGTGTGATGAGCGTATCTGTGATGCAGGCTTCACCACCTGAGAGTGTGTGATGAGCGTATCTGTGATGCAGGCCTGACCACCTGAGAGTGTGTGATGAGCGTATCTGTGATACAGGCCTGACCACCTGAGAGTGTGTGATGAGCGTATCTGTGATGCAGGCCTGACCCCCTGAGAGTGTGTGATGAGTGTATCTGTGATACAGGCCTGACCACCTGAGAGTGTGTGATGAGTGTATCTGTGATGCAGGCCTGACCACCTGAGAGTGTGTGATGAGTGTATCTGTGATACAGGCCTGACCCCCTGAGAGTGTGTGATGAGTGTATCTGTGATACAGGCCTGACCACCTGAGAGTGTGTGATGAGCGTATCTGTGATGCAGGCCTGACCCCCTGAGAGTGTGTGATGAGTGTATCTGTGATACAGGCCTGACCACCTGAGAGTGTGTGATGAGTGTATCTGTGATGCAGGCCTGACCACCTGAGAGTGTGTGATGAGTGTATCTGTGATGCAGGCCTGACCACCTGAGAGTGTGTGATGAGTGTATCTGTGATGCAGGCCTGACCCCCTGAGAGTGTGTGATGAGTGTATCTGTGATGCAGGCCTGACCACCTGAGAGTGTGTGATGAGTGTATCTGTGATGCAGGCCTGACCACCTGAGAGTGTGTGATGAGTGTATCTGTGATGCAGGCCTGACCCCCTGAGAGTGTGTGATGAGCGTATCTGTGATACAGGCCTGACCACCTGAGAGTGTGTGATGAGTGTATCTGTGATGCAGGCCTGACCACCTGAGAGTGTGTGATGAGTGTATCTGTGATACAGGCCTGACCCCCTGAGAGTGTGTGATGAGTGTATCTGTGATGCAGGCCTGACCACCTGAGAGTGTGTGATGAGTGTATCTGTGATGCAGGCCTGACCCCCTGAGAGTGTGTGATGAGCGTATCTGTGATGCAGGCCTGACCCCCTGAGAGTGTGTGATGAGTGTATCTGTGATGCAGGCCTGACCCCCTGAGAGTGTGTGATGAGTGTATCTGTGATGCAGGCCTGACCCCCTGAGAGTGTGTGATGAGCGTATGTGTGATGCAGGCCTGACCCCCTGAGAGTGTGTGATGAGCGTATCTGTGATGCAGGCCTGACCACCTGAGAGTGTGTGATGAGTGTATCTGTGATACAGGCCTGACCACCTGAGAGTGTGTGATGAGCGTATCTGTGATACAGGCCTGACCACCTGAGAGTGTGTGATGAGCGTATCTGTGATGCAGGCCTGACCACCTGAGAGTGTGTGATGAGCGTATCTGTGATACAGGCCTGACCACCTGAGAGTGTGTGATGAGCGTATCTGTGATGCAGGCTTCACCACCTGAGAGTGTGTGATGAGCGTATCTGTGATGCAGGTCTGACCACCTGAGAGTGTGTGATGAGCGTATCTGTGATGCAGGCTTCACCACCTGAGAGTGTGTGTGATGAGCGTATCTGTGATGCAGGCTTCACCACCTGAGAGTGTGTGATGAGCGTATCTGTGATGCAGGCCTGACCACCTGAGAGTGTGTGATGAGCGTATCTGTGATGCAGGCTTCACCACCTGAGAGTGTGTGATGAGCGTATCTGTGATGCAGGCTTCACCACCTGAGAGTGTGTGTGATGAGCGTATCTGTGATGCAGGCTTCACCACCTGAGAGTGTGTGATGAGTGTATCTGTGATACAGGCCTGACCACCTGAGAGTGTGTGATGAGCGTATCTGTGATACAGGCCTGACCACCTGAGAGTGTGTGATGAGCGTATCTGTGATGCAGGCTTCACCACCTGAGAGTGTGTGATGAGCGTATCTGTGATGCAGGCCTGACCACCGGAGAGTGTGTGATGAGTGTATCTGTGATGCAGGCCTGACCACCTGAGAGTGTGTGATGAGCGTATCTGTGATACAGGCCTGACCACCTGAGAGTGTGTGATGAGTGTATCTGTGATACAGGCCTGACCACCTGAGAGTGTGTGATGAGCGTATCTGTGATGCAGGCCTGACCACCTGAGAGTGTGTGATGAGCGTATCTGTGATACAGGCCTGACCACCTGAGAGTGTGTGATGAGCGTATCTGTGATACAAGCCTCACCACCTGAGAGTGTGTGATGAGCGTATCTGTGATACAAGCCTCACCACCTGAGAGTGTGTGATGAGCGTATCTGTGATACAGGCCTGACCACCTGAGAGTGTGTGATGAGCGTATCTGTGATGCAGGCCTGACCACATGAGAGTGTGTGATGAGCGTATCTGTGATGCAGGCCTGACCACCTGAGAGTGTGTGATGAGCGTATCTGTGATACAGGCCTGACCACCTGAGAGTGTGTGATGAGCGTATCTGTGATGCAGGCCTGACCACCTGAGAGTGTGTGATGAGCGTATCTGTGATGCAGGCCTGACCACCTGAGAGTGTGTGATGAGCGTATCTGTGATACAGGCCTGACCACCTGAGAGTGTGTGATGAGCGTATCTGTGATACAAGCCTCACCACCTGAGAGTGTGTGATGAGCGTATCTGTGATACAGGCCTGACCACCTGAGAGTGTGTGATGAGCGTATCTGTGATGCAGGCCTGACCACCTGAGAGTGTGTGATGAGCGTATCTGTGATACAGGCCTGACCACCTGAGAGTGTGTGATGAGTGTATCTGTGATACAAGCCTCACCACCTTAGAGTGTGTGATGAGCGTATCTGTGATACAGGCCTCACCACCTTAGAGTGTGTGATGAGTGTATCTGTGATACAGGCCTGACCACCTGAGAGTGTGTGATGAGCGTATCTGTGATGCAGGCCTGACCACCTGAGAGTGTGTGATGAGCGTATCTGTGATACAGGCCTGACCACCTGAGAGTGTGTGATGAGCGTATCTGTGATACAGGCCTCACCACCTTAGAGTGTGTGATGAGTGTATCTGTGATACAGGCCTGACCACCTGAGAGTGTGTGATGAGTGTATCTGTGATACAAGCCTCACCACCTGAGAGTGTGTGATGAGCGTATCTGTGATACAGGCCTGACCACCTGAGAGTGTGTGATGAGCGTATCTGTGATGCAGGCCTGACCACCTGAGAGTGTGTGATGAGCGTATCTGTGATACAGGCCTGACCACCTGAGAGTGTGTGATGAGTGTATCTGTGATACAGGCCTGACCACCTGAGAGTGTGTGATGAGCGTATCTGTGATACAAGCCTCACCACCTGAGAGTGTGTGATGAGTGTATCTGTGATACAGGCCTGACCACCTGAGAGTGTGTGGTGAGCGTATCTGTGATACAGGCCTCACCACCTGAGAGTGTGTGATGAGCGTATCTGTGATACAGGCCTCACCACCTTAGAGTGTGTGATGAGCGTATCTGTGATACAGGCCTCACCACCTTAGAGTGTGTGATGAGTGTATCTGTGATACAGGCCTGACCACCTGAGAGTGTGTGATGAGCGTATCTGTGATACAGGCCTCACCACCTTAGAGTGTGTGATGAGCGTATCTGTGATACAGGCCTCACCACTTCCTCAATTTTCCCTGCATTAATCCATCACATGCCCACACGGAACTCATATTTGAACACGTATAAATTGCAGTAATTCAAAACAAAAAATTAGCAGCCACTTCGTTGTGTTGAGGTATCCACTTTACAGTGCGGGACGTCATTAGGATAATCAAGATCAAGATAATCATTGTAAAGCGTCCCTTGATTATCTTGAGACGTTACCAACTGTGAAGTGGGCATCTCAACACCACAAAGTGGCTGCTAACTTCTGCTGTTGAATTGCTGTAATTTGTTTGTATTGAAATATGAATTTACGATGTACAAGAGCGTCCCGTACGAAATATTACCCAATCTATCCTTTTTGCCGCCTGCATGCATGTTTTTCGCCGCCTAATTGATTTAAGCGTCTAAATCGCTTAGGCGGTGAAAAACATGCATGCAAGCAGCGAAAAAGTTAGAGTGGGTAGTCTTCGACTATACTGATGTGGTCTAGGACCTCCACGAGCACAAGTAATAGCGGTAATTATACTCGGTGTTGAGTATACAGGTGTCCTAATGTACATCTGGTTGATTTTATACCACTCATACGTCAACTGATCTCGTACAAGTACGTGGACGATCATCTCGATATTCAACACTTTGACTGCGAAGTGAACCATCGGTGGTCACTGAGGGAGTTTTCATAATGCTACTACACCGACCAGTAGTCACAAACGCAATTCTCATCAATACTTGATAAAAACTAAAGGAAGGCACGATCCAGTTCATGTTTGCTATTTTCAACACTGCTTACTGTAATTGACTTCGAATTTGAGTGGAATAGCAAACATCAGTTTTACCTGCCGCAGTCAAAGTGTCAACTCGTCCTTCATGGTGGTCCCATAAATTTTCTATTGGGTTCATATCTGGGGACTTGGCTGGCCAATCTAAATGCCAGGGACATCCTGAGTGACCGTCTTGAAAATTAATGGCAGTTTCATCTCGATGCACCCGGCAGTTGTCATCCTGAAAGATATGCAAAACAACACGTTTGTCTTCATTCAGATAACGCCCCAGAACATGACAGACCCTCTATTTCCACATACACATCTTCCCTAGCACACAGGACTTAGTGAAGGCTTCATGAGGTCTTTGATGAACATGACGGCGGAAAGCTTTCCTGAAGAATCATTATGATTCATCATCGTGAATCATTTTGAATGATGAATTATTAGGATTCATCTGACTCCATGACACTTCACCACTTCTTTAATGTTTCGACCACAACGTGCGCCACCGGTGGCCGCAGTGGGGATTTTCACAATGCTGCTGACCGACCAGTAGTCACAATCTCAGTTTTCATGAATGCTTAATTGAGGCTAAATGAAGGCACAATCTATTTCATATATGCTATTTTAAAATTGCGCACTACAATTGACGTTGATTATGAGTTAAATATTGAACTTCAGTTTAACCAATCGCAACTTTTGGGGCTTGCAACGCTGGTGAGGAGGACGGACGCACCGACCAAGCAAGCAACAAGCTGTGCATCGTGATGCAGGAAATTCCTGTCATTAGTGAAACTTTATTTTACTTTTCAAGCATTTTTGGGCACACTGGAACATCATTTTATCAATGGATATTAATTGACAATTTCATTTTATCTTCTAAAATATCTCGACTTCCGGATCCCCTTTTCCTTTAAAGACTATTTTTGTAAATTATTCCCTCCTCTCCCTCTGGAGGACTAGTACCTTTACTTTAAGCTTTAATACCCCACCCCAGCCCCCCGGTACCCTCACCCCGGCCCCCCCTTATACCACCTAGCCCCCTTTATACCCCAGCTAATATTCAAGGGGTTCCCCTTAATACCCCCACCCCAGCTCCCTCTACCCTCACCCCGGCCCCCCTTAATACCACCTAGCCCCCTTTATACCCCAGCTAATATTCAAGGGGTTCCCCTTAATACCCCCACCCCAGCTCCCTCTACCCTCACCCCGGCCCCCTCATACCCTCACCCGACCCCCTTAATACCCCCTACAAATATTAAGGGGTTCCCCCGTATTATCCTCCCGGCCCCCTCATAAGCCTCCCGGCCATCTCATACCCTCACCCCGACCCCCCTTAATACTCCCCTAGCCCACCTTAAACCCCCGCTAATATTCAACGGGCTCCCCTTTAATACTCCCACCCTGGTTCCTTCTCTGTCTCAGAGCAGTCGTACTTTCCTTTTTTATAACCTCCCCTCCCCCTCCCCTTCCCCCTCCTCGAGGTGGGGTTAATTGTAAAGAGGGGTCGGCAGGGGGGGAGGGGAGGGGGGTGTACCCCCGCCGCGGTTTACGACCGCCGTTACACGAAGACGCCGAAATTCCTACGACAGTTACGACATGCAAATAAAGTTTTAATTACGGCCGTGAAGTTTGTTATTTCTGATATGCAAAGTTTAGCTCGACACTCGCTGGCACAAAAGGTCGGCTTTTATCTATTTTTAATCTGGGGCCTTTGCATAGATTTCCGTGGGGTCCGTAAAAGAAGACTTTGACCTAGTTGAAATAAATGAACGTTTACGTATGTTTTAGCGGTGTTGAACTGTAGGAGGTTTGGTTGTTGAGCGTATTTGTTTAGTAGACTCGCTATTTCGTATACAAATAAAATGTATGAACTATTAATCAAGGTTTTTGTATTAATTTGATTTATAGTAATTTCCATTTTTGATTTAGTTCATGCGAGGAATTCGGTCGAATTAAATTTCATTTTCAAGTTAATCGATATAAAAATTGGAAATATTGAAAAAAATAAAATATTTAAAAAATACATATACTGTATATTTCGGTTGGACACCCGCTTAGGATAAATGATCCCCCAATTTACCCTAACATGAATGTTGCTATTTTTTGCGACTTGTTAAGTGAAGTTACCGTAGCAATTAACTTTTGAAAACATCAGCTTAGTTACGAAAGTAATAATATTCTAAGCATGCTTTCCTGGTTGCCCCCGTTCACGTCAGGCTCATACTTTCGTTAAGTATACGGGGCAAAATTCTAAATTCCGCGACCTGCTGCAAATTTTCATGCTAAGAGGAATATTATCGACATAAGGTAATAGGAAAATAGAATATTATCGACATAAGTAAATAGGAAAATAGAATATTATCGACATAAGTAAATAGGAAAAAAAATATTATCGACATAAGTAAATAGGAAAATAGAATATTATCGACATAAGTAAATAGGAAAATAGAATATTATCGACATAAGTAAATAGGAAAAAAAAATATCGACATAAGTAAATAGGAAAATAGAATATTATCGATATAAGTGAATAGGAAAATAGAATATTATCGACATAAGTAAATAGGAAAATAGAATATTATCGACATAAGTAAATAGGAAAAAAAATATTATCGACATAAGTAAATAGGAAAAAAAATATTATCGACATAAGTAAATAGGAAAATAGAATATTATCGCCATAAGTAAATAGGAAAATAGAATATAATCGACATAAGTAAATAGGAAAATAGAATATTATCGACATAAGTAAATAGGAAAAAAAATATCGACGTAAGTAAATAGGAAAATAGAATATTATCGATATAAGTGAATAGGAAAATAGAATATTATCGACATAAGTAAATAGGAAAATAGAATATTATCGATATAAGTAAATAGGAAAATAGAATATTATCGACATAAGTAAATAGGAAAATAGAATATTATCGCCATAAGTAAATAGGAAAATAGAATATTATCGACATAAGTAAATAGGAAAATAGAATATTATCGACATAAGTAAATAGGAAAAAAAATATTATCGACATAAGTAAATAGGAAAGTAGAATATTATCGATATAAGTGAATAGGAAAAAAGAATATTATCGACATAAGTAAATAGGAAAATAGAATATTATCGATATAAGTAAATAGGAAAATAGAATATTATCGACATAAGTAAATAGGAAAATAGAATATTATCGACATAAGTAAATAGGAAAATAGAATATTATCGACATAAGTAAATAGGAAAATAGAATATTATCGATATGAGTAAATAGGGAAATAGAATATTATCGACATAAGTAAATAGGAAAATAGAATATTATCGACATAAGTAAATAGGAAAATAGAATATTATCGACATATGTAAATAGGAAAATAGAATATTATCGCCATAAGTAAATAGGAAAATAGAATATTATCGACATAAGTAAATAGGAAAATAGAATATTATCGACATAAGTAAATAGGAAAATAGAATATTATCGACATAAGTAAATAGGGAAATAGAATATTATCGACATAAATGAATAGGAAAATAGAATATTATCGACATAAGTAAATGGGAAAATATAATATTATCGACATAAGTAAATTGGAAAATAGAATATTATCGACATAAGTAAATAGGAAAATAAAATATTATCGACATAAGTAAATAGGAAAATAGAATATTATCGACATAAGTAAATAGGAAAATAGAATATTATCGACATAAGTAAATAGGAAAATAGAATATTATCGACATAAGTAAATTGGAAAATAGAATATTATCGATATAAGCAAATAGGAAAATTGAATATTATCGACATAAGTAAATAGGAAAATAGAATATTATAGACATAAGTAAATATGAAAATAGAATATTATCGACAGAAGTAAATAGGAAAATAGAATATTATCGACAAAAGTAAATAGGAAAATAGAATATTATCGACATAAGTAAATAGGAAAATAGAATATTATCGATATAAGTAAATAGGAAAATAGAATATTATCGACATAAGTAAATAGGAAAATAGAATATTATCGCCATAAGTAAATAGGAAAATAGAATATTATCGACATAAGTAAGTAGGAAAATAGAATATTATCGACATAAGAAAATAGGAAAATAGAATATTATCGACATAAGTAAATAGAAAAATAGAATATTATCGACATAAGTAAATAGGAAAATAGAATATTATCGACATAAGTAAATAGGAAAATAGAATATTATCGACATAAATAAATAGGAAAATAGAATATTATCGACATAAGTGAATAGGAAAATATAATATTATCGACATAAGTAAATAGGAAAATAGAATATTATCGACATAAGTAAATAGGAAAATAGAATATTATCGCCATAAGTAGATAGGAAAATAGAATATTATCGACATAAGTAAATAGGAAAATAGAATATTATCGACATAAGTAAATAGGAAAATAGAATATTATCGACATAAGTAAATAGAAAAATAGAATATTATCGACATAATTAAATAGGAAAATAGAATATTATCGACATAAGTAAATAGGAAAATAGAATATTATCGACATAAGTAAATAGGAAAATAGAATATTATCGACATAAATAAATAGGAAAATAGAATATTATCGACATAAGTAAATAGGAAAATAGAATATTATCGACATAAATAAATAGGAAAATAGAATATTATCCACATAAGTAAATAGGAAAATAAAATATTATCGACATAAGTAAATTGTAAAATAGAATATTATCGACATAAGTAAATAGGAAAATAGAATATTATCGACATAAGTAAATAGGAAAATAGAATATTATCGACATAAGTAAATTGGAAAATAGAATATTATCGATATAAGCAAATAGGAAAATTGAATATTATCGACATAAGTAAATAGGAAAATAGAATATTATCGACATAAGTAAATAGGAAAATAGAATATTATCGACATAAGTAAATAGGAAAATAGAATATTATCGATATAAGTAAATAGGAAAATAGAATATTATCGACATAAGTAAATAGGAAAATAGAATATTATCGATATAAGTTAATAGGAAAATAGAATATTATCGACATAAGTAAATAGGAAAATAGAATATTATCGCCATAAGTAAATAGGAAAATAGAATATTATCGACATAAGTAAATAGGAAAATAGAATATTATCGACATAATTAAATAGGAAAATAGAATATTATCGACATAAGTAAACAGGAAAATAGAATATTATCGACATAAGTAAATAGAAAAATAGAATATTATCGATATAAGTAAATAGGAAAATAGAATATTATCGACATAAGTAAATAGGAAAATAGAATATTATTGACAGAAGTAAATAGGAAAATAGAATATTATCGACATAAGTAAAGCCAATAGGACAAAGTTTAAAGTATTACTCCCTGGATCATGGATACGATCATGTCCAAATTCCCATTTTGCGAAGAATTTTTCACAAAAATTAGTACCATAAGTAACTTAATCGTGCGGAACTTTGAATACATGGAGCGATATTTGGAATTTGCACGGCTCGTATTATGGATACGATCTGTTACTAAAATCCATTTTACGACGATTATTCTCAAAAATTTGGAAGATCTGTTATTGGACCTAAAGAATCTTTAAATGAAAACACGCGGTACAATTTGGTGTTCGCACGCCCTTTAATCTGAATAAACCCTGTCGCATATTTTCATATTAGAACGAATATGTATTTCCCAGAAAAAGGTAATTTAAATACCTGAACTTAAATTAGTGATTTATGTATCTGAAATTAAGTAATTGATTTGAGTATTTGAAGTACTCTAAGTATCTGAAGTAATTTAAGTACCTAATGCCGTTTGGTCTGGTATTTTATGTTCCACACGTCAAGTTACGGAAGATGTGTGCGCGAGTTAAGAAATAGGACCTATAATGTAAACTGTCGCCTATATTGCAAAATGAGACCCATCGGGGTTTTGCTTTCGTAGCGACGAAAGCAAAACTACCAAAAGGATCGAAACCTTTTCTCACAAAGCGATAGAATCATGAAGCTCGTATTTATTCATCTATGAACCGGCCAAACTCTGATAATCTTTTTGGGTTAGTTGCTTGCTTGCCTCCGTCCACTCTCTCCTCTCAGTGAAACATAGGGCAAACTTTAACATTCCGCATTTAGTGATAACTTCGGGCAAAATAGAAATAAAAATTCGTGCACGCTGTATTGTGGATCCGACATCGATCAATATTTTCGGCAAACTATATCTCAAAGATTATTTATACGAGTGCACACGGCCCGTCAAAAAAATGACAAGATCAGATATAGGACCAACTGAGCTTCAACATGGCTTTCCCACGACTTCCCATGCTATTCTGTGGCTTTCCAATACTTTGCCAAGTCTCAACCGCTGATATTCTATACAACCTAATCTAACCTACCAATACACGTGATATTCTATACAACCTAATCTAACCTACCAATACACGTAATATTCTATACAACCTAATGTAACATACCAATACACGTGATATTCTATACAACCTAATCTAACCTACCAATACACGTAATATTCTATACAACCTAATCTAACCTACCAATACACGTGATATTCTATACAACCTAATCTAACCTACCAATACACGTGATATTCTATACAACCTAATGTAACCTACCAATACACGAGATATACATTCCGACTCCCAATCTGCTGGGTTAAGGCACCGAAAATTGTGGAGTTGATGAAGCTTGTATCACAGATACGCTCATCTCACACTGCAGGCTGGTGGGTGTGACACACACACGGACGGACGGACGGACGTGGCTCTTTTATAGTGACTAGTCCCCCTTTTTATTTGAAATAAGAAAGAAGGCAAAACGAAAGAAAAGCCGTATAATAGAAAATTCAATCTCGCGAAAGTTGATGAGGCCGAGTGCACACGGCCCGTATCACAGATACGCTCATCACGCACTTTCGGCTGGCTTCGGACAGACAGAGAGACGGACGGACACGGCTCCTATTATAGTATAGATTTATAAGCAACCAAACTCAATAAGTCTCGAGTGGTGTCGAATAGGATGGAACCTCTTCATTTATTCCTTTGTGTCGTGCAGCAACACAACAGACCACCCAACCCGCCACGTAACAACACACCACGCACCAACACAACACACAACACGCCACACAACACACCAACGCACCACACAACACACAACACGTACCAACACCACACACCAACACACCGCTGCCGGCCCGCTCACGCCGCGTTGCGACGCGCGTCAATCCGCCGCGTTTTTTGGCGCACTTGATGGGAATTTGATGGCCGCGGCAAAAAGCGGCGTCGTGATGGTCGCAGCGGCCGCTGCTCGTGTCTCTTGTTGCCTGCAACTGCGACCGACGTGATCGCCGCTTGTCTGCGGCGCCTCGCCGCGTGTGTCGACCTGCGCTTCTGCAACGCGCTGGTGTTGGGGTGCGCTCCGGCGACTTGTGGCTTTGTCGCTTGGTTCGTTGGTGTGTTTAGTTCTTATGGCTGATACTATTTTCTTTATTTGTTGGTGTCTTTAGTTCTTATGTTTGGCATCAGTTCCTGTGTTTGTTATTGTGTAATATATACATGTAAACATATGTATGTATGTTTCTACATGGGATTTAGAAACGAGACAAAGGAAAGCGAAGTCACCGTGCTACCAATTATTAGCAAAATACTCGAGAAATTTATATATAAAAAGTGTATTCTTATTTTGAACAAAAATCATTTCTCTATGATAAACAATTTGGTTTTCGCTCTAAAAAATCAACAACACAGGCTGTATTAAATCGTTTATAATACCTTTATCCCAATATATGTATTTGAAAGAAAGCTTTTTTTTCCGTATTTATTCATTTTTTGAAAAGCAATCGTTTGTGTGGACAATAAAAATTACCCTCGAAACTCCAATGTTATTGCATTAGCCTGTGAACGGTCGCTTTTTAAAGCCGATGTGTACCACTAAAGGTAAATTTTTGAACGAAATTTATCCAATTTTTAACCAAGTTTCCTAAACGATTTCAGGAAATCCCAAAATCTTCTGAAATCTCAAATCTTTCATTTGGGGAAAATTTAGGTAAATGGCCAATGTCATCAGTAATCTTAAACAGGTTAAAGGAGTTGCTCATGATTGATTCCATCATCCCTGAAAAATCGGAAGCAATGCTTTATCATTGACAATACACAATCGGAACTACAGACAATAAGCCATGGAATTCCACAAGGGTCTGTCCTTGGGCCTCTATTATTTTTAATGTTTATCAACGATATCGCTAAATCTTCATAATTTTTCATATTCATGCTTTTTGCCGATGACAGCACGCTTTCTACGGTCCTTCCAAATCAAAATCCAGCTCTAATTGCTGATGTAATTAGCGAGCTCCGAAAGGTTTCGATGGGCTTCAAGCTAATAAAAAATAAAATAAGCATTAATATCGATAAGACAAAATAAATCATGTTCTTATACAGGAGAAACATATCTCTTCCACGCATTAAAATTGGCGAAGGTGAAATCGAAGAAACCAACTCATGTAAGTTCCAGGGCATCATAATAGATAAACATCTGAGCTTCAAAAAGCACACTTTTCATATTTATGAAAATTCATCCAATCCATTGAAATCCATAAAATGAAAAATGTATTGCCTGAAAAAGTTCTGCAAATACTTTACAGAACGCTCATTTCCCCATGCTTACAATACGGAATAGAAGCATGGCACGGAACTGATAAAAATAAAACCAATGTAATCTTTACTTTGCAAAAAAAGAGCTATTAGAGCGGCAAAGCAACTATACTGTAATGTTTACACAAAAGTTTAAAAATTCTTAAGCTTCAGGGTCTCTAAAAACTCTCCATATGTAATTTCATTAATAAAACATTGACTAATGATGACGACAAAGACCTCAACTAACTATTGACTGCGCAAACTGGTCATCACGAACATTTAACCCGAAATAGAAGTAACTTCATGCTTCCTTATTATTCAAAAGCTTGGCCACAACATAGTATCATTTTCATTGGGACTTAGACTTGGAACTCAATCCCTGCGGAGATCTGTGAAAGAAATTCTCACTAAGCTTTCAAAATGAACCTTGAATCTCTTTTCCTATTGAGATATTTAGCATGTAAGATAACCAAGTCAACTCTTTTCTCTTAAATGACTCATCCTGATCGGGTAATTTGCCGTGGTTAATACCAGAGATCTTCAGTCTGTTCTCAAAACGTTTCTAGAATATACTGTAAACATCTTGCCCATATAAACTACTATGTAAAATTTAGCATTGAATCTCGAGTGAACTAATTTATTGATCAGTCTAGTGTGGAACTAATGAAAGTGAATTAGGTTAAACATAATTGTACACCTTAGAATAGCGTTGGTGGTAGGATAGTCACTGAACTTATTAGGGCCCACAGGTAGCTATGCTCAAATTTGACCATTGCACTAGACCAGGGGTCTCCAAACTATTCAATGTAAGGCCACATTATATATTTCCCGCATTCGTGCGGGCAAAAGGAATAAAAAATGAAGGCCCAAGCTCTGAATAATTCAGCGATGCCAGTCGTACAATAATTATTTTCTGAAGGCCACCACACAGGAATTTGTTTAGTGGGCCGAATGTGGCCCGCGGGCCATAGTTTGGAGACCCCTGTACCAGACGTAATACTTTCCCCGCAACGTGTACCACCGGTGGCCATAGAGGGGATTTTCATAATGTTACTGACCGACCAGTAGTGATAAACTCAATATTCACAAGCACTTATTTAAAGCTAAATGAGGGCACGATCCAGTTAACATTTGCTATTTTCAAAATTCCTTTCAAAAATCTACCTTACATTTAAGTTGAATATTGAACCTCAGCTTAACCAATTGCGGTCAGTGGGTTAAGAAACAATCTACTTCTGCATCACCTGTGGGAAATAAATTGTTCTAAATTATTTCTTGTTTTTGAATACCCAGCGCTAAGTACGGGCCCTCTAGTCACTACTTAACGCAAAGTATAGACCTTCGAGTGAACACTCAGCACCCAACACTTAATGCTAGTATGTACCATTTAGTCACTACTTAACGCAAAGTATAGATATTCTAGTGAACACTTAGCGCTCTACACTTAATGCTAGCACGCACCCTCTAGTCGGTACACAGCGCACACCTGGCGGGAGTCTCCTGTAGATTAATAAAGCGTGAGCACCTGAGCGATGTGTGAGGCAGCGCAAATCCTGGGGCGGTGTTGCCTGTCACGGCCTCCACTTGTGGCCTGATGCACGTGCGCCATGTGCTGCTGTATGTTGTGCTGTGTTGTGTTGTGTATGGTGTTGTTGCGTGTGTGTGGTGTGTGTTGTTTTGTCTTTTGTGTTGTGTATGGTGTTGGTGCGTGTGTGTGGTGTGTGTTGTTTTGTCTTTTGTGTTGTGTATGGTGTTGGTGCGTGTGTGTGGTGTGTGTTGCGTTGTCTTGTGGCCTGATGCACGCGCGTTATGTGCTGCTGTATGTTGCGCTGTATTGTGTTGTGTATGGTGTTGTTGCTTATGTGTGGTGTGTGTTGTTTTGTGTATCGTGTTGGTGCGTGTGTGTGGTGTGTGTTGTTTTGTGTATCGCGTTGGTGCGTGTATGTGGTGTGTGTTGTGTTGTCTGTTGTGTTGTGTGTTGTGTATGGTGTTGGGGCATGTGTGTGGGGTGTGTTGCGTTGTCTTGTGGCCTTATGCACGCGCGCCATGTGCTGCTGTATGTTGCGCTGTATTGTGTTGTGTATGGTGTTGTTGCGTGTGTGTGGTATGTGGTGTGTGTTGTTTTTTGTATCGTGTTGGTGCGTGTGTGTGGTGTGTGTTGTTTTGTGTATCGTGTTGGTGCGTGTGTGTGGTGTGTGTTGTGTTGTCTGTTGTGTTGTGCGTTGTGAATGGTGTTGGTGCGTGTGTGGTGTGTGTTGCGTTGTCTTGTGGCCTGATGCATGCGCGCCATGTGCTGCTGTACGTTGTGTTGTGGTGTATGTAGTGTGTTGTGCGTGGTGTTGAGCGCTGTTGTACGTTGTGCTGTGTTGTGTTGTGTGTTGTGTTGGTGTTTGTGGCGTACTGTTTTCCTATGCTTTGTGCTGTGCGTGCGGCGATGATGTAGCAAGCGCTGCTATACAGTAAGTCGCGTTTGGGACGATAGATTGGGGCTCTTGTTTGGGAGTTTTTAAATTGAAATTTACGTTTGGCAATTTTTAAATGGGGATTCGCGCTTAGGGAGTTTTAACTGCGGGATTAGAGCTTTCGATTACAACATTGTACCACGGATTTTGTTTAAGAAGGAAATTGTTCTCGAGCTTACGCGATGTTCTTAATTACTGGCGGAATAGTTGGTCCGAAGATGGGACCGAAATATATGATTGTGTCTAATGTATCACAAGTGTATGCTGCGTATATCCCAAATGTGTGCCTAATACGTCACAAATATCAGTTAAATGTATCACAAATGTGTACTGATATATCTAAAATGCGCGCTCAATATATCACAAATGCTACAAAATCAGAATAATTATTCTGCTTGCTAGAAAACGTATTTAATTACAGAATTTGGAGAGTATATGTAATGGAAGCTTTTCCTCCTCAGTTATTCATCATGTGTGAACATGAGCATCATGTGTGAACATGAGCACCATGTCTGTACATGAGCACCATATGTGTACATGAGCACCATGTGTGTACATGAGCATCGTGTGTGTACATGAGCACCATGTGTGAACATGAGCACCATGTCTGTACATGAGCACCATATGTGTACATGAGCACCATGTGTGTACATGAGCATCGTGTGTGTACATGAGCACCATGTGTGTACATGAGCACCATGTGTGTACATGATCACCATGTCTGCACATGAGCACCATGTCTGTACATGATGCTCGTGCGTATAGAGGCACTCTTCTAACATAGACATGATGCAACCATACATCATGACATCCCATAAAAAACCCACGTCCAACACACGTCTACCTCCCCTCAACCCCCCTCACCTTCCCCCCCCCCTCGGAGGCAGTGCCACAACAATACATTACACTTTGTTTGCGGGCAATAATTTGCTGTCATCTGCGAGATATTGATGGAGTGCTGCTGCTGGTCGGGTGGTGGTGACGGAGTGATGGATTGTGGTGACAGTGAATGATGCTGCTGGCCGAGTGGTGGTGGTGAGTGGTGGTGACGGAGTGATGGATTGTGGTGACAGTGAATGATGCTGCTGTCGGAGTGGTGGTGCTGGCGACAGAGGGAGTTGTGGTGAGTTGTCGTGGCAACGGAATGTGGTGCTTGTGATGACGGAATGAGTTGTGGTGACGAAGTGAGTGTTTGTGGTGGCTTAGATGTGGCTTATTTGAAATTCTTTGAAATTCCATGGATTATTTTCTATGGCCTCTAGTGCAGAATTACCGAACTTTCTCTTGAGTAATTTCTGGTATGTTTTCTTTTCCTTCTGTAATATAGATTAATTTAGCCTTGCTCCTTCAAGTCTAACGATACGTAATCTTGTCAAATATTTCTGAACTAAATTTAATTTTATTCTTTTAAATTTTGGCTAAATAAAGTCGTTAGGAAATCAACTGTAGTGAAATTCAGCAGTATTTAAACTTTAAGTCCGCTACATTTATCATTCATCTATTTGGATTCAACTAAACTTTTGTCTTTTCATTTAGCCTAAATAGAGTTTTTCAAATCGAAATTTTTGAACTTAAGCCAATCTGAAATGAAAATTTATGAACTTCAGCGATTTTTAAATCGAAGTTGATCAACGTAGGCTGTTTTCAAATAAGCCGTAATTCAAATAGGCCGTTTTCAAATAGGCCGTAGGCCGTAAACCGTTTTCAAAGCCACTCAAACGACTGCCACACACACACCACACATGCCAGGCTACACAGAACGTGTAGGTTTACTACCCTTACACCCCAAACACACCACACACACCACCCTCACCACCCTCTCCTCAGCCGCCGTCACCACCACACAACAAATTGCCCCTCACAATTCTGGGCTCTGTATGACACTTCTGGTCCTAACTTTGCTGCTCTGTGGCACACCTGCGTCTGTTGCGGGGTTACTAGACCCCTAAACCCCTCACCCCAACCTCCTCCCTCCACACTCCAACCCCTCCAACCCCTTCCCTCCTCATCCCTTCTCCCTTCAACCCCCTCCTTCTCTCCACACCACAATCCCCTCACCCCTCACCCCAACCTTCTCTTTCCTTACCCCAACTCTCTCCCTTCAACCCCCTCCTTCTCTCCACACCACAATCCCCTCACCCCTCACCCCAACCTTCTCTTTCCTTACCCCAACTCTCTCCCTTCAACCCCCTCCTTCTCTCCACACCACAATCCCCTCACCCCTCACCCCAACCTTCTCTTTCCTTACCCCAACTCTCTCCCTTCAACCCCCTCCTTCTCTCCACACCACAATCCCCTCACCCCTCACCCCAACCTTCTCTTTCCTTACCCCAACTCTCTCCCTTCAACCCCCTCCTTCTCTCCACACCACAATCCCCTCACCCCTCACCCCAACCTTCTCTTTCCTTACCCCAACAACCCCCTCCTTCCTCAATGCCCACTCCTCTCTCTCCCACCCCATTTCAAGATGAGACCGTCGTATATGGTACATTTATTGTCGTATAATTATGTGTTATTGCTTGAATTAGTGCATCCTCCCTTCTCCCCCAACCCTTCCACTCCTCTTTCTTCCCCCCCCCTCGTCCCTTTATTGTTGAGACCGTGTTAGATGATATATTTATAGACATATAATTATGTCTCCGTGCTTGAATTATTGCTGTATTTCAAGCCTATGGTTTTATTGAGTTAGTGCTCTGTTGTAATATTTTTGATTTGATTTTGAAATTAGGAAAAAGTGAGGGTACGAATAAAATATTCGTAATTAACTTTGATGTTTAAAAAAAAACTAACGTCGTGATGAACTTATCAACTTGCAAACGTTTTGGAATACATACACAGATTTGACATAGCACTTTGGAGAGGGGCGACTCATTTTACAGCGCGAGGGTAATCAGAGGGTAAATAACGGGTTTATGTACTCCGTATGAAGCGAAGAAGAAAGTAAAAGCGATCAGGGGAAGAAAATTGTCAAGAAGATGAAAATAATAAATAGAGTGGAAGCATATGCTGTGGAGGTTCGATCACCTTTGAAGATTAGGAAAAAACTTTACAGTAAATGATATAAAATATAAATTGATGTATATGTATAAAATGGAAGAATGATAAAAATATTTAGGAATCTGGCCCAGAAAAACATGATAGTATCTGAGGACAACATAATATGGACGAACACAAATCAAATTCAAAAGCTGACAACAAAATCAGGAAGCTCAGTACACACAAACATTTGATGGATTTTTTAATTTTATAGTCCGAAACGTTTGTTTTTTATCATGATATTCTTAGCCGCGTTGGTTTTCCTTTTTATCCTTAAAGAGAGATTTCCCAGAAATCAACCTATTTCATTTATCACAAACATTGACTTATGAAATTATCATATAAACACGAAGCCACATCCGGCAGGTTGAGAGTCACGAAAGAAGCATGTATAACAAACCAGCCGAGACCAGAACGCAGCTTATCCCGATGCAATAAATCTTGACATTCTGGCGCTAAATAGCAAGCATATTATCTTCAATTTGTAACCACTTTCGCACGAGTTTTTGGTATATTTGGAACTAGCGTTATCATACTTTTAATAAACATCGAAACTATTAATAGCTATTCCCTATAAATAGTTTAAATCGTTATTACCTTGACTATATAGCGCCGACATTTTTGTACTTTATGTGCGTTAGTTTAGTGATCTTCCTCTCTTTGGAACACCTCCGTTGGGGCTAGGGAGGCTTAAACTAACATCTAGTCTAGTTCAGTGGAGGCTACTGAGAGGCTGAGAGGCTAACATCTGATGTTATAAGCAGTCTAACGTAACCCCACACAGCTACCACACAACCACCACACAACCACCACACAACCACCACACAACCACCACACAACCACCACACAACCACCACACAACCACCACACAACCACCACACAACCACCACACAACCCCTACACAACCACCACACAACCACCACAACAATGGAGTCTCTGCCAGAGAAGATCGTTTATCTGAGCACAATAAGGTATGCGGGAGGGGGTATAGGAGGAGGGGTTGTTGCAATGGGGGAGAGGGGGGGGTTGTTGCGGGGGGCTGTAACAATGGGGGAGGGGGGGGGTAAGGCCGCCCCTAAGATCAGCTCAAGTGTCGCCCCGCAGCAAAATTAACGAGCGGAAACATGGCCAGGTGTGCGGCAGCAGGTGTGCTGCGGCAGGTGTGTAGTGGGCAGGTGTGCAGTGGGCAGGTGTGCAGTGGGCAGGTGTGCTGTGGGCAGGTGTGCAGTGGGCAGGTGTGCAGTGGGCAGGTGTGCTGTGGCAGGTGTGCAGAGATGCAGGATTTGCAGGTATTATGTAGGAACTTGCTAATTTTTAAATCTTTAAGCCTATATTCAATTGGGTATTTTAAAGAATTAATTAAATTACCCGAATGGGACATGTTGGTCTTAGTTTTCCTGAGGTTTTTGGTTATTTTTATATTCATAAACTTCTAATATTTTTTTTGGTCAATTGTTTGTTTTTGGCGTAAGTTTTCTCGGGTCATTTGTTTAGGGATTTGTCTTGGGAAAGGTTGAGTTATGGTTATTGACATCGAATAACAAACACTCGAGGAAATTTTTGATGTGAGTGATAATTCTGTGATACAAACTTCAGTACGCCCGTCCCTGCAATTTTTTCTGCGAAGGTTACACTGACGTGTAAATTGAGTTCATTGAGACCCCCCCCCCCCACACACAATCCTCACATCGCAATCCCATACAATCCACACATCGCAATCCCACATTATTCTACACCATTTTAACTCTACTCATTACAATTCAACAGCATTTTAATTCTACTCATTACAATTCAACAGCATTTTAACTCTACTCATTACAATTCAACAGCATTTTAATTCTACTCATTACAATTCGACAGCATTTTAATTCTACTCATTACAATTCAACAGCATTTTAACTCTACTCATTACAATTCAACAGCATTTTAATTCTACTCATTACAATTCGACAGCATTTTAACTCTACTCATTACAATTCAACAGCATTTTAACTCTACTCATTACAATTCGACAGCATTTTAATTCTACTCATTACAATTCAACAGCATTTTAACTCTACTCATTACAATTCGACAGCATTTTAATTCTACTCATTACAATTCAACACCATTACAATTCATCACCATCATTTACCAAACCGTGCCTCCAGACAGCGATTGTTGATTAGGCTGGACGTTTGTCTCCGCTCGTCTCGTAACGAGCTGGTGATCCAGACACTCAGGCAGAAATCTGGAGGTTTATTACCATGAAGAATTACTATGAAGAATTACCATGAAGAATTACTATGAAGAATTACCATGAAGAATTACTATGAAGAATTACTATGAAGAATTACCATGAAGAATTACTATGAAGAATTACTATGAAGAATTACCATGAAGAATTACTATGAAGAATTACCATGAAGAATTACTATGAAGAATTACTATGAAGAATTACCATGAAGAATTACTATGAAGAATTACCATGAAGAATTACTATGAAGAATTACTATGAAGAATTACCATGAAGAATTACTATGAAGAATTACTATGAAGAATTACTATGAAGAATTACTATGAAGAATTACTATGAAGAATTACCATGAAGAATTACTATGAAGAATTACTATGAAGAATTACCATGAAGAATTACTATGAAGAATTACCATGAAGAATTACTATGAAGAATTACTATGAAGAATTACTATAAAGAATTACCATGAAGAATTACTATGAAGAATTACCATGAAGAATTACTATGAAGAATTACCATGAAGAATTACTATGAAGAATTACCATGAAGAATTACTATGAAGAATTACTATGAAGAATTACTATGAAGAATTACTATGAAGAATTACTATGAAGAATTACCATGAAGAATTACTATGAAGAATTACTATGAAGAATTACTATGAAGAATTACTATGAAGAATTACTATGAAGAATTACTATGAAGAATTACTATGAAGAATTACCATGAAGAATTACCATGAAGAATTACTATGAAGAATTACTATGAAGAATTACTATGAAGAATTACCATGAAGAATTACTATGAAGAATTACTATGAAGAATTACTATGAAGAATTACTATGAAGAATTACCATGAAGAATTACTATGAAGAATTACTATGAAGAACTACTATGAAGAATTACCATGAAGAATTACTATGAAGAATTACTATGAAGAATTACTATGAAGAATTACTATGAAGAACTACTATGAAGAATTACCATGAAGAATTACTATGAAGAATTACTATGAAGAATTACTATGAAGAATTACTATGAAGAATTACTATGAAAAACTACTATGAAGAATTACTATGAAGAATTACTATGAAGAATTACTATGAAGAACTACTATGAAGAATTACTATGAAGAATTACCATGAAGAATTACTATGAAGAATTACTATGAAGAACTACTATGAAGAATTACCATGAAGAATTACTATGAAGAATTACTATGAAGAATTACTATGAAGAATTACTATGAAGAACTACTATGAAGAATTACTATGAAGAATTACTATGAAGAATTACTATGAAGAACTACTATGAAGAATTACCATGAAGAATTACTATGAAGAATTACTATGAAGAATTACTATGAAGAATTACTATGAAGAACTACTATGAAGAATTACCATGAAGAATTACTATGAAGAATTACTATGAAGAATTACTATGAAGAATTACTATGAAGAACTACTATGAAGAATTACTATGAAGAATTACTATGAAGAATTACTATGAAGAATTACTATGAAGAATTACCATGAAGAATTGCCAAACACACGCCGTCGCGGTAGAGTTGCAAGAGGGAACTTCTCCGAATACATTCGGCAAGGAACTTTAAAAAGGAACACATTGCTATTTCTTAGTACATAAATACATTCGGAACACTGCTCTCAAAAGAGCAGGGCGAGTAATGTAGTCTGCAGAAGATCTGAAGCCACGTCGGAGATACGGGAGCTAATTCAAACATTTTGTCGCTTAAAATTAGGTGCATGAGAACACAAAAGAAAAATATTAATATCACAAGCTGATTTATACTACAGGGTAAAATTAAAAAAAACTTTTAATTTACATCAGGGAGCAGTATCGCATATCCTTTATTATGAAGGTTGGTATCAAAATTTCCCAGTAGTTCGAGACATACACACGTACTCACACACACACACACACACACGATCACACACACACACACACACACACGAACACACACACACACACACACACACACACGATCACACACACACACACACGATCACACACACACACACACCCACACACGCACACATGCACGCACACTCACCCGCACACACGCTCACACATACACACGCACACACGGTCAAAGCATGCCCACTTTTTACGCCGTATATTATGGGGGCATAAATCTCGCGGCAGAGCTGCACGCAGCGACCATAAGGCCATAAAGCAGCGCGCGAAATAAGGGCGGCTGCCACCGCGAGTTTCCCTCTTTTTCTGAGGGTTTTCCTCTGATCTATGTTGCCCTAACAGACATCAGAGGGAAACCCTCGGAAAAAGAGGGAAACTCGTGAGGGTTGCTTGCCTATTGAGGGTTGCCTGCCTCGTGAGGGTTGCCTGCCTCGTGAGGCTTGCCTGCCTCGTGAGGCTTGCCTGCCTCGTGAGGGTTGCCTGCCTCCTGAGGGTTGCCTGCCTCGTGAGGCTTGCCTGCCTCGTGAGGCTTGCCTGCCTCGTGAGGCTTGCCTGCCTCGTGAGGGTTGCTTGCCCATTGAGGGTTGCCTGCCTCGTGAGGCTTGCCTGCCTCGTGAGGCTTGCCTGCCTCGTGAGGCTTGCCTGCCTCGTGAGGCTTGCCTGCCTCGTGAGGGTTGCCTGCCTCGTGAGGCTTGCCTGCCTCGTGAGGGTTGCCTGCCTCGTGAGGCTTGCCTGCCTCGTGAGGCTTGCCTGCCTCGTGAGGCTTGCCTGCCTCGTGAGGCTTGCCTGCCTCGTGAGGCTTACCTGCCTCGTGAGGCTTGCCTGCCTCGTGAGGCTTGCCTGCCTCGTGAGGCTTGCCTGCCTCGTGAGGCTTGCCTGCCTCGTGAGGCTTGCCTGCCTCGTGAGGCTTGCCTGCCTCGTGAGGCTTGCCTGCCTCGTGAGGCTTGCCTGCCTCGTGAGGGTTGCCTGCCTCGTGAGGGCTACTCGCCCCTCGTGTGCGGCTGCCGGTAGCGCATCGTGCACCACCGGTGGCCACGGAGGCAATTTTCATAATGCTGCAGGCTGACCAGCAGTCACCAACTTAATTTTCATAAATATTTAATCAAAGATAGATGAGGCGACGATCCAGCTCATGTTTGCTGTTTTCAAAATTGCTTACGACAATCATTGACGCTAAACTTGACTTGAATATTGAACTTCAATTTAACCAGTTGCGGTCAAATTATTAAGGACTGTATGTGTGAGTGGCTGAGTGAGTGGCTGTGTGAGTGGCTGAGTGAGTGCCCAAGTGATTGCCTGAGTGAGTGCCCGAGTGAGTTCCTGAGTGAGTGCCCGAGTGAGTGCCTGAGTGAGTGCTTGAATCGGTGCCTGAGTGAGTGCCTGAGTGAGTGCTTGAGTGAGTGTCTGAGTGAGTGCTTGAGTGAGTGTCTGAGTGAGTGCCTGAGTGAGAGCCCGTGTGAGTGCCCGTGTGAGTCCCTGAGTGAGAGCCTGTGTGAGTGGCTGAATGAGTGCCCGAGTGAGTGCCTGAGTGAGTGCCTAAGTGAGTGCCTGAGTGAGTGACTGAGTGAGTGCCTGGTTGAGTCCATGAGTTAGTGGCTGAGTGAGTGCCTGAGTGAGTGCCTGGTTGAGTCCCTGAGTTAGTGGCTGAGTGAGTGGCTGAGTGAGTGCCTGAGTGAGAGCCTGTGTGAGTGGCTGAATGAGTGCCTGAGTGAGTGCCTGAGTGAGTGCCTGAGTGAGAGCCCGTGTGAATGCCCGTGTGAGTGCCTGAGTGAGAGCCTGTGTGAGTGGCTGAATGAGTGCCCGAGTGAGTGCCTGAGTGAGTGCCTAAGTGAGTGCCTGAGTGAGTGACTGAGTGAGTGCCTGGTTGAGTCCATGAGTTAGTGGCTGAGTGAGTGGCTGAATGAGTGCCCGAGTGAATGCCTGAGTGAGTGCCTGAGTGAGTGGCTGAGTGAGTGCCTGAGTGAGCGCCTGAGTGAGAGCCTGTGTGAGTGGCTGAATGAGTGCCCGAGTGAGTGCCTGAGTGAGTGCCTGAGTGAATGCCTGAGTGATTGTCTGAGTGAGTGCCTAAGTGAGTGCCTGAGTGAGTGCCTGAGTGAGTGCCTGAGTGAGTCCCTGAGAGAGTGCCTGAGTTAGTGCCTGAGTGAGTGCCTAAGTGAGTGCCTGAGTGAGTGCCTGAGTGAGTGCCTGAGTGAGTGCCCGAGTGAGTGCCTGTGTGAGTGGTTGTGTGAGTGCCTGAGTGAGTGCCTGAGTGAGTGCCTGAGTGAGTGCCCGAGTGAGTGCCTGTGTGAGTGGTTGTGTGAGTGCCCGAGTGAGTGCCTGTGTGAGTGGCTGTGTGAATGCCTGAGTGATTGTCTGAGTGAGTGCCTAAGTGAGTGCCTGAGTGAGTGCCTGAGTGAGTGCCTGAGTGAGTCCCTGAGAGAGTGCCTGAGTTAGTGCCTGAGTGAGTGCCTAAGTGAGTGCCTGAGTGAGTGCCTGAGTGAGTGCCTGAGTGAGTGCCCGAGTGAGTGCCTGTGTGAGTGGTTGTGTGAGTGCCCGAGTGAGTGCCTGTGTGAGTGGTTGTGTGAGTGCCCGAGTGAGTGCCTGTGTGAGTGGCTGTGTGAGTGGCTGCAATAATAATTATAATGAACACTGGAAGGATATATTTGTTTGTCTTCCCTATCTGGAAGATTTGTCCAAGCAAAATATCGAGTCGCCATCATTTTTACGGGTCGTGTCCATTAATTTTAAATAATAATTCTCTTCACACATCAGCAATAAACAGCAAAATCGCATACCTTGAAGACATTACCCGTTCTCTTTTATGACCGTACAAAGACTTGAAGTAACATCTCAACCATAGTTCAACTCGTGCTCTTTGAATCTCGAACTACACGGAAATTTTGATACCAACTTTCTTATATAGTGAAGGTTATGCGATATAGCTTCCTGATGTAACCTAAAAGTTCATTCAATTATATCCTGTATGTTAAATGGGCTTGTTATAGTGGTATTTTGGTTTTAAGTTCACATGATTCTAGTTTTATACGATACAATGTGTGTATTACTTTCGGCGTCTCCCATGTGATCACTTTAGATGTTCTGTGCCCGTGGACTACACATGTTCATCTACACTGAGAAATATTTTGTCGCAAAAGCGGCACACTTTTGTGTGCCAAGTTGTCGCAAAACCGGCACACAAAAGTGTGTCAACAATATACATGATTAGCCCATGTATTTTGACACACTTTTGTGTGTCATGGGCTTACACGACACACTCAAGCGTGCCAAACATGACACACCTAACGTTACTAAATTTATTTTTCATTAATATTTCACTTTCTTAGACTAGCAACTGATTACACTGATAAACAGACAATGTCCATGAATCAGAAGAAAAATTAGCTAAGATTTGAAGTTTTTTAGGGGAGAAATGTATTCCAACCACAAAATTTAGACACAGTTCGGTTTTCTACAAAAAATGTTGAGCAATTTAAACGTGAATAAGTGTTTCAAGTCTCTCAACCGCTTTAATATGTGGTCAAAAGAAGTACTTCATTGTGTGTCAAAATATTTCTGAATAACCGTTTGACACACCCAGGTGTGTCAAAATTTCTCCGAGTGTAATTGCTCATTAGAGATGAGCGTTCCGAATATATTCAGACAAAACTACGTATTCCTTCTTGCAATGTCACTGCGACAGGCCGGCGTGTTAGCAATATCTCATAGCAATAAACCTCTTGATTTCTTCCCGCTCGTCTCGATCACCTGCCTGCACCGAGACAAACGTTCAAGCCCACCAATAATCGCTAGCTCGAAGCTATGATCTGACTGAGCTGCGCTGCTGAGATATGAGTAGAAACATCCCCCGCAATTTAGTCAGTCATTAATATTACTATTAATAATATTTTATTGATAATGAGAAACTGAGGGAGCTTTGCAAACCGCCCGCTGTTTAAAGCGGGCGGTGGGTGGCAACGAACTAACTCATGAATATTATCAACATAAATGACTGAATTAATTCAATTTGATTAATCCTTTATTTAACTCATTTATTAATTATATAATTTTTTATATTAATTTAATTATCAATGATAATTTAAATAAATTAACTCAATTAATTATTTAGTTTATTTCATGTTATAATTCAATAATTCATTTATATTAATGTAATGTACATTAATTATTTATAAATAATGAGAGACATGAAAAAGGAAATTGAGGTTCAGCATGATCTGAGATTTATATATATTTTTATTCAGGTTAAGATTAAAATAGTGACAACTGATGCAACCGTAGAGTGGTAGAAAGCTAAAGTTAAGGAATCTTAAGCGTGTGAGTGGCCGCATGAGTGCCCGCGTGAGTGCCCGTGTGAGTGCCCTTGTGAGTGCCCGTGTGAGTGCCCGCGGGAGTGGCCGCGTGAGTGCCCGTGTGAGTGGCTGTGTGAGTGGCCGTGTGAGTGCCCGCGGGAGTGGGCGCGTGAGTGCCCGCGTGAGTGCCCGTGTGAGTGCCCTTGTGAGTGCCCGTGTGAGTGCCCGTGTGAGTGGCTGTGTGAGTGCCCGCGGGAGTGCCCGTGTGAGTGGCCGTGTGAGTGCCCGCGGGAGTGGGCGCGTGAGTGCCCGCGTGAGTGCCCGTGTGAGTGGCCGTGTGAGTGACCGTGTGAGTGGCCACGTGAGTGCCCGTGTGAGTGCCTGTTTAAGGGCCCGTGTGAGTGACCGTGTGAGTACCCACGTGAGTGCCCTTGTGAGTGCCCGTGTGATTGCCCGTGTAAGTGCCCGTGTGAGTACCTGTTTAAGGGCCAGTGTGAGTGGACGTGTGAGTGCCCGCGTGAGTGTCCGTGTGAGTGGCCATGTGAGTGGCGGCGTGAGTGGCCGTGTGAGTGCCCGCGTGAGTGTCCGTGTGAGTGTCCGTGTGAGTGGTCACGTGAGTGCCCGCGTGAGTGGCCGTGTGAGTGGCCGTGTGAGTGCCCGCGGGAGTGGCCGCGTGAGTGTCCGTGTGAGTGGCCATGTGAGTGGCCGTGTGAGTGGCCGTGTGAGTGCCCACATGAGTGTCCGTGTGAGTGTCCGTGTGAGTGGTCACGTGAGTGCCCGCGTGAGTGGCCGTGTGAGTGGCCGTGTGAGTGCCGGGTGAGTGGCCGTGTGAGTACCCTCGTGAGTGCCCGTGGGTGTGGCCGTGTGAGTGTCAGCAACACTCCCATACCTATGCAGTCTGCGAAAGACACCCGTATGAGGTCCCAATATATTTCCATTCACTGCAATTAACTTATAAAAATAGCAGGTCGCTTCATTATTTAAATATTCTCTGCAATTTAGCAGAAGAGGAGCATGTGAGAGCGCGGCTTTATAAACTGGCTTTTGTTCCGTACAGCGAACTGTGGCGAGTGCTGCGTGTGGTGAACAGAATTCTTGTTCTTTGCTTACTCGTGAAACTTATTTTTGTTAAGTTGTAGGTATAATTCTTGTTAAGTTAGAGATATAATTCTTGTTATGTTAGAGATATAATTCTTGTTATGTTAGAGATATAATTCTTGTTACGTTAGAGAGATAATTCTTTTTAAGTTAGAGATTTAAGTTTGGTTAAGTTAGAGACAAAATTTGTCAATAAAATTTAAAGACATTCGTGAAACCTGCTTCTAAAGGAATAATTTAAATCCTGCGTTTAATCTTTTTTTTATCACTCGACTACTCTATTTTTGAATTGGGTAACGTTTGGATAAATTTCAATGAACTGGAGTAAAAAGTTACTTTACGAGAAAAGATCGCTGTCGTCATGTAGTGTTCAGGTGTCCAGTTTACTGTGGAAGCTGCGACGGGAGCACCAAGCCCGCAAACACGCAACACTGTTGTGCTCACTATGCAGGGGACACTCATTCATTCATTCATACATTCATTCAATTGTTCGTTCGTTCGCTCATTCGTTCGCTCGTCCATTCACTCGCTCGTCCGCTCGCTCGTCCGCTCGTTCGTCCGCTCGTTCGTTCGCTCGTTCGTTCGCTCGTTCATTCACTCGTTCGTTCGCTCGCTCGTCCGCTCGTTCGTCCGCTCGTTCGTTCGCTCGTTCGTTCGCTCGTTCATTCACTCGTTCGTTCGCTCGCTCGTCCGCTCGTTCGTCCGCTCGTTCGTCCGCTCGTTCGTTCGCTCGTTCGTTCGCTCGTTCGTTCGCTCGTTCGTTCGCTCGTTCATTCACTCGTTCGTTCGCTCGTTCGTTCGCTCGTTCGTTCGCTCGTTCATTCGCTCGCTCGTCCGCTCGTTCGTTCGCTCGTTCGTTCGCTCGTTCATTCACTCGTTCGTTCGCTCGTTCGTTCGCTCGTTCGTTCGCTCGTTCATTCACTCGTTCGTTCGCTCGTTCGTCCGCTCGTTCGTTCGCTCGTTCGTTCGCTCGTTCATTCACTCGTTCGTTCGCTCGTTCGTTCGCTCGTTCATTCACTCGTTCGTTCGCTCGTTCGTCCGCTCGTTCGTCCGCTCGTTCGTTCGCTCGTTCGTTCGCTCGTTCATTCACTCGTTCGTTCGCTCGTTCGTCCGCTCGTTCGTCCGCTCGTTCGTTCGCTCGTTCGTTCGCTCGTTCATTCACTCGTTCGTTCGCTCGTTCGTTCGCTCGTTCATTCACTCGTTCGTTCGCTCGCTCGTCCGCTCGTTCGTCCGCTCGTTCGTTCGCTCGTTCGTCCGCTCGTTCGTTCGCTCGTTCGTTCGCTCGTTCATTCACTCGTTCGTTCGCTCGTTCATTCACTCGTTCGTTCGCTCGTTCGTTCGCTCGTTGAACAAAACCAAAGCCAGTTTTAGAATCCATGGAACATTTCTAACAAGAAAATGAAGCGAAATTTTCCATTTCCCGTTTTGTTGTCTTTTTATTTGAGGTCGAAATGGGTCGAAAATTAAAGGTTTTGGGGGGGAACTACTGTCCGTAGCGCCATAAAATTTTAGGACCAAATTGTCCACCACCTAAGGGTCCTTTTCCAACAAAAACGTGAAAAATGACCAACGGAGCGACAAGAGCCTGGCAGGGGTCTGGGACGACCTCCTTAAGCGAAGTCGCTTTGTTAAGTCGCTAAGTCTTTGTTCCTTAAGCTAAGTCGCAGGATTAACAACAAAATTTGCATTAATGCGGGTAATCTACAACGAAGCGTAAATATTGATTTTCTTACGCTAAGCGAATAACGACAAAATTTACGTTTGTTCAAGTACCCCACGACATAGCGTAAGAGTTCACTTTCTTACAACATGCGATTAACGACAAAATTTACCTTTTTATAAGTAACTGAAGCGTAAAAAATCGTAAAACGACTCGCAAGCGGGCAAAAATTCTAGCGGGTTTCCCTGAACGATCGCTGAAGTTGTCGAAAGCAGCCATTTGTCTTTTTTTATGCATTGGTGTTCCGTGAAGTGGAATTACGAGCAGTTAATGTGCAGTTAATGGGCGGGTAATGGGCTGTTAATGGGCGGTTGAGGGTAGTTAATGAGTAGTTAATCTGGCTCTTAAGCGAGCAAGAGAGAGGGTTTCCCTCGGAGAATTTGTTTCGATTGTTTTCGTCTCTGAAATTCGATGCGTTGAGCGGTGCTGAGGTGTTGTTTGTTGTTGCACCACATCTTGTGTTGTTGGTGTTTGTTGTGCCGTGTTGATGTGCTGTGTGTTGCTGGAGTGTGTGTTGATGTGCTGTGTGTTGTTGGAGTGTGTGTTGATGTGCTGTGTGTTGTTGGAGTGTGTGTTGATGTGCTGTGTGTTATTGGAGTGTGTGTTGATGTGCTGTGTGCTATTGGAGTGTGTGTTGATATGTGCTGTGTGTTGTTGGAGTGTGTGTTGATGTGCTGTGTGCTATTGGAGTAAGTGTTGATGTGTTGTGTGTTGTTGAAGTGTGTGTTGATGTGTTGTGTGTTGTTAGAGTGTGTTTTGATGTGCTGTGTTCTATTGGAGTGAGTGTTGATGTGCTGTGTGTTGTTGGAGTGTGTGTTGATGTGCTGTGTGTTGTTGGAGTGTGTGTTGATGTACTGTGTGTTGGTGTAGTGTGTGTTGATGTGCTGTGTGTTGTTGGAGTGTGTGTTGATGTGCTGTGTGTTGTTGGAGTGTGTGTTGATGTGCTGTGTGTTGTTGGAGTGTGTGTTGATGTGCTGTGTGCTGTTGGAGTGTGTGTTGATGTACTGTGTGTTGTTGGAGTGTGTGTTGATGTGCTGTGTGTTATTGGAGTGCGTGTTGATGTGCTGTGTGTTGTTGGAGTGTGTGTTGATATGTTGTGTGTTATTGGAGTGTGTGTTGATGTGCTGTGTGTTGTTGTAGTGTGTGTTGATGTGCTGTGTGTTATTGGAGTGCGTGTTGATGTGCTGTGTGCTATTGGAGTGAGTGTTGATGCGCTGTGTGTTGTTGGAGTGTGTGTTGATGTGCTGTGTGCTATTGGAGTGTGTGTTGATATATGCTGTGTGTTGTTGGAGTGTGTGTTGATGTGCTGTGTGCTATTGGAGTAAGTGTTGATGTGTTGTGTGTTGTTGAAGTGTGTGTTGATGTGTTGTGTGTTGTTGGAGTGTGTTTTGATGTGCTGTGTTCTATTGGAGTGAGTGTTGATGTGCTGTGTGTTGTTGGAGTGTGTGTTGATGTGCTGTGTGTTGTTGGAGTGTGTGTTGATGTACTGTGTGTTGGTGTAGTGTGTGTTGATGTGCTGTGTGTTGTTGGAGTGTGTGTTGATGTGCTGTGTGTTGTTGGAGTGTGTGTTGATGTGCTGTGTGTTGTTGGAGTGTGTGTTGATGTGCTGTGTGTTGTTGGAGTGTGTGTTGATGTACTGTGTGTTGTTGGAGTGTGTGTTGATGTGCTGTGTGTTATTGGAGTGCGTGTTGATTTGCTGTGTGTTATTGGAGTGTGTGTTGATATGTTGTTTGTTATTGGAGTGTGTGTTGACGTGCTGTATGTTGTTGGAGTGTGTATTGATGTGCTGTGTGTTGTTGGAGTGTGTGTTGATGTGCTGTGTGTTGTTGGAGTGTGTATTGATGTGCTGTGTGTTGTTGGAGTGTGTGTTGATGTGCTGTGTGTTGTTGGAGTGTGTGTTGACGTGCTGTGTGTTGTTGGAGTGTGTATTGATGTGCTGTGTGTTGTTGGAGTGTGTGTTGATGTGCTGTGTGTTGTTGGAGTGTGTATTGATGTGCTGTGTGTTGTTGGAGTGTGTGTTGACGTTCTGTGTGTTGTTGGAGTGTGTATTGATGTGCTGTGTGTTGTTGGAGTGTGTGTTGATGTGCTGTGTGTTGTTGGAGTGTGTGTTGATGTGCCGTGTGTTGTTGGAGTGTGTTTTGATGTGCTGTGTGTTATTGGAGTGTGTGTTGATATGTTGTTTGTTATTAGAGTGTGTGTTGACGTGCTGTGTGTTGGAGTGTGTATTGATGTGCTGTGTGTTGTTGGAGTGTGTGTTGATGTGCTGTGTGTTGTTGGAGTGTGTATTGATGTGCTGTGTGTTGTTGGAGTGTGTGTTGATGTGCTGTGTGTTGTTGGAGTGTGTGTTGACGTGCTGTGTGTTGTTGGAGTGTGTATTGATGTGCTGTGTGTTGTTGGAGTGTGTGTTGATGTGCCGTGTGTTGTTGGAGTGTGTGTTGATGTGCTGTGTGTTGTTGGAGTGTGTGTTGATGTGCTGTGTGTTGTTGGAGTGTGTGTTGATGTGCTGTGTGTTATTGGAGTGCGTGTTGATGTGCTGTGTGTTGTTGGAGTGTGTGTTGACGTGCTGTGTGTTGTTGGAGTGTGTGTTGATGTGCTGTGTGTTGTTGGAGTGTGTGTTGATGTGCTGTGTGTTATTGGAGTGCGTGTTGATGTGCTGTGTGTTGTTGGAGTGTGTATTGATGTGCTGTGTGTTGTTGGAGTGTGTGTTGATGTGCTGTGTGTTGTTGGGGTGTGTGTTGATGTGCTGTGTGTTGTTGGAGTGTGTATTGATGTACTGTGTGTTGTTGGAGTGTGTGTTGATGTGATGTGTGTTGTTGGAGTGTGTGTTGATGTGCTGTGTGTTGTTGGAGTGTGTGTTGATGTGCTGTGTGTTGTTGGAGTGTGTGTTGACGTGCTGTGTGTTGTTGGAGTGTGTTTTGATGTGCTGTGTGTTGTTGGAGTGTGTGTTGACGTGCTGTGTGTTGTTGGAGTGTGTGTTGATGTGCTGTGTGTTGTTGTAGTGTGTGTTGATGTGCTGTGTGTTATTGGAGTGCGTGTTGATGTGCTGTGTGTTGTTGGAGTGTGTGTTGATGTACTGTGTGTTGTTGGAGTGTGTGTTGATGTGCTGTGTGTTATTGGAGTGCGTGTTGATATGTTGTGTGTTATCGAGGGTGTGTTGATGTGCTGTGTGTTATTGGAGTGCGTGTTTATGTGCTGTGTGTTGTTGGAGTGTGTGTTGATGTGCTGTGTGTTGTTGGAGGGTGTTTTTATGTGCTGTGTGTTGTTGGAGTGTGTGTTGATGTGCTGTGTGTTATTGGAGTGTGTGTTGATATGTTGTGTGTTATTGGAGTGTGTGTTGACGTGCTGTGTGTTGTTGGAGTGTGTGTTGATGTGCTGTGTGTTGTTGGAGTGTGTGTTGATGTACTGTGTGTTGTTGGAGTGTGGGTTGATGTGCTGTGTGTTGTTGGAGTGTGTGTTGATGTGCTGTGTGTTGTTGGAGTGTGTGTTGATGTGCTGTGTGTTATTGGAGTGCGTGTTGATGTGCTGTGTGTTGTTGGAGTGTGTGTTGATGTGCTGTGTGTTGTTGGAGTGTGTGTTGATGTGCTGTGTGTTGTTGGAGTGTGTGTTGATGTGCTGTGTGTTATTGGAGTGTGTGTTGATATATTGTGTGTTATTGGAGTGTGTGTTGATATGTTGTATGTTGTTGGAGTGTGTGTTGATGTGCTGTGTGTTATTGGAGTGCGTGTTGATGTGCTGTGTGTTGTTGGAGTGTGTGTTGATGTGCTGTGTGTTGTTGGAGTGTGTGTTGATGTGCTGTTTGTTTTTGGAGTGCGTTTTGAAATGTTGTGTGTTATTGGAGTGTGTGTTGATGTGTCGGTACTGTTTGTTTTTGAAGCATCTGTTACTCTATCAATACTGTTTGTTGTTTAAACAATTTAAACAATTTATTTACCACAGGTGATACAGAGGTAGAACGTTTCTCAAGTCTAGTACAATGGTCAAATTTGAGTATAGCTTCCTGTGGGCCCGAACAAGTTCAGCGACTTCTAGGGCATATTACCATCACGTTATTCTAAGGTGTACAATGATGTTTAACCTAATTCACTTAACCTATATTGAACTATGTGTTCATGTATCAATATTGTTTGCGACTAAACTACTTTGAACATCGAATTCCACTATGAAACAATTCCGAGGCAGCGTGTTCATTAGCGCTGCTTTGATGTGATCTGTGCCTAATGATCAAAGTTAGATTAGATGTTGTTTAAGCCTCCCTTTAGAGTTCAAAGGATGATGAACCGGCACCAGTACGAAAACATATTTGAGGATACGGTGTGTTGAGCACGAATTTCGGAGAGAAACCTAATTTGTCAACAAGGCAGAGATCCAAAACGAACTTTGTAAACTTATTTTTTTCCGCAAGATCTGAAACTAAATTTGTAGTGAAACTTCATTTTTCAACAAGACAGAGATCCAAAACATTCTAGGTACAGCACTGGCGCCGTCGCGTTGACGCTCAGTGCTGGTATTTTGAAAACTTGAATTTTATTGAGCAGAAATGGCTCATTATCCAAGGGCAGTGGTGCTACCAGGGAGAGACTTTGAAGTCCCGTGCTGAAGATCAAGTGGGCCTTCCTTTTGTTGAAAGGGACTATATTTTTGTATAGTTACGGACCATTTTTCTCGGTTCACTGCTGTCCTGTTTCACAGCACCTGCTACTTTCTTCTTTTACTTTTATCCTGTTTCATAAACTTCTTTCCTAACTTGCTGATTCCATAAGCGATGGACATTGTGTGGAAAACACCTTGTGTGTAGATTCCCCGTTCTCTTAACTCCACAACAATTGCTGCCTTCAATTGTTCTCTCTTTGGAACACCTTCGTTGTGGATAGGGTTGTCTAATCCAACTTATACAATTTGTAGTAAAGCAGAAGTGTGAAGAGCTTAGAGAAACCATAGCTAATTTACTGATCTTTAATACGGACAATAACAACAATATCAATAATAACAGTAGTACCAGTGGAGATGATGGTCACGGTAATCGAAAAACCATTAGAATAATTACAGTAAGCGTAGAGACGACAGTACTGGAATAGTTGCCCAATGACTCGGAGGTGCAATGAAGGCGGCACCCACATGGAATTTTGCGCGCATGCGCACCTCCGACATGCTAGCTTCTCAGTATCATGGCTACCATCGGGAGCTGCAGGCGAGCCTTTAAATTGAGCCATTAATTGCACGGCACGCGCTGGCAGCGTCCGATATTGCGGCGGATATTGGCAGGCGAGTTGTGGGCACGCGCAGGCAGCGTCCGATATTGCGGCGGATATTGGCAGGCGAGTTGTGGGCACGCGCAGGCAGCGTCTGATATTGCGGCGGATATTGGCAGGCGAGTTGTGGGCACGCGCAGGCAGCGCCCGATATTGCGGCGGATATTGGCAGGCGAGTTGTGGGCACGCGCAGGCAGCGCCCGATATTGCGGCGGATATTGGCAGGCGAGTTGTGGGCACGCGCAGGCAGCGCCCGATATTGCGGCGGATATTGGCAGGCGGGTTGTGGGCACGCGCAGGCAGCGCCCGATATTGCGGCGGATATTGGCAGGCGAGTTGTGGGCACGCGCAGGCAGCGCCCGATATTGCGGCGGATATTGGCAGGCGAGTTGTGGGCACGCGCAGGCAGCGCCCGATATTGCGGCGGATATTGGCAGGCGAGTTGTGAGCACGCGCAGGCAGCGTCTGATATTGCGGCGAATATTGGCAGGCGGGTTGTGGGCACGCGCAGGCAGCGTCTGATATTGCGGCGGATATTGGCAGGCGAGTTGTGGGCACGCGCAGGCAGCGTCTGATGTTGCGGTGGATATTGGCAGGCGGGTTGTGGGCACGCGCAGGCAGCGTCTGATATTGCGGCGAATATTGGCAGGCGGGTTGGGGCACGCGCAGGCAGCGTCTGATATTGCGGCGGATATTGGCAGGCGGGTTGTGGGCACGCGCAGGCAGCGTCTGATATTGCGGCGAATATTGGCAGGCGGGTTGTGGGCACGCGCAGGCAGCGTCTGATATTGCGGCGAATATTGGCAGGCGGGTTGTGGGCACGCGCAGGCAGCGTCTGATATTGCGGCGGATATTGGCAGGCGAGTTGTGGGCACGCGCAGGCAGCGTCTGATGTTGCGGTGGATATTGGCAGGCGGGTTGTGGGCACGCGCAGGCAGCGTCTGATGTTGCGGTGGATATTGGCAGGCGAGTTGGGGCACGCGCAGGCAGCGTCTGATGTTGCGGTGGATATTGGCAGGCGGGTTGGGGCACGCGCAGGCAGCGTCTGATGTTGCGGTGGATATTGGTAGGCGAGTTGGGGCACGCGCAGGCAGCGTCTGATGTTGCGGTGGATATTGGTAGGCGGGTTGTGGGCACGCGCAGGCAGCGTCTGATGTTGCGGTGGATATTGGCAGGCGAGTTGGGGCACGCGCAGGCAGCGTCTGATGTTGCGGTGGATATTGGCAGGCGGGTTGGGGCACGCGCAGGCAGCGTCTGATGTTGCGGTGGATATTGGCAGGCGAGTTGGGGCACGCGCAGGCAGCGTCTGATGTTGCGGTGGATATTGGCAGGCGAGTTGGGGCACGCGCAGGCAGCGTCTGATGTTGCGGTGGATATTGGTAGGCGGGTTGTGGGCACGCGCAGGCAGCGTCTGATGTTGCGGTGGATATTGGCAGGCGAGTTGGGGCACGCGCAGGCAGCGTCTGATGTTGCGGTGGATATTGGTAGGCGAGTTGGGGCACGCGCAGGCAGCGTCTGATATTGCGGCGGATATTGGCAGGCGAGTTGTGGGCACGCGCAGGCAAAGCCTGATAGTGCAGCGGATATTGGCAGGCGAGTTGGGGCACGCGCAGGCAGCGTCTGATGTTGCGGCGGATATTGGCAGGCGAGTTGGGGCACGCGCAGGCAGCGTCTGATGTTGCGGTGGATATTGGTAGGCGAGTTGGGGCACGCGCAGGCAGCGTCTGATGTTGCGGTGGATATTGGCAGGCGAGTTGGGACACGCGCAGGCAAAGCCTGATAGAGCAGCGGATATTGGCAGGCGAGTTGGGGCAATATATCACCACACAAAATTTCAATGATGCCATCATACCTGTGTATACTGAACTACACAATGCTACCTATATATTTGAGCAAACATTTAAGACATGTTATACCTTCATGGACTAAAATACGCGATGTTACTTATGGATTAAAACACGTAAAAACTTCGCACAAACCATAATACCAGTATGAACTGGAGTGAACAATGTCATCTACATATTAAAACACACTTCAACCATGCCCACCATTACACCCATGCACGTCGCAGTACACAACGTCACCCATTCAGTGAATTACACCCACATGGCCCCCACACTCCAAAGATCTCAACCCCTGCAATTAATTAAACCGACCTGGCCCACACACCCCCCAGACCTAAACCCCTGCAATTAATTACACCCACCTGGCCCCCACACCCCCCAGACCTAAACCCCTCCAATTAATTACACCCACCTGGCTCCCACACCCCCCAGACCTAAACCCCTCCAATTAATTACACCCACCTGGCTCCCACACCCCCGAGAATTCAACCCCTCCCACCTACACGCCAATGAAGACATCGCACGCTCTCCCCACTTTGCTTCACCAGATCTTATCTCCCTCGTAAACAATCCTGCGAAGAATTTTGTAAAGTTCCCTCCCATCCCTCTTCCTTCCCTCCTCCCTCCCTCCTCCCTCCCTCCTCCCACCTCTTCCTCCCTCACTCCCCTTCTTTGTGGCTCACACTGCATTCTCGCTTCTCTGGAGATTATTATCTTTTTTCTTTATCGCAGTGTGTCGCACGGGGCAAAATCCACGTATATAAGAGGCAAAAACTTGAACTCTTTACAAATGTGCTGTACCATGAAGTCTGGAGGGTTAGCAAACACCTTCCACGGAGAGTAAAAAGTGAGTAGTGGAAAGATGGTTTGAAACATCAGTTCCCCTGCCTTAAAAGTTGCAGGAAAGTATGGATCTTCTGCTAGCGAAATGGAGCAGTGGCTTCAGCATGAAGTGGGACTCATTGAACCAAACCAGTCTCCCTACCTTGATGCCGGTTCACAACTGCCTATACCGTATATTGGGGACAATATTCCCTTCTCAGTTTTCTTCTCGTACAATTTTTGTTGTTTTAACTCGATAAATGTTTGGATTTCTTTGGAATTCAATAGCAACATTCAACGGCGACTACATATCAAACAAGTAAGAACAGACGAGTCTGAACAGATGTTTGCTTTGCTCAAATTGCAGGTTCACTAAAGCTTTAAAAGTAAAGAAAATGCTCAAGTGATTAACTTTATTAGTATTTTCCATGCTTTTAAATTTTTAAGATGTCTGAGTTTATCAGTACCGAAGACCACTCGTACCTCTGTCACGTCTAGTTGTCATTGTACCTGTTTTTTATCGTAAATTGGACGTAGGCCGCACATTGTTCACGTATAAAAATACTTTAAGGTCAACGGAAATCATCTTTTAAATGAAATAAACCTAGTAATAAAATGAACATTTCAAATTAGATAAGTGGAAATAATTTTAAACTACTTCCTGAAAGCACAATGGTAAATATCGTTCGTTGAGTGATCATGTTTTGAGGACCGTATCCACAATACGGCGCGTGGGATGAACATGATATAGGTTGGACTGAGAAGACCGTGAACTTCTGCTTACCTAGTGGGGATAGACTCGAATTGTCTGCCATCAATACTGTGCAATAAAATGCCGGGTGTCTTCTTAAATTATAGATAATAAATAAATAAATTTATGTATTTTCTGTGTATAAATTATACAAAGAAAATGCATAAATTTCTCCATTGTTCTTATAATGGGAATGTCATTGAACACATTAAATTGGTAGGTTGGCGACTTGGCTTGGCGATGCTTATAGAAAAGACGGAAAGAGAGTTTGACACAGGGTGTGTCGGGAAGAGAAGTGGTGAAGCGGAAAAGGATAGATAGGGAAACGATAGAGATGCGCTTTGCGCATATGATGCTAGTGTTGAGGGTATTTTTTTGTAGGTAGTTTAAGGGTGGTAGAGGTTAATTACCCGTCAGGGCTTTGTATGGGTGGATCTTTAGTTAGTAGGCATCGTTAGTTCCGGACGTGGGTGGGTAGGCTTGCCGTATTGGTTAGGTCTCCTTTACCACAAAATGTTCGCTTGAGTCGGTGCTGGTCAGTCGAGTCTGTCCGTCCGTCCGTCGTTAGAGTCGTGTTAGGTGTATTTTGGTCTCGGTTGGGGTGCGAGTGTTTTCATTTTTGAGCTCTGGAATTGTTTGTGCGGTATTTGCGGAGTGTCTTGCGGGAATGTGAGTTGTAAGTAGAGTTGTGGGTGCGTGTCGTGAATATTTTGCCAGGTTCTTTTTGCGTGTTTGTGGAGTGTAATGTTGATTGGTTGCAAGTTTGCTCGACGATGTAGTTGTGCAGAGGTGTAGAAATCTTGCCATTCTGAATTTGTTATGTATCTCGTGGCTCGGTTTTGTACGCGCTGGAGTGTTGAGATAGATGTTGGTGGAAGTGTGTGTAGGGGAATGGCTGGGTAGATGAGAGTGGGTCTTACTAGAGCTATGTAGAGTTGGCGTTTCACTTCTAGGTTTAGGTGTTTGAATCGGTAAAGGCGTGAGAGGTTTTGGTTTGCTAATGCTGCTCGTTGTCTGGTGTGGGGTGCGTATCCGGTTGTGCTGATTGTGAGTCCCATAACTTTGCCTGAGTTTGTGTAGGGGTGTGGAGAGTTGATGATGTGCACTGTTGGGTGTTTGCGACGGCTGATGGCGATTATTTTGAATTTGTTTGCATTGGTTTGGATTTTTCATTTTCGTTCGTAATCGTTGATTTGGGCGATGGTTCGTGTTGTTAGAAGAGCTGCCATGTTATATGAATGGTTATGGGATGTAATTTGTGTGATGTTTGGTAGGTTCGCCTCTCTTTCACGCTTTTAAAGGACGCTCAATGACCGTATCTGTGATACGAGTTTCACCAGTGCACAAGTACAAGAATATTGTAATGGCGGGTACTGTTGGGATGGATATATTTGTTTGTCATCCACATCTGCAAGATATACGAGTATCTAAAGAAAATATAAAATCCCCGTCATATTTGAGGGTCGTGTACAGTAGTGTAAAAATAATTTGAATTTTTTCCAAATCTAACTCTGAAAATTGAGTGTTGATGTTGAATTTCACCGTATGATTTTACTTGAAGCAGAGCCTGGACAGTGACTACCAAGTCAGGAAGAAAGTATACACACAAACAAGAGCATCAGAGTTTAGTATATTATACATGCATCGATACATGTATCGATATTATAAGCATACATCAATGATATATCGATAATACAAGCCTGCATCAATTTATATTTATATATAGATAGTATAAGCTTACATCGATTCATATATCGATGTTATACGCATACATCGATACAAGTATCGATATTATATTAGCATACATTGATACATATTTCGATATTATAAGCATATCGATACATGTATCGATATTACAAGAATATCGATACATGTATCGATATAATAAGAATATCGATACATGTATTGATATAATAAGAATATCGATACATGTATCGATATGATAAGAATATTGATACATGTATCGATATAATAAGAATATCGATACATGTATCGATAAAATAAGAATATCGATACACATTTGCACCAAAAAAAAGTTTGCTACTCGATTGTGGTCTATAGGTAGGTGATCTATGAACAGCACCGCAATCTGGTGCATCTTAACAAGTCCTCTAGCAGGTCCAGATCTCCCTCTTCTCAATCTATAAAGTACAAAAGTCACCTGGGGTCATAACCGCTGAGTCATACTCCAGTGAGTAACTCGTTGCCTTATCTGACGAGATCAACGAGTCAAACGTGGGAAGATCTGCCTAGAGGTCCTGTGTGAAGTGTGTTCGTGAAATGTGTCTTCTGGCCGATGTATCTATACTATAATAGGGGCCGCGTCCGTCCGTCCGTCCGTCCGTCCGTCCGTCACACCCACCAGCCTGCAGCGTGCGATGAGCGTATCTGTGATACAAGCCCCATCAACTCCACAATTATCGGTGTATTAATCCATCAAATTGGGAGTCGGAATGAATATCACATGTGCTCGTATTGTTAGGGAATAGGAACGTCTCACATGTGATGTGTCGAACATTATTATGCACTAGTACATACCTTTTTTTTAGAAGGGGGATTATGTCACGCTGCTGCAGCGCTGCGAGAAGGTCGAGGTGTAGGGTTTTTTGGTGTACGCGACCCATCAAATATGACGGGAATCGATAATTTCCCCAAAAAAATATTTCAGATGTGGATTAAAAACAAATACTTCCAATTCAACAGAACCCGAGTTTAAAATATTTTCAATCTAGTGCACTGGTGAAACTCCTATCAAAAATCGTCGCTAAGCTTCCTTGACAGCGTGGCAGAGCGACATACCAACTGAGCTTAACATAGCTTTCCCGTGCATGATTTGTCATGCTATTCTGTGGCTTTCCAATACTTTGCCAAGTCTCAACCGCTGATATTCTATTCAACCTAATCTAACCTACCAATACACGTGATATTCTATACAACCTAATCTAACCTACCAATACACGTGATATTCTATACAACCTAATCTAACCTACCAATACACGAGATATTCTATACAACCTAATCTAACCTACCAATACACGAGATATTCTATACAACCTAATCTAACCTACCAATACACGAGATATTCTATACAACCTAATCTAACCTACCAATACACGTGATATTCTATACAACCTAATCTAACCTACCAATACACGAGATATTCTATACAACCTAATCTAACCTACCAATACACGAGATATTCTATACAACCTAATCTAACCTACCAATACACGAGATATTCTATACAACCTAATCTAACCTACCAATACACGAGATATTCTATACAACCTAATCTAACCTACCAATACACGAGATATTCTATACAACCTAATCTAACCTACCAATACACGAGATATTCTATACAACCTAATCTAACCTACCAATTCACGAGATATTCTATACAACCTAATCTAACCTACCAATACACGAGATATTCTATACAACCTAATCTAACCTACCAATACACGAGATATTCTATACAACCTAATCTAACCTACCAATACACGTGATATTCTATACAACCTAATCTAACCTACCAATACACGAGATATTCTATACAACCTAATCTAACCTACCAATACACGAGATATTCTATACAACCTAATCTAACCTACCAATACACGAGATATTCTATACAACCTAATCTAACCTACCAATACACGAGATATTCTATACAACCTAATCTAACCTACCAATACACAAGATATTCTATGCAACCTAATCTAACCTACCAATACACGTGATATTCTATACAACCTAATCTAACCTACCAATACACGTGATGTTCTATACAACCTAATCTAACCTACCAATACACGTGATATTCTATTCAACCTAATCTAACCTACCAATACACGTGATATTCTATTCAACCTAATCTAACCTACCAATACACGTGATATTCTATTCAACCTAATCTAACCTACCAATACACGAGATATTCTATACAACCTAATCTAACCTACCAATACACGAGATATTCTATACAACCTAATCTAACCTACCAATACACGTGATGTTCTATACAACCTAATCTAACCTACCAATACACGTGATATTCTATTCAACCTAATCTAACCTACCAATACACGTGATGTTCTATTCAACCTAATCTAACCTACCAATACACGTGATATTCTATTCAACCTAATCTAACCTACCAATACACGTGATATTCTATTCAACCTAATCTAACCTACCAATACACGTGATGTTCTATACAACCTAATCTAACCTACCAATACACGAGATATTCTATACAACCTAATCTAAACTACCAATACACGAGATATTCTATACAACCTAATCTAACCTACCAATACACGAGATATTCTATACAACCTAATCTAACCTACCAATACACGAGATATTCTATACAACCTAATCTAACCTACCAATACACGAGATATTCTATACAACCTAATCTAACCTACCAATACACGAGATATTCTACACAACCTAATCTAACCTACCAATACACGAGATATTCTATACAACCTAATCTAACCTACCAATACACGAGATATTCTATACAACCTAATCTAACCTACCAATACACGTGGTATTCTATACAACCTAATCTAACCTACCAATACACGAGATATTCTATACAACATAATCTAACCTACCAATACACGAGATATTCTATACAACCTAATCTAACCTACCAATACACGAGATATTCTATACAACCTAATCTAACCTACCAATACACGAGATATTCTATACAACCTAATCTAACCTACCAATACACGAGATATTCTATACAACCTAATCTAACCTACCAATACACGTGATATTCTATACAACCTAATCTAACCTACCAATACACGAGATATTCTATACAACCTAATCTAACCTACCAATACACGAGATATTCTATACAACCTAATCTAACCTACCAATACACGAGATATTCTATACAACCTAATCTAACCTACCAATACACGAGATATTCTATACAACCTAATCTAACCTACCAATACACGAGATATTCTATACAACCTAATCTAACCTACCAATACACGTGATATTCTATACAACCTAATCTAACCTACCAATACACGTGATGTTCTATACAACCTAATCTAACCTACCAATACACGTGATATTCTATTCAACCTAATCTAACCTACCAATACACGTGATATTCTATTCAACCTAATCCAACCTACCAATACACGTGATATTCTATTCAACCTAATCTAACCTACCAATACACGAGATATTCTATACAACCTAATCTAACCTACCAATACACGAGATATTCTATACAACCTAATCTAACCTACCAATACACGTGATGTTCTATACAACCTAATCTAACCTACCAATACACGTGATATTCTGTTCAACCTAATCTAACCTACCAATACACGTGATGTTCTATTCAACCTAATCTAACCTACCAATACACGTGATATTCTATTCAACCTAATCTAACCTACCAATACACGTGATGTTCTATACAACCTAATCTAACCTACCAATACACGTGATATTCTATTCAACCTAATCTAACCTACCAATACACGTGATGTTCTATTCAACCTAATCTAACCTACCAATACACGAGATATTCTATACAAACTAATCTAACCTACCAATACACGTGATGTTCTATACAACCTAATCTAACCTACCAATACACGAGATATTCTATACAACCTAATCTAACCTACCAATACACGTGATGTTCTATACAACCTAATCTAACCTACCAATACACGTGATATTCTGTTCAACCTAATCTAACCTACCAATACACGTGATGTTCTATTCAACCTAATCTAACCTACCAATACACGTGATATTCTATTCAACCTAATCTAACCTACCAATACACGTGATGTTCTATACAACCTAATCTAACCTACCAATACACGTGATATTCTATTCAACCTAATCTAACCTACCAATACACGTGATGTTCTATTCAACCTAATCTAACCTACCAATACACGAGATATTCTATACAACCTAATCTAACCTACCAATACACGTGATGTTCTATACAACCTAATCTAACCTACCAATACACGAGATATTCTATACAACCTAATCTAACCTACCAATACACGAGATATTCTATACAACCTAATCTAACCTACCAATACACGTGATATTCTATTCAACTTAATCTAACCTACCAATACACGAGATATTCTATACAACCTAATCTAACCTACCAATACACGTGATATTCTATACAACCTAATCTAACCTACCAATACACGTGATATTCTATTCAACTTAATCTAACCTACCAATACACGTGATATACATTCCGACTCCCAATCTGCTGGGTTAATACACCGAAAATTGTGGAGTTGATGAAGCTTGTATCACAGATACGCTCATCTCACACTGCAGGCTGGTGGGTGTGACACACGGACGGACGGACGGACGCGGCTCCTTTTATAACATAGGTAGTGATAGTGATTTTTGACGGCCCGCGTGCAACTCCGGCCTCAACAACTCTAGATAAATTGATTTTTTTATTTCTTACGGTCTTCATTTCATTTCGCTTTCTCCCTTATTTCAAAAGATCGGTTGGACTGGTAAACCTGATAGAACGATATTGTATCACAGATGCCTATAAAAAGAGGATACATTTTTAGTAGACACTTATATCCACCAAAAATGACTCCTTTTTTTCAGCCTAGAGCCATACCTTATAGCTACCATAAAAATGTTTTTAAATGAACAATTCAGATGCGGATCCTCTCTTCCTTCGATTCCACTTTGTATTCTCTGTGAATGATTTTCGAATGAATTTGATTTAGTCAAGTGCAATTTGAGGATAAAAATTGGAAGTCATGCAGTGTTCAGGTCTCCTGTTATTATAGGGTCGGCGAGAGATGACACACCAAGCGAGCGAGCAAGCAACTGTTTATTGTCATAAAGGGAGCCAAACAAACAAACACGCAAACATGCAAGTAAACAAGCAAACGTGCAAGCAAGCAAATACTCAAACAAGCAAGCAAACACGCAAACACGCAAACAAGCAAGCAAGCAGACAAGCAAACAAGCAGACAAGCAAACAAGAAAGCAAACTATCAAACAAGCAAACAAGCAAGCAAACTATCAAACAAGTAAACAAGCAAACAAGCATGCAAACTATCAAACAAGCAAACAAGCAAACAAGCAAGCAAACTATCAAACAAGTAAACAAGCAAGCAAACTATCAAACAAGTAAACAAGTATACGTGCAAGCAAGCAAATAGTCAAACAAGCAAACAAGCGAGCAAACTATCAAACAAGCAAGCAAACAAGCAAACAAGCAAAAAAGCAAGCAGACTATCAAACAAGTAAACAAGCAAGCAAGCTATCAAACAAGCAAACGAGCAAAAAAGCAAGCAAGCAAACAAGCAAGCAAGCAAGCAAACAAACTATCAAACAAGCAAGCAAGCAAACAAGCAAGCAACTGTACATTAGTATAAAGGGGTCAAGCAAGCAAGCACTGTATTACCATTAATGGAATGATTGCACTTCTAGGTCACTTTCATACGGCTAAAAATTAATAATTTTTTAGCCAGTGCACTGCGTCATTGAAGTCACACATACCTGAGGGTCATTGGAATTAGTTTTTATTTGCACACGTTGAGGTTTGCCTGTGTTGTTGTGTAGGGGATTATCTGTGTAGGTAAACAGAAAATCGCTTGTATTTTTATTCAGGGGATTACCGGTAGCATTACAAAAGGGAACACAAACACTTATCCCCTGTGTGGAGCTGCATTAAGCTCAGCAACGCAGGATCTCAGCTCAGTATTTATGGCGTAGTTGGAAATTCCTGTTTGTGTAGGTAAATTCCTGTTTTTGTAGGTAACGGACACCTTGTACGCGCTTTGGGTATCTGCGGCCTCCTTAGTCGCCACTTCTGGAGAGGAAAGAGTCTTAGTCTACAAATAAGGAAGGAAAGAAACCTAATTCTTAGTTTCCACTTCAAGAAAGAAAACTCTTACTCCTAGTCATCACTTCTGGAAATATAAAGCCTTATCCTTAGTCTCGAATTTTGGTAAGACAGAAAGCGTTTCATCAGTGTTCACTATTGGGAAAAACACCTCCTCAGTGTCCACGTTTGGAGATAAATAAACCTCCTCAGTGTCCACGTTTGGAGATAAATAAACCTCTTCAGTGTCCACGTTTGGAGATAAATAAACCTCCTCAGTGTCCACGCTTGGAGATAAATAAACCTCTTCAGTGTCCACGTTTGGAGATAAATAAACCTCCTCAGTGTCCACGTTTGGAGATAAATAAACCTCCTCAGTGTCCACGTTTGGAGAGAAAGAAACCTCCTCAGTGTCCACGTTTGGAAAGAAAGAAACCTCCTCAGTGTCCACATTTGGAGAGAAAGAAACCTCTTCAGTGTCCACGTTTGGAGATAAATAAACCTCCTCAGTGTCCACGTTTGGAGATAAATAAACCTCCTCAGTGTCCACGTTTGGAGATAAATAAACCTCCTCAGTGTCCACATTTGGAGAGAAAGAAACCTCTTCAGTGTCCACGTTTGGAGATAAATAAACCTCCTCAGTGTCCACGTTTGGAGATAAATAAACCTCCTCAGTGTCCACGTTTGGAGATAAATAAACCTCCTCAGTGTCCACGTTTGGAGATAAATAAACCTCCTCAGTGTCCACGTTTGGAGAGAAAGAAACCTCCTCAGTGTCCACGTTTGGAGATAAATAAACCTCCTCAGTGTCCACGTTTGGAGAGAAAGAAACCTCCTCAGTGTCCACGTTTGGAGATAAATAAACCTCCTCAGTGTCCACATTTGGAGAGAAAGAAACCTCTTCAGTGTCCACGTTTGGAGATAAATAAACCTCCTCAGTGTCCACGTTTGGAGAGAAAGAAACCTCCTCAGTGTCCACGTTTGGAGATAAATAAACCTCCTCAGTGTCCACATTTGGAGAGAAAGAAACCTCTTCAGTGTCCACGTTTGGAGATAAATAAACCTCCTCAGTGTCCACGTTTGGAGAGAAAGAAACCTCTTCAGTGTCCACGTTTGGAGATAAATAAACCTCCTCAGTGTCCACATTTGGAGAGAAAGAAACCTCTTCAGTGTCCACGTTTGGAGATAAATAAACCCCCTCAGTGTCCACGTTTGGAGATAAATAAACCTCCTCAGTGTCCACGTTTGGAGATAAATAAACCTCCTCAGTGTCCACATTTGGAGAGAAAGAAACCTCCTCAGTGTCCACGTTTGGAGATAAATAAACCTCCTCAGTGTCCACGTTTGGAGAGAAAGAAACCTCCTCAGTGTCCACGTTTGGAGATAAATAAACCTCCTCAGTGTCCACATTTGGAGAGAAAGAAACCTCTTCAGTGTCCACGTTTGGAGATAAATAAACCCCCTCAGTGTCCACGTTTGGAGATAAATAAACCTCCTCAGTGTCCACGTTTGGAGATAAATAAACCTCCTCAGTGTCCACATTTGGAGAGAAAGAAACCTCCTCAGTGTCCACGTTTGGAGATAAATAAACCTCCTCAGTGTCCACGTTTGGAGAGAAAGAAACCTCCTCAGTGTCCACATTTGGAGAGAAAGAAACCTCCTCAGTGTCCACATTTGGAGATAAATAAACCTCCTCAGTGTCCACGTTTGGAGAGAAAGAAACCTCCTCAGTGTCCACGTTTGGAGAGAAAGAAACCTCCTCAGTGTCCACATTTGGAGAGAAAGAAACCTCCTCAGTGTCCACATTTGGAGATAAATAAACCTCCTCAGTGTCCACGTTTGGAGAGAAAGAAACCTCCTCAGTGTCCACATTTGGAGAGAAAGAAACCTCCTCAGTGTCCACGTTTGGAGAGAAAGAAACCTCCTCAGTGTCCACGTTTGGAGATAAATAAACCTCCTCAGTGTCCACATTTGGAGAGAAAGAAACCTCTTCAGTGTCCACATTTGGAGATAAATAAACCTCCTCAGTGTCCACATTTGGAGAGAAAGAAACCTCCTCAGTGTCCACGTTTGGAGATAAATAAACCTCCTCAGTGTCCACGTTTGGAGAGAAAGAAACCTCCTCAGTGTCCACGTTTGGAGAGAAAGAAACCTCCTCAGTGTCCACGTTTGGAGAGAAAGAAACCTCTTCAGTGTCCACGTTTGAAGAGAAAGAAACCTCCTCAGTGTCCACGTTTGGAGAGAAAGAAACCTCCTCAGTGTCCACGTTTGAAGAGAAAGAAACCTCCTCAGTGTCCACTTTTGGAGAGAAAGAAACCTCCTCAGTGTCCACGTTTGGAGAGAAAGAAACCTCCTCAGTGTCCACCTTAGAAAAGAAAGAAATCTCGTCAGTGTCTAGTTTTGGAAAGGAAGAAACATCGTTAGTCTCTACTTCGAAAAAAACTTTTCCTTAATATCCACTTTTGGAGAGAAAGAAACCTTATTTCTAGTCTGTACTTCGAAAAATAGAGAAATCTTATTTCTGGTTTCCACTCTTGGAAAGAAAGAAACCTCCTCAGGGTCCACGTTTGGACCGAGAGGAGTCACACTCCAAGAGCTGGATTCGCTTTCAAAGACCCGATCCTCCTCAACGTCTACGTTTGGATCGAGAGGAGTCACCCGGTCCGTTGCCAAATAATGGAGCAGCGATCTATCAGTGTTGCCGCTCACCAGCACACAACCTGAGAAATGAAGGCCCGCAAGCTACCCATGAAGGCACTCGGTGTGATCGACGAGTCCGTCTCTGCCGTCTCAGAGACACACCGAGAGATGCGCGCGCCACCGGACACTGACTTACGACATCCCATTAGCATTCAATTTTGGCGCCGTAATGTGTTAAGACCCTTTGGTAAGCATCGGTGCAGGTAATCTTGACGTATGCGAGTGGATGCCTTCATCAATTTGCCGCGACGCAGGCGAGTTTGGAGCCATTGTTTCTGAGTCATCGACGCCCGCTTGCCTGCCTGCCTGACTGCCTGCAGCGACTACATAGTTCTGTCGGTGCCCTCTTTTGGAGAGAAAGAAGCCTTATTCTTCGTCTGCAGTTCAAGAAATGAAAACCTTGCTCAAAGCCTTCATTTCTGAAAAGAAATAAGCCTTATTCTTGGTCTGCAGTTCAAGAAATGAAAACCTTGCTCCAGGTCTTCAGTTCTGAAAAGAAATAAGCCTTATTCTTGGTCTACAATTCAAGAAAGAAGAACCTTATTCCTAGTCTCTACTTCAATAAAGAAAAACCTTACTCTAAGTTTCCACTTCAACAAAGAAAAATCTAACTCTAAGTTTTCAATCTGGAAAGAAAAAGCCGTCCCCTTAGTTTCCACTTCAAGAAAGAAGTAAGCCTTATTCTTAGTCTTTGCTCGAAGAAGGAGACACCTCACTCTAAGTCTTCAGTTCTGGATAGAAATAAGCCTTATTCTTGGTCTCCACTTCAAGAAAGAAAAACCTTACATCAAGGCTTCACTTCTGGGAAAAAATAAGCTTTATTCTTGGTCTCCACTTCAAGAAAGAAAGAAACCTACACTTTGTAGATTGAAGATGACAGACGCAAATTTCGTGGAGCGATGGACGACTCCAAACTGAAGCCAAGAGATACCAATTGGCCATCGCTGTGATCCTATCAATGCATAATGGCAACGATGCTTCATTCTCCTACTGTCGGCCTCTTTAATTTAATCTTTTTGGCGCTTTTATTTGCGATGTCGCGGTCGGGCCAAAAAAATGTCATGCAAAACCGCCTCTTCAATTGAATCTTTTTGGAGCTATTATTCGCAATATCGCGGTCGCACCTAAAAACGTCATTCCAACAATAAAAAAAAATAAAAAAAACGTCATCGGTCTTCAAAGTTGGAGATGACTTTGGGCATCAAAGCTCCACCAATCACCCACATCCTCATGAAATGAGCTCATGCTGATGTTTACCGCGCCACAACGGCGTCCATCTTCGACTTGAAGCTTTTGCTCCGGCCTGATCAGAGGTTGGAGCTGAGATAATCTGCTGCCGAGAGCAGGGACGCTGGAGCCAAAGTGCGACGTTCGCTGCAGACAGCCGCTCGTTATGACACAATCGGCGGGCCATGAAATGCCACACAGGCGCTCTGCTGATTTGAGGTAAAAACCGCTGAGGCTGAAGTGCCTAAGCGTGGAGCCTGAGGTAGTTTGACGACTATGCAGAATGGAGGCGGCTAAAACGATAAGCTGAAGTGCTTAAGCGTGGAGCTTGAGGTAGCGTGTCTCAGAGGTGCTCCGTGTTCTGAAATTATGCTTTAGTCACGACTTACCGCAATTCTTTGGTTTCTGACAGCAAAATCAAACAGCAGCTCGTGTTCCACGATAGCATTGGCCAAAAGTCGTATAAAGGGCATGAATATTCAAGACAAATGATGCTTCTTTCGTTTCTGATAGCATCATACTTGAGAATAAGAAATAGCAGCTCGTGCTCCCTGTTTTCGTCGGCACAAATTTATTTAAATGGGGATGAATGTTCAAAACAAATGATGCAGTCATGAATCCTTACACTTAATCCCCACTTCACATTCACCCCCTCGCACTAAGCGAGATATTTCACGGGTCTCTCGTGCGATGAAGCGATAGGAGCGTCGAAATTGAGCAGGAAAGTCTTGTGAGAAGGCAAGAGAACGTTATTTTTTTTATTTAAAGCTGCGCACGAACATGCTCGGTGCGGGCACTGTACGATATGCGTCGAATAATGAACGAAAATCCGAAAATTTCAGTACTTTGTGTAAACCGTGTCTACAATACAGCTTCTGGGACAAACAAGCTCCAAAATTTTGGTACTTTAAGTTGACCGTATCCACAATACAGTTTTTGGGATGAACAAACCCAACATTTCCTATGCTTGAGTAGACCGTATCCACAATACGAGTACAGCTTTTGGGATGAACAAACCCAAAAATTTCAAGAGTTAAGGAGACCGTCCCAGGCCCCTGTCGCTCAGGTGGTCATTTTTCATGTTTTTGTTGGAAAAGAACCCATAGGTGGTGGACTATTCAGTCCTAAAATTTTATGGCGCTACGGACAATAGATCCCCCCCCAGGGGGGGGGATTTATTGCAAAGTAAGGGGACCAAAATCTTTAACTTTGAGCCCATTTAAACCCCATATAAAAAGAAAACAAATGGGAAATGTAAAAAAAAAACATTTGAGTTTGTTAGGAATGTTCCAAGAATTCTAAAACTGTCTTTGTTTTTGTTCTAGCATCAAAACTCGATGACGAGTAACATTTTGAAATATCAATATCAGTAAAATGTTAATACCTAAAACCAAATGTCAAATTTTTTCAAAAAATTAGCCCTAAAACAAAAAATGAATGAAATGAATTGTGTTTCTTTTCAAGAGTTACATATCATAGTCAAATTTCATAAGAATCAGACTGAAAATGAAAAATTTCATATTTAAAAAAAAAAAAAATTGGGGAGGGGTTTGGAAATCACAATTCACAGTGTGAACATGAAGTTATGTATGGAAATTATCGGAATAAATTAAAACTGCATTCAATTACATAAATTGTTCATTATATTACACTTCAACCAACAATTTCGTTTTTGGCTTGTACTCAAAAGCTATAACTTTCAACATATCAAAGCCTAAGAGTCAGTGAGTTTTGATGCTAGAACAAAACCAAAGACAGTTTGAGAATCCTTGGAACATTCCTAACAAATTCAAATGGGCTTTTTTTCATATACAAATTTTTCGAAAAAATATATAGCTCTAAACCCAAAAAATTACTATTTTTAGAAATTTAAAAAATTGGGAAAAATAGAAAAATTTGAATTTGAAAAAAAGCCCATTTGAGTTTGTTAGGAATGTTTCAAGGATTCTAAAACTGTCTTTGGTTTTGTTCTAGCATCAAAACTCGAAGACAAGTACAATTTTGAAATATCCATAAAATATACCAAAAAAACTAATTTTTTGAAAAAAACTAAGCCCCAAATCGAAAAAACGACACGAGTAAAAAAGGTTTACTTTCACATAATACATATGCTGGCCAATTTTCAAACGAATCGGACGAAAAAAGTTCAAAAAGTGGGACGATCTCCTAAGTGGACTGTATCCACAATATGGCGAGTGGGATGAACATGATAAGTTGGGTCGAGAAGACCGACAATTTTTCCCAACCTGGCCAAAAATTTCTTAACGAGTATTTCTTCTAACCTTACGGAAAATTTATACATTTTTTCCTGTAAATTCCAGTTTCGGAGGTGAGAAGTGGCGACGTGGGTGCATCGCAGCTATATTAGCTCGCTCATTTGAATGCCCCATAATGGATGGCACGTCCAGGTGTCGGTGCCCAGCCGTGAATAGCAATTTGCTCAGCTGCGCGGGCACGATGCACGGCATCCGTGAGAGATGGATACTCGTGAGGCTCGAGCCTCTTTATTATGAGTCACGGACCCTGCACACTTTATCGCTTCTGCATCGTAATGAAGCCAAAGTGATGGCTGCGTCTCTTCGCTCTCTGCAGCACTGCACGACGCGGTCCATGCAGCTCCGCGTCCGAGATGTTTTCTATATATTCGATATTTAGCCGGTATTTATACGGTATTTGTGCGGTATTTATGCGATATTTATGCGATATCTGAACGACATTTATGCGAAATTTATACGATATATATGCGATTTTTATAATATATTTGTATGAAATTTATGTGATATTTATGTGATATTCATGCAATATTTATGCGATATTTATGCGATATTTATGATCCTAATGCAATTTTTATGCATTATTTATACGATATTCATACGTTAGTTGAGCGTAAATAGGTATATTTATGATAGTAACATTTGTGCGTACGTGGTTAGGAGGCAGAGAACAGGTATGCATATATTTGGTTGTGTAGCTTTGTGGTGTGTGGGTATAGGGGTAGGGGTAGGGGTGTGTGGGTATAGGGGTAGGTGTGTGGGTGTGGGTGTGTGGTGAGTAGGGGTGTGTGGGTATAGGGGTAGGTGTGCGTGTGGGTGTGGGTGTGTGGTGAGTAGGGGTGTGTGGGTATAGGGGTAGGTGTGCGTGTGGGTGTGTGGTGAGTAGGGGTGTGGTGAGTAGGGGTGTGTGGGTATAGGGGTAGGTGTGTGTGTGGGTGTGGGTGTGTGGTGAGTAGGGGTGTGTGGGTATAGGGGTAGGTGTGGGTGTGGGTGTGGGTGTGTGGTGAGTAGGGGTGTGTGTGGGTATAGGGGTAGGTGTGCGTGTGGGTGTGGGTGTGTGGTGAGTAGGGGTGTGTGGGTATAGGGGTAGGTGTGGGTGTGGGTGTGTGGTGAGTAGGGGTGTGGTGAGTAGGGGTGTGTGGGTATAGGGGTAGGTGTGTGTGTGGGTGTGGGTGTGTGGTGAGTAGGGGTGTGTGGGTATAAGGGTAGGTGTGTGTGTGGGTGTGGGTGTGTGGTGAGTAGGGGTGTGGTGAGTAGGGGTGTGTGGGTATAGGGGTAGGTGTGTGTGTGTGGGTGTGGGTGTGTGGTGAGTAGGGGTGTGTGGGTATAGGGGTAGGTGTGTGTGTGGGGGTGTGGGTGTGTGGTGAGTAGGGGTGTGTGGGTATAGGGGTAGGTGTGTGTGTGGGTGTGGGTGTGTGGTGAGTAGGGGTGTGTGTGGTATAGGGGTAGGTGTGTGTGTGGGTGTGGGTGTGTGGTGAGTAGGGGTGTGTGGGTATAGGGGTAGGTGTGTGTGTGTGTGTGTGTGTGTGGGTGTGGGTGTGTGGTGGGTAGGGGTGTGTGGGTATAGGGGTAGGTGTGTGTGTGGGTGTGGGTGTGTGGTGAGTAGGGGTGTGTGGGTATAGGGGTGTGTGTGGGTGTGAGTGTGTGGTGGGTAAGGGTGTGTGGGTATAGGGGTAGGTGTGTGTGTGGGTGTGGGTGTGTGGTGAGTAGGGGTGTGTGGGTATAGGGGTAGGTGTGTGTGTGGATGTGTGGTGGGTAGGGGTGTGTGGGTTTAGGGGTATGCGTGTGTGGATGTGGTAGTTTGAGAGGTAAGAGGGTGAGTGTTTGCATGGGTTTGCTTGTTAAAATGTGCATGTGCGGGTATGCGGACATGTGGGTATAGTTGCAATCTTTCATAACCATATCCTTTAAAACAAATAGAAGTGTCTTCTTCGCCTATTTTTTCAATTAATGGAATTTCTGAGACACTGAAAAATAGAAAATTGAAATATTCATTTCCAGAAATCGAATTTTGAGACGCCGTTCTACCTTGCTAAAAATATACTCATACATTTAACACTATAAAATTACCTATATACAGCATGTCCCACAAAAACCTGAACCGAGTATCTAGTTCCCCGTATCAGAGATGCCATCATCAGAATATAATAAGCATTTAATGTCAAGCAAAATTATGTGGTATTACTGATTACTTCTGATACGGGACATTATTTCGGGTATTATTGATAGGGGAATATAAATACCCGGTTCGGGTTTTTGTGGGACATACTGTAAATGGAAAATAAAAATGTTTACCAAGGAAATACTACGCGTTTACTCTAGTTCCATTTAGCTCGTGAAGTCGGCACGGGCAAGCTGGACTGAGGTACAAGGTACAAAACACTCGTCCCGGCCATTTTTGCATCCGCAACAACTGAGTTTTTGCTGACGTCGAACAAGCATCGTGAGACGAGTGCGTGAATGTCAAACATTTGAGCAATTTATTAACTATCGGCGATCCCGTAGTAGGTTGTTTCTAAGGACAATAGATACGTTTGGCATTATTTGTGTGCGTTGTTGCGTGCAGTGTACTGGCAGGTGACGCAGTGTAGGTATGACTGACGCATACAAACATGTGTTACCCCCCCACACGTCACCCATTGCACGCCACCAACCACACGCCACACACCACCCACCACACACCACCCACCACACGCCACACACCACCCATCACACACCACCCACCACCCACCACCCACCACACGCCATCCACCACCCACACCACACACCACCCACCACCCACCACCCACCACACAACACCCACCACACACCACGACACCCCCCCCCCCCCCCCCAGCAGATAGCACCGTCGCCTCTAAGCTTCCCGTTCAGTTTGCTACTTTGATTGAAAGCGTTGGCGCCTGGCGTAAAAAAATCCAAGAGAGCCTGATTTTAGCGAGCCGTGTCCTAAAAAGCGCCTGACAAGCCTGGCCTGCACTCGCAGGCACCTCGCATTGAGCAGGGATCGGCTTGTGAAGGCGGCGGCCAAAAAATGCCTTTGACTGGACAGTGCGGCGGCGCCGCTGCGCAAAGCTGCCGCCGCTCCTTACGGCCTCCTGTTGGTTGCTGCAATTTGTTAGCATTTGTTGCGCGTCCTGTGTGGTGCTTTGGATTTGCCCATATTCGTGCTGAATTCATTCTGGGCAATTGGTCAGCATTATCATCGCTCCTCACATGCTGTGTGGTGCTTTGAATTTGCCCAAATTCGTGCTGAGTTCCATCTTGCTCAGTCTGCATTGCAATAGTCGGGGTCAGTGTTAAATTGTTTAGTGCTTTGAATTCACCCATATTCCTACAGAATTCATTCCCGCTCAGTCTGCCGTAAAGTAAGGTAAATGCAAGTGAAAGAGAGATAAAGAAAACCAAAGCACTTTTGGTGTCATGAGCATAAGCTACGAAAGTGTGATAGGGTTGGTTATGCAAAGCTTGAAGAAGAAAGTTATGGCCTGTAGGTTGAATTCACCCGCACATGAACTAGGCATGTTTACGACTGCGAGTACAAATTTCTACAGGTCACAATCCTATTCACCACGACCATTTACCGTAGCTATTTATGGCCTCGTGCATTATGGCTTTATTTTCGCTTAGTAGTTTGAATCTGCCCATTTTCAGTAACATTTGATAGCACGCAGTTAGTGGCTCAGTGTAGATCGTTATTTCTGTGAGGTTTTTTTACGGTTAGACAGTTTTCATTTAATGTAGAATGTTTTACCAGTGAAGAAATGTACGAGCTTTGCCATCTTAGTTAACATGAGTTACACGTATACAAGTCACACGTACACAAGTCACACGTACACAAGTCACACGTACACAAGTCACACGTACACAAGTCACACGTACACAAGTCACACGTACACAAGTCACACGTACACAAGTCACACGTACACAAGTCACACGTACACAAGTCACACGTACACAAGTCACACGTACACAAATCACACGTACACAAGTCACACGTGCACAAGTCACACGTACACAAGTCACACGTACACAAGTCACACGTACACAAGTCACACGTACACAAGTCACACGTACACAAGTCACACGTACACAAGTCACACGTACACAAGTCACACGTACACAAGTCACACGTACACAAGTCACACGTACACAAGTCACACGTACACAAGTTCCCTCCCACTCTCTCTTTCTCTCTCGCTCCCTGCCTCTCCCTCGTTCTCTCTCACGCTCCCAAACAAAATTCTTCCTTTGGAATTCAACAATTGGAATTTTCCTTCGTAATTTTCGAACTATTTAAATATTCCGTCGTAAGTTCTGACAGATGAGATTTTCAGATTACAAAATAATTAACAAAATAATTGGTAATTAAGATAACTAATTGTCTTAACAATTAAGAAAAATCAAGTGTAATATTTGAGCAAAAAGGAAACAAAAACTCGACGTGTGTTGTTTTGCGATAAAACATATATATACACATGTTTTCTCCTCTAAAGTTCGTGTGGGCACACAAAACGACCCTTGCGTTGTACACATTGTACACAATACACTGTACACACTGTGTACGGAAATTCCAGCATACTGGCAGTCGTGCCAGTATACTGGAAATACTGCATCCTGCATTGCGCCTCCTGTATTGTATTGTACATAAGGTTAGAGCTGTTAGTATGTTCGTGAATATGTATTTTTAGCCTAAGTGTTATTACGAATGATACTATGGAGAACAGTTAATGTTCCAGAGCTGTTGTTTTTCAAATTCTACCATTATTTCTCAATATCTAAAGTTCAATGAGTATTTATTTCGTTAATCCAGCAAAATGGCAGAATTGATTAAGCTATATCACACAAAAAATGTTTTCTAATGATTATTCGGCTAGATAATATTTTTATATATTCAGACTTTCATATAAATATGAGGGTATGAATAAATGAGTCCACATGGCACCATGAGGAGGCAACATGGCTCCATGCAGAGACATAGGGCTATGAGGAGGCAACATGGCACTACGAGGGGGCAACATGGCACTAAGAGGAGGCCACATGGCAACTCCACGACCCACAGCATACCCTGCATACCCTACATGGCTGAGCTCGTGCCCTCTGCCCACATAGAGCTGACATCGATCAAATGCGCTGACATGTGCTGACTGCAGCTGACGTGTGCGTCGTGTGTGTGCCATGTGTGGGTCATGTGCGTTATGTGTGGGTCATGTGTGCGTGTCATGTGTGAGTTATGCACGTCGTGTGTGCGTGGCATGTGTAGGTCATGTGTGCTTGTCGTGTTTGTGCCATTTACGTCATGTGTATGTCATGTGTGAATCATATGTGTTATGTATGTTTTGTGTGCGTCATGTGTGGGCTATGTGTGCTTCGGGTGTGTATTTATGTGATGTGCCCCATGTGTGCCTCATGTATATCGTGAGCGTGGTAACACATGTGCCACGCACATGGCGACACATGACACCACGTGCGCTGCTAATTTGCAGCCGTTTTCTTCTGATAATTGCAGCCGTTTTCTTCTGATAATTGCAGCCGTTTTCTTCTGATAATTGCAGCCGTTTTCTTCTGATAATTGCAGCCGTTTTCTTCTGATAATTGCAGCCGTTTTCTTCTGGTAATTGCAGCCGTTTTCTTCTGATAATTGCAGCCGTTTTCTTCTGATAATTGCAGCCGTTTTCTTCTGATAATTGCAGCCGTTTTCTTCTGATAATTGCAGCCGTTTTCTTCTGATAATTGCAGCCGTTTTCTTCTGATAATTGCAGCCGTTTTCTTCTGATAATTGCAGCCGTTTTCTTTTGATAATTGCAGCCGTTTTCTTCTGATAATTGCAGCCGTTTTATTCTGGTAATTGCAGCCGTTTTCTTCTGGTAATTGCAGCCGTTTTCTTCTGATAATTGCAGCCGTTTTCTTCTGGTAATTGCAGCCGTTTTCTTCTGGTAATTGCAGCCGTTTTATTCTGGTAATTGCAGCCGTTTTCTTCTGATAATTGCAGCCGTTTTCTTCTGATAATTGCAGCCGTTTTCTTCTGATAATTGCAGCCGTTTTCTTCTGATAATTGCAGCCGTTTTCTTCTGGTAATTGCAGCCGTTTTCTTCTGGTAATTGCAGCCGTTTTATTCTGGTAATTGCAGCCGTTTTCTTCTGGTAATTGCAGCCGTTTTCTTCTGATAATTGCAGCCGTTTTCTTCTGATAATTGCAGCCGTTTTCTTCTGATAATTGCAGCCGTTTTCTTCTGGTAATTTTTAGGTGACCTCTACTGAATATATTCTTGAACATTAGTACCCAAATTCAAACAAATACAGTCACAGTTATTTGTACTCAATTGGTACGTCTCCTGCTCACTGGAGTAGGCACTTGTTCTTAAAATTTTTCTGTTTGTCTTCATTGAAATATTTTGTCAACTAAATTTGAAGGTCCTTCATTCATTTGAAAATTTTGATCATTGAAGTTGTATTTTTTTTAATGATATGAATGTGGTCTTGTGGAAATACGGCGGACATCGAAACCATCCCGTTAAAGCAGTGCAGATTTGAATAGGCCTTAAATTGTGAGAAGGCCGTACAACATATATATTAACATCTAGCCAGCTCGACATCATTAACATCTCGAAATCTAGCCAGCTGGTCCCCCGAAGAGATCCAGACCACCTGCCAGCTGGTCCCCCGAAGAGATCCAGACCACCTGCCAGCTGGTCCCCCGAAGAGATCCAGACCACCTGCCAGCTGGTCTCCCGAAGAGATCCAGACCACCTGCCAGCTGATCCCCCGAAGAGATCCAGACCACCTGCCAGCTGGTCCCCCGAAGAGCTCCAGACCACCTGCCAGCTGGTCCCCCGAAGAGATCCAGACCACCTGCCAGCTGGTCCCCCGAAGAGATCCAGACCACCTGCCAGCTGGTCCCCTGAAAAGATCCAGACCACCTGCCAGCTGGTCCCCCTAAGAGATCCAGACCACCTGCCAGCTGGTCCCCCGAAGAGATCCAGACCACCTGCCAGCTGGTCCCCCGAAGAGATCCAGACCACCTGCCAGCTGATCCCCCGAAGAGATCCAGACCACCTGCCAGCTGGTCCCCCGAAGAGCTCCAGACCACCTGCCAGCTGGTCCCCCGAAGAGATCCAGACCCCCTGCCAGCTGGTCCCCCGAAGAGATCCAGACCACCTGCCAGCTGGTCCCCCGAAGAGATCCAGACCACCTGCCAGCTGGTCCCCCGAAGAGATCCAGACCACCTGCCAGCTGATCCCCCGAAGAGATCCAGACCACCTGCCAGCTGGTCCCCCGAAGAGCTCCAGACCACCTGCCAGCTGGTCCCCCGAAGAGATCCAGACCACCTGCCAGCTGGTCCCCCGAAGAGATCCAGACCACCTGCCAGCTGGTCCCCTGAAAAGATCCAGACCACCTGCCAGCTGGTCCCCCTAAGAGATCCAGACCACCTGCCAGCTGGTCCCCCGAAGAGATCCAGACCACCTGCCAGCTGGTCCCCCGAAGAGATCCAGACCACCTGCCAGCTGGTCCCCCGAAGAGATCCAGACCACCTGCCAGCTGATCCCCCGAAGAGATCCAGACCACCTGCCAGCTGGTCTCCCGAAGAGCTCCAGACCACCTGCCAGCTGGTCCCCCGAAGAGATCCAGACCACCTGCCAGCTGGTCCCCCGAAGAGATCCAGACCACCTGCCAGCTGGTCCCCTGAAAAGATCCAGACCACCTGCCAGCTGGTCCCCCGAAGAGATCCAGACCACCTGCCAGCTGGTCCCCCGAAGAGATCCAGACCACCTGCCAGCTGGTCCCCCGAAGAGATCCAGACCACCTGCCAGCTGGTCCCCCGAAGAGATCCAGACCACCTGCCAGCTGGTCCCCCGAAGAGCTCCAGACCACCTGCCAGCTGGTCCCCCGAAGAGATCCAGACCACCTGCCAGCTGGTCTCCCGAAGAGATCCAGACCACCTGCCAGCTGGTCCCCTGAAAAGATCCAGACCACCTGCCAGCTGGTCTGCCCCGCTCGGATGAGCAGAAGATTTTAGCCGAAAATAACGAAGGGGCGGCGCTGCTGTGAGCTCCAGCGCCGCCCCAGCCGTAAATTGCGCCGATTCAATTTAAATGGAAACGTCGACACCTCGTTGCGGGGGAGGGAGGGAGGAGGTGGAATATGGGGAGGGTATTTGGGGGTGTGGGAGGAATGCGGGGAGGGAAGTTGGGAGTCTGAGGGGAAGGTGTTGGGAGAGGGAGGGATAATACCTGGGGGGGGGGGGGGTGTTTACAATGCATTTTGGTCTAGATAAAAATTTCAACCCATTACAAAAATAAATATTAGTTATTATGCAGTGTTTATGTCTCTTTTACCACTAGAGACAACTTACGAAGCACTGAACTGCACTTTATCGTATCTATGAATATTAGAGCGAAAAAAGTCTTGCCGCACGCGGATTTTTGCCTAAAAAATTCCAATTCTAAAGAGCGCCGATTGCTTGCTCTGTACGTATGTACATGCTGTTTTTATCCGGGGATTTTGACCAGAAAGAATGCCAATATACCAAGGGATGCTTCATAAAAATAGACTCAAGGATTATGGCAAGAAAACAAGGTAACACACCAAGGTATTTTACTCGAAAAACCTAGACTCAATATTTTGAGTATAAAAAATGCCGGCATACTAACAGATTTCACAAAAAAAAAAACGAAACACCGATTTAGCTACCAAAAACGGCCAATATTCCACAAGATTTGACCCGAAAAAACCTTGACTCAAGAATTTTTCCAGAGAAATGCTAATTCTCACCAACCCGGTCGGAACATCCCTCTGTACACACGCACCTCCATAAGACGGACGCCGTGGCAGTCCCAGATGGAGGCTCCATAAGTGCTCCAATTGCCTTTTTATGGGCGCCGCTCTCAGCTCTGGAGGCTCTAGTGAAGCCTTTATATGGCGTGGCGGTCTGCTCTGCAGGCCTTATTTGGTGGGGGGTGGGGGGGGGGTTGTGTGTCTGTTGTGTGTGTGTTGTGTGGGCTGTGTTCTGTGTTGTGTGTGTTATGTGGGCTGTGTTGCGCCGTGTGTTGTGTGTTTTGTGGGCTGTGTGTTGTGTGTTGCGTGGGTTGTGTTGTGCTGTGTGTTGTGTGTGTTTTGTGGGCTGTGTGTTTGTGTTGTGTGTTGTGTGGGCTGTGTTGTACTGTGTGTTTTGTGTGTTTTGTTGTGTGTGCTGTGTTGCGTGTGCTGTGTTGTTTTCCTAGTGTATACTGTGCTGTGTGTTGTGTTAAGTTCTTTTGGTTTGTGGATTGAGTTGGGCGTTTTGTGTTATGTTTTGCTAGCTTAGTGTGTATTGTGTATTGTGTATTGTGTTTCGTTGTTGTGTATGAGATATATGGACTGTCTCTGTGTGTGTTGTGTTCTGTTGTGTAGTTTGACTGAGTGGTGTGTTTGTTGCTTCCCCTTGAGTTCTGTATGCTGTGTGAACCGTGTTGTGTTTTGTTGTGTTCCGTTGTGTTTTGTGAGTTGTGTGGACATTTATTTGGTTCATACGAAGACTGATTTAGCGGTTATTTGGTTTATACGAAGACTTTAATTTAGCGGTTATTTGATTCAAATGAAGACTTTTTTTAGCGGTTATTTGATTCAAATGAAGACTTTAATTTAGCGGTTATTTGGTTCAAATGAAGACTTTAATTTAGCGGTAATTTGGTTCATACGAAGACTTTAATTTAGCGGTTATTTGATTCAAATGAAGACTTTAATTTAGCGGTTATTTGATTCAAATGAAGACTTTGATTTAGCGGTTATTTGGTTCATACGAAGACTTTAATTTAGCGGTTATTTGATTCAAATGAAGACTTTAATTTGGCGGTTATTTGATTCAAATGAAGACTTTAATTTAGCGGTTATTTGATTCAAATGAAGACTTTAATTTAGCGGTTATTTGATTCAAATGAAGACTTTAATTTAGCGGTTATTTGATTCAAATGAAGACTTTAATCTAGTGGATCAAGCTCGGGCGATAGCTGTGAGGTGCTTCAAATTTTGTTATGCCAGAGGTATTGGTTTTCATAGCAAATGAATGCAGCAACATAAGTGGAGATTTATAAAGATTCTTTTTTTCGTCGAACTCTTTAGACGAACCCTTAAAGTTCTTTTTATACATACACACAGTTTTTTATAATTATATGAAGGTTGTCTGTTCTACTAAAATATCGTAGTACATGAATCATGAATCATTCCGGGTGTTAATATACGGGACCTACAGTGTGTTAAAGGTGAGCCCTTATTGTTTCTACATTTGCGGTTTTTACAGTATTTACTGAATTACTGTTGCGTTAAATAAGCCTATAACTGTCGGTTAAACCAACCTACACATAAGCAGGTCATCGCTTAAATCAACCCAAGCACAAATAAGTCATTGGTTAAATCAACCCACACACAAACAATCCCTCGGTGAAATCCACGCAGGCAACACAAAAACAAGCCACAGTGCTTCCCAGTGCTCCATAGTCCCAATCCAAAAACCGTCCCTGCATCATTTCTCGCGACCCCCACACAGCGACCGTGCTGAAATGTGTGACGTCAGCACCGCACCATGTTGGTGTGTGATGTCAGGTGTCCTTAGGAGGGATAGTGGGTTGTATTGTGTCCTTATTGCGATTAGTGCCGCACTGCCCTTGTTGCCGTAGCCTCCTTATTGCTGCCCTTATCGCCACCACCTCCTTATCGCTGCCCTTATTGCCACCACCTCCTTATCGCTGCCCTTATTGCCACCGTCCCCTTATCCCTGCCCTTATTGCCAACGCCTCCTTATCGCTGCCCTTATTGCCACCGCCTCCTTATCGCTACACTTATTGCCACCGCCTCCTTATCGCTGCCCTTATTGCCACCGCCTCCTTATCGCTGCCCTTATTGCCACAGTTTCCTTGTCACTGCCCTTATTGCCACCGCCTCCTTATCGCTGCTCTTATTGCCACAGTTTCCTTGTCACTGCCCTTATTGCCACCGCCTCCTTATCGCTGCCCTTATTGCCACAGTTTCCTTGTCACTGCCCTTATTGCCACCGCCTCCTTATCGCTGCTCTTATTGCCACCGCTTCCTTATCCCTGCCCTTATTGCCACCGCCTCCTTATCGCTGCCCGTATTGCCACCACCTCCTTATCGCTGCCCTTATTGCCAACGGCTCCTTATCGCTGCCCTTATTGCCACCGCTTCCTTATCCCTGCCCTTATCGCCACCGCCTCCTTATCGCTGCCCTTATTGCCACCGACTCCTTATCGCTGCCCTTATTGCCACAGTTTCCTTATCGCTACACTTATTGCCAACGCCTCCTTATCGCTGCCCTTATTGCCACCGCCTCCTTATCGCTACACTTATTGCCACCGCCTCCTTATCGCTGCCCTTATTGCCACCGACTCCTTATCGCTGCCCTTATTGTTACAGTTTCCTTGTCACTGCCCTTATTGCCACCGCCTCCTTATCGCTGCTCTTATTGCCACCGCTTCCTTATCCCTGCCCTTATTGCCACCGCCTCCTTATCGCTGCCCGTATTGCCACCACCTCCTTATCGCTGCCCTTATTGCCAACGGCTCCTTATCGCTGCCCTTATTGCCACCGCTTCCTTATCCCTGCCCTTATCGCCACCACCTCCTTATCGCTGCCCTTATTGCCACCGACTCCTTATCGCTGCCCTTATTGCCACAGTTTCCTTGTCACTGCCCTTATTGCCACCGCCTCCTTATCGCTGCTCTTATTGCCACAGTTTCCTTATCACTGCCCTTATTGCCACCGACTCCTTATCGCTGCCCTTATTGCCACCGCCTCCTTATCGCTACACTTATTGCCACCGCCTCCTTATCGCTGCCCTTATTGCCACCGCCTCCTTATCGCTACACTTATTGCCACCGCCTCCTTATCGCTACACTTATTGCCACCGCCTCCTTATCACTGCCCTTATTGCCACCGCCTCCTTATCGCTACACTTATTGCCCCCGCCTCCTTATCGCTACACTTATTGCCACCGCCTCCTTATCGCTACACTTATTGCCACCGCCTCCTTATCGCTGCCCTTATTGCCACAGTTTCCTTATCACTGCCCTTATTGCCACCGCCTCCTTATCGCTGCTCTTATTGCCACAGTTTCCTTATCACTGCCCTTATTGCCACCGCCTCCTTATCGCTACACTTATTGCCACCGCCTCCTTATCGCTACACTTATTGCCACCGCCTCCTTATCGCTACACTTATTGCCACCGCCTCCTTATCGCTACACTTATTGCCACCGCCTCCTTATCGCTGCCCTTATTGCCACAGTTTCCTTATCGCTGCCCTTATTGCCACCGCCTCCTTATCGCTGCTCTTATTGCCACCGCCTCCTTATCGCTACACTTATTGCCACCGCCTCCTTATCGCTACACTTATTGCCACCGCCTCCTTATCGCTGCCCTAATTGCCACAGTTTCCTTATCGCTGCCCTTATTGCCACCGCCTCCTTATCGCTACACTTATTGCCACCGCCTCCTTATCGCTACACTTATTGCCACCGCCTCCTTATCACTGCCCTTATTGCCACAGTTTCCTTATCGCTGCCCTTATTGCCACCGCCTCCTTATCGCTACACTTATTGCCACCGCCTCCTTATCGCTACACTTATTGCCACCGCCTCCTTATCGCTACACTTATTGCCACCGCCTCCTTATCGCTGCCCTTATTGCCACAGTTTCCTTATCGCTGCCCTTATTGCCACCGCCTCCTTATCGCTACACTTATTGCCACCGCCTCCTTATCGCTACACTTATTGCCACCGCCTCCTTATCACTGCCCTTATTGCCACAGTTTCCTTATCGCTGCCCTTATTGCCACCGCCTCCTTATCGCTACACTTATTGCCACCGCCTCCTTATCGCTACACTTATTGCCACCGCCTCCTTATCGCTGCCCTTATTGCCACAGTTTCCTTATCGCTGCCCTTATTGCCACCGCCTCCTTATCGCTACACTTATTGCCACCGCCTCCTTATCACTGCCCTTATTGCCACCGCCTCCTTATCGCTGCCCTTATTGCCACCGCCTCCTTATCGCTACACTTATTGCCACCGCCTCCTTATCGCTACACTTATTGCCACCGCCTCCTTATCGCTACACTTATTGCCACCGCCTCCTTATCGCTGCCCTTATTGCCACCACCTCTTTATCCCTGCCCGTATTGTCACCACCTCCTTATCGCTGCCCGTATTGTCACCACCTCCTTATCGCTACACTTATTGCCACCGCCTCCTTATCGCTGCCCTTATTGCCACCGCCTTCTTATCGCTGCCCTTATTGCCACCACCTCTTTATCCCTGCCCGTATTGTCACCACCTCCTTATCGCTGCCCGTATTGTCACCACCTCCTTATCGCTACACTTATTGCCACCGCCTCCTTATCGCTGCCCTTATTGCCACCGCCTTCTTATCGCTGCCCTTATCGCCACCGCCTCCTTATCGCTGCCCGTATTGCCACCACCTCCTTATCGCTGCCCGTATTGTCATCACCTCCTTATCGCTGCCCTTATTGTCACCACCTCCTTATCGCTGCCCGTATTGTCACCACCTCCTTATCGCTGCCCTTATTGTCACCACCTCCTTATCGCTGCCCGTATTGTCATCACCTCCTTATCGCTGCCCTTATTGTCACCACCTCCTTATCGCTGCCCGTATTGTCACCACCTCCTTATCGCTACACTTATTGCCACCGCCTCCTTATCGCTGCCCTTATTGCCACCGCCTTCTTATCGCTGCCCTTATCGCCACCGCCTCCTTATCGCTGCCCGTATTGCCACCACCTCCTTATCGCTGCCCGTATTGTCACCACCTCCTTATCGCTGCCCTTATTGTCACCACCTCCTTATCGCTGCCCGTATTGTCACCACCTCCTTATCGATATTGTAGGCTGTGTATCGATATTGTAGGCTGTGTGATGTGTACTTTGCATTTCTGTTAAGCTGTTGTGTTTGTGTGTTGAGGTAAGCTAGGGCAAGTTTAGCATGAGCTAAAATTAATTTATTTGTTTATGAAAGTTGATTACAAGTCAGTTACTGCGGAATAATTCTAATGTTTTAATGTTATTCATCGTTATATCAATATAATATAAGTAGGTGTCAGTCTTAAGTTACACGCACGAATTAACTCTTCTGAATGAAGAATTACTTCAGATTAACTAATAAAAAACACAGACGAATAATAAGAACAAAAATGAACAACTGAGCAAACGCGGAGGAGCACTTCTCAAATGGTATATATATATATATACAGGGTGTTTTTTTTACTCTGAACAAACTTCGAACTTAGGTACAAAAACTCAGAATAAATCGATTTTCATAAATGACAAAATGTCCAAAACTCTTTAGTTTTCGAGTTATGGCGTCGCAAAGCATGTTTAGAAGTGCATGTTATAACTGCGCCGCACACCAATTGTTAGTTAAAGTTGTTAGTTTTCGAGATTGTCGAATATAATTAACGCATTTTTTCTCATTTCATTATGAGTTATCCATTCCATGTAATCAATGACAAGATTTCAAGATGCAATGTGAAACTGATATTACGGAAATGCCTGGCGTGTTGCAATCTGTAAGGCACTCACTGGCTGTTAGATGTCGTAAATGCGTTGAAGTTCATGGAGGCCATTTTGAGTAACTGTTGTAATAAAACTGTATTCAAGTTTGTTCTTGCGTTCAAGTTCTTACATTATAGTTTGTATTGAATTTGTTTTTTACCTGTGTCCTGCAATGCTCACTGATTAATGGTTAGCTTGCATGATGATAATTGATAATTACTCATTTAGGACAATTTATTCTTATTTGTAAAACGTGTACACGCAAATTTCCCTGTGAAATTACAAAAATACTACATTAGTGGGGCCCAAAAACCTCTTTAGCTATCAAAGGTAGCGCTAAAAATGGTGAGCGCATGCAATCCTACTTGAAGTTCTAATATTCTTCAAGTAACTATAACTCGAAAACTAAAGAGTTTTGGACTTTTTGTCAATCAGGAAAATCGATTTATTTTGAGTTTTTGTACCTAAGTTCGAAGTTTGTTCAAAGTAAAAAAAACATTCTGTATATGTATATACTGTACAAACTTACACATTAAGCACGGACAAATAATATTATATACAACAAACTCAGTTATAATATACCCAAACAAATAGTTATGGAAATACATGAAAGACAACTTAACAAACATACGAACAGTTGAATAATCTAAAATGCATAAAATAATTAACAAACAAACAAAAAAATTGGAAAGAACAAATAATAAGCAATCATATTAAAAATTCACTAACACCTAAGCAAACGTACAAACACATGAAATAATATTGTCCAGGTATACACAATGCACGCACACACACACACACACACACACACACACACACACACACAACACTCACCACATGCTGCACAACCCCCACATCACACAACACACACAACACACACACCCCACAAGACACAACACACACTACACACACTCCCACAACACACAGCAAACAACACAAAGCGCACAACACACACAACACATACAAAACAACACAACACAACACACACAACACAACACAACACACACAAAACAACACACACAACACACACAACACAACACACAACACCCCCCCCCCAGACACCCATAAGGCCCAGACGGCCACATCAGACCGCTGCTGTCACCAGAAAAGGAATTTCATGAAGGCTTTTTGCGCTGCGTGCGTCCATCTGATGAATTTTATCGCGGGGGAATCAAGGCCTCTCCTTAAGAGATCGAATCCTTTTACGCCGCTAGAGGCCTTCGTTGTGCATTCAAATCGTCCATAATGCCGGGCCACGTCAATAAACTCCGGCCGGGTACATTCGCAGGTGCAGTTAGTAAAGTAATTATCTTGATGAGCGCATCGGGCAAAATTTACGGATGTTTACCTATGCTGCACGTCGGACTTGCTGGGGTGGGGAGACGGATTTGGTTTTGGTTGGTCTGTGTGTGGGGGTGGCTGGGTGGGGTTGTGGTGGTGTTGGTGCGTCTGTTTAGTGATGGTGGTGTTGGTGCGTCTGTTTAGTGATGGTGGTGTTGGTGCTTCTGTTTAGTGATGGTGGTGTTGGTGCTTCTGTTTAGTGATGGTGGTGTTGGTGCTTCTGTTTAGTGATGGTGATGTTGGTGCTTCTGTTTAGTGATGGTGGTGTTGGTGCTTCTGTTTAGTGATGGTGGTGTTGGTGCTTCTGTTTAGTGATGGTGGTGTTGGTGCTTCTGTTTAGTGATGGTGGTGTTGGTGCTTCTGTTTAGTGATGGTGGTGTTGGTGCTTCTGTTTAGTGATGGTGGTGTTGGTGCTTCTGTTTAGTGATGGTGATGTTGGTGCTTCTGTTTAGTGATGGTGGTGTTGGTGCTTCTGTTTAGTGATGGTGATGTTGGTGCTTCTGTTTAGTGATGGTGATGTTGGTGCTTCTGTTTAGTGATGGTGGTGTTGGTGCTTCTGTTTAGTGATGGTGATGTTGGTGCTTCTGTTTAGTGATGGTGATGTTGGTGCTTCTGTTTAGTGTTGGTGATGTTGGTGCTTCTGTTTAGTGTTGGTGATGTTGGTGCTTCTGTTTAGTGATGGTGATGTTGGTGCTTCTGTTTAGTGATGGTGATGTTGGTGCTTCTGTTTATTGATGGTGATGTTGGTGCTTCTATTTAGTGATGGTGATGTTGGTGCGTCTGTTTAGTGATGGTGATGTTGATGCTTCTGTTTATTGATGGTGATGTTGGTGCTTCTGTTTAGGGATGGTGGTGTTGGTGCTTTTGTTTAGTGATGGTGATGTTGGTGCTTCAATTTAGTGATGGTGATGTTGATGCTTCTGTTTAGTGATGGTGATGTTGGTGGGTCTATTTGTTGATGTTGCTATGAATGCATCATGTTTTCTCTTTTTCTATTGATGCGAATATTTATTCATGTGGTTATTGACGCATTAATGGCGATGTTGATGCATCCATTTAATGATGTTTCTATTGATGCATGTATTTTTGTTGATGTTGCTAGGGATGCATCTATTTATTGGTGTTCATGGAAACATCATCATGTTCACTATCAGATACGCTGGATAGAGCCGATAGTGTCGTTAGTGAACCTACAGACCACCTGCAATACATGGACCATGTCCGTGAACACAACTCTTTCTTTTTCACGCCAACTAATCCCTCCGATGTAATTACGTGCATAAACAACTTGAAAAATAAATCAAATGGATTAAATACATTTTCAGCTAAAATTGTTAAGTCTACTGCTGATATAATAGCACCGTGCATATCTAATATTATCAACCATTCACTTTCTCAAGGTATCTTTCCCAACTCTCTCAAAACTGCCAGAGTCACGCCTATTTTTAAAAATGGTGATAAAAACTTCGTTAATAATTATAGACCTATATCTGTTTTACCAATTATGAGCAAAATATTTGAAAAAATTGTGGATAAAAAAGTGTATTCGTATTTTGAACAAAAATCTTTTCTCTATGACAGACAATACGGTTTTCGTTCTAAGAAATCAACGACACAAGCTGTATTAAATCATTTACAGTACCTTTACTCTAATATAGATGAAGGAAAGCTTGTTTTCTCCGTTTTTCTTGACTTTCGAAAAGCATTCGACTGTGTGGACCATAAGATATTACTCTCGAAACTACACTGTTATGGCATTCGTGGAATTGCCCATGATTGGTTCAAATCATACCTAACAAATCGGAAGCAATACGTTGTCGTTGACGACGCAAAATCGGACCCACAGACAATTAGCCATGGAGTTCCACAAGGATCTGTCCTTGGGCCTCTCCTATTTCTGATATTTATAAATGATATTATCAAATCAACATCATTTTTCAAATTCATACTTTTTGCCGATGACAGCACGCTTTCTACGGTCCTTCCGAGCCAAAATCCCGCTATGATTGCGGAAAGTATAAATAATGAACTCCATAAAGTTTCATTATGGCTTAAAGCTAATAAAATAAGCCTCAACATCGATAAAACAAATTATATTACATTCTCATACAAGAAAAGCATATCTCTCCCACACATAAAAATTGGCGAAGGTGAAATCGAAGAAACCAACTCATGCAAGTTTCTGGGCATCATAATAGATAAACATCTGACCTTTAAAGAGCACATCGCTCATATTAGTACTAAATTATCGAAATCCATCGGAATCCTGAATAAAGTTAAAAATTACCTGCCTGAAACAGCTTTACGAATGCTCTACCGAACGCTCATTTCACCATGCTTGCAGTACGGAATAGAGGCATGGCACGGAACTGATAAAAATAAAACCAATATAATTTTTACTCTGCAAAAAAGAGCAATCAGAGCGGTAAAGAATCTAGAATATAATGCTCACACAAATGATTCATTCAAAAATTTACAAATACTTAAACTTTCAGATCTCTACAAAATCTCCATTTGTAATTTCATTTACAAAACATTAAGAAATGATGGCGACAATAGCCTGAAACTATTATTAAGTGCGCAGACTGGTCATCACGACCATTTAACCCGAAATAGAAGTAAATTCATACTTCCTTATTATTCAAAGGTCCGGTCGCAACACAGTATCCTGTTCGTTGGAACTAAAACTTGGAACTCAATACCTGCGGAGATCCGTGACAGTTATTCTTACAAGGTATTCAAAAGAAATCTCGAGACTCACTTCCTATCGGAATATTAGTCGTGTAAGATCACCAAGTCAAATCTTGTCTCCTACATGACTGTTTCCAATAATGATATTTGCCATGGGTAATATGTAATATGTAATTTGCCTTCAGTCTGCTGTTAAATCTTTTATCGAATATACTGTTAAATATAGTCCATATAACCTATATTGTAAAATGAAATATCTGATATCGAGTAAACTATCTCACTGATCAGTCAAATGCGAAACTAGGTTAAGTGATTTAGGGGAAACATTATTGTACACCTTAGAATAATGTTGATGGTAGGATGCCCCAGAAGTCGCTGAACTTATTCGGGCCCACAGGTAGCTATATTAAAACTTGTCCATTGTACTAGACTTAAGAAACATTCTACCTCTGTATCTCCTGTGGTAAATAAATTGTTTAAAAATTGTTTAAATATCACTCACCGGTGGGTCTAAAATACGCTGAAAAAAATAGAGAATGCTGAACCAGTAGTGGCAGCTGTGGAAACGTTGATCGCGAGCTTGATGGGAACGCTGAATATGAATTGGGAATGGTGAAAACGCGCTAAAAACGCTGAAAATGCGCTAGAAACGCTGAAAACGTTGAAAATGTGCGCTGACGATGCCGAAAACGCGCTTGAAACGCTGAAAACGCGCTAAAAACGTTGAAAATGCACTAGAAACGCTGAAAACGCGCTAAAAACGCGGAAAACGCGCTGAAAACGCTGAAAATGCGCTAACGATGCCGAAAACGCGCTTGAAACGCTGAAAACGCGCTAGCTAAGGAAACTGGAAACAGTGTGTGCTGTGTTATGACTGAGTTCGTGCGTGTGACGGATGTGTGAAACACAACATTGTGCTACACAGCAGCTATACAGGCTCTTGTTTGACTCGTGTTTATGGATTAGCTGTGTAACTCTGACGAGTTTTGCAAGGGGGAGGGGGGTTGATGCTTTATGATGGGGGGGTGAGTGGATATAAAGTTTGAAAATCAAATCAAACTTAGTCACCGTCATTACACCCTTAACATTACAACCACCACCACCACAACCACCACCATTACAACCACCACCAGCAGACTGGCACTAGCATCAGGTTGTCACCAACATCACAACGAGGAAGGAACTGCCACTCGCCAGTCAACTTCACACGACACACCACCGCACAAATGTAACAAAAATTCTAACATACCAAGGCTATTTTCAAAAAATGACTGAATGGTTCAGTGGCACTGCATATTTTGGCAACATCTTGATTTTTGAGCTGCCTTCATATTTTAGCTGCCTTCTTCATATTTTGACTGCCTTCTTCATATTTTGGCTGCCTTCTTCATATTTTGGATGCCCTCTTCATATTTTGGATGCCCTCTTCATAATTTGATTGCCTTCTTCATATTTTGACTGCCTTCTTCATATTTTGGCTGCCTTCTTCATATTTTGGATGCCTTCTTCATATTTTGGCTGCCTTCTTCATATTTTGGATGCCCTCTTCATATTTTGGATGCCCTCTTCATATTTTGGCTGCCTTCTTCATATTTTGACTGCCTTCTTCATATTTTGGCTGCCTTCTTCATATTTTGGCTGCCTTCTTCATATTTTGGCTGCCTTCTTCATATTTTGGCTGCCCTCTTCATATTTTGGATGCCCTCTTCATATTTTGGATGCCCTCTTCATATTTTGGGTGCCTTCTTCTTATTTTGGCTGCCTTCTTCATATTTTGGCTGCCTTCTTCATATTTTGGCTGCCTTCTTCATATTTTGGCTGCCTTCTTCATATTTTGGCTGCCTTCTTCATATTTTGGCTGCCTTCTTCATATTTTGGCTGCCTTCTTCATATTTTGGCTGCCTTCTTCATATTTTGGCTGCCTTCTTCATATTTTGGCTGCCTTCATATTTTGGCTGCCTTCTTCATATTTTGGCTGCCTTCTTCATATTTTGGATGCCCTTTTCATATTTTTAATGCCTTCTTCATATTTTGGCTGCGTTCTTCATATTTTGGATGCCTTCTTCATATTTTGGCTGCCTTCTTCATATTTTGAATGCCCTCTTCATTTTATGGCTGCCCTCTTCATATTTTGGCTGCCTTCTTCATATTTTTAATGCCCTCTTCATATTTTGGCTGCCCTCTTCATATTTTTGCTGCCTTCTTCATATTTTGAATGCCTTCTTCATATTTTGGCTGCCTTCTTCATATTTTGAATGCCTTCTTCATATTTTGGCTGCCCTCTTCATATTTTGGCTGCTCTCTTCATATTTTGAATGCCTTCTTCATGTTTTGACTGCCTTCTTCATATTTTGGTTTCTTTCATATTTTGGATGCCCTCTTCATATTTTGAATGCCTTCTTCATGTTTTGACTGCCTTCTTCATGTTTTAGTTTCTTTCATATTTTGGCTGCCCTCTTCATATTTTAATGCCTTCTTCATGTTTTGACTGCCTTCTTCATATTTTGGTTTCTTGCATATTTAGGCTGCCATCTTCATATTTTTCCTGTCTTTTTTACACTATGGCAACCGTCTGCATACCTTGACTGCCATCTCCATATTATGGCTGCCGTCTTCATATTTTGGCTGCCCTTTTCATATTTTTACTGTCTTTTTTGCGCTATGGCTACCGTCTGCATGGTTTGACTGCCGTCTTCATATTGTGGCTGCCGCCTTCATCTCCAGATCTGAACCACGCTCGCATTGGAGCACCTCGCAGCTCGTCGAGTTTTTAGAGCCATAACAAGACCGGAGTAGTTAACGATCCTCGTTAACTTGACGCTCTGAGCGTTATGGCAACTAAATCATAGACTGCGAGAAGGCTGGAGCCGACTGCCTCTGCAGGGTGTCTGCGAAAAATGCATTCAGTGATTGAGAATCTGTAACCCAATACTTTTTCCTTCCTTTTATTAGGCCACTCTTGGAAGGAATATGAGTTGAATAAGTAGATCTGAGTTGAATTGTTCTACGGTATCATGGAAACACATTAGTGTAATTTAAGGCCAATTTATATATTTTTAATGGCCACTCTGTACAGTATCTCCCACAAAAACCCGAACCGAGTACTTATTTTTCTGTATTAGTGATACTATCGTAAGAATGCTAAAACATTTAATTTCTAGCAATATAACCCTTCAAAATGAACCTATAGAAAAGTTATTTCTGGTTATGATGGTTTTACTGATACGTGTATTCTTATGATGGTATTACTGATACGGGTATTCTTATGATGGTATTACTGATACGGGTATTCTTATGACGGTATCACTGATACGGGTATTCTTATGATGGTATTTGTGATACGGGTATTCGTATGATGGTATTACTGATACGGGTATTCTTATGATGGTATCACTGATACGGGTATTCGTATGATGGTATTACTGATACGGGTATTCGTATGATGGTATTACTGATACGGGTATTCTTATGATGGTATTACTGATACGGGTATTCTTATGATGGTATCACTGATACGGGTATTCGTATGATGGTATTACTGATACGGGTATTCTTATGATGGTATCACTGATACAGAAAAATAAATACTCGGTTCGGGTTCTTGTGGGATATACTGTCTGTAGCTCAGCGTCAAGTGAACACTTGGAAATCAACTCTTATTCTCTCGCCTTTCGAATAAGTTTCAAGTCAAACCGCATTCATAAAATGGATAATCGGCTGCCAAGTAGAAAATATCTTTCGGTCCTAGTCACCTCATAAAAAACTCCGAAGAGAAGCTGTGTCTAGCGCGGCTGAGCCGAGATTATAGGATAATACATTTTTTTGTTTTTCATGAGGATTTGATGGCTTCCTGAGATGGCACATAATGAAGGTGTGGATGCTAAGCTAATAAAGATGATGGAGAAGCCCTTTATCTCCCAATTATTTAGCTACTCCTTGGAACTTGAGCGCTTCTGGAGGTGTTTAACACTTCGACTGCGACTTGAGCCGCCGGTGCCCACGGAGGCAATTTTCATAATGCTGCTCACCGACCAGTAGATACAAGCTCAATTTCCATAAGCACGTAGGTATATCTAAATGTAGGTATGATCCAGCTCATACCCCTCATGGGGATACAACCATTTTATCTATGGGAATTAGCACTCCCATGCAAGGGGAAAATGTGAGGCCTCGAGCTGAGAGTTAGGTAGGCTTTCTTTCTTGTTGAAAGGAAATGTTTTTGTTAAGATAAGGACCACTGCTGTCCTGTTTTTCAACACCTACTACTTTCTACTTCAACCTTGGTCTTGTTTCATAATCTTCTTTCACAACTTACTGCTTCTATGCCCTTTCTGCGTAGATTCCTTAACTCTATAATAAATGGTGCCTTCCTCCTTCCTTTCTTTGGATCGCATTTGCTACTGCGCGTAGGGAGGCTAAAACTAACGACTAATCTAATCTACTAATCCACTTCATATTTGCTATTTTCAAATAGCTTGCTACAGTTGACTTTGAACTGAATGTTGGACTTCCAATCAACCCATCGCAGTCACCGCGTCAAACGAACCTTTCTCCCTCAGTCACCACATTCGCCACCCCGAACCAAATTTAAACGAGAGAAGTGCTTCTTCAGGAGATTTAAACGAGAGGAGTGCTTCTTAAGGAGATCCTCTATATATCACTTCGGCGATACGACCCAGCCTAGCTTTTTCGCCACCTGCATACATGTTTTTCGCAGCCCAAGCAATTGAATCGCTTGGGCAGCAAAAAAAAATGCATGCTCCGGCGAAAAATTTATACTGGGGAGCATTAACACACTCCATCAGCTGAGTTAAAGCCTTGACCTAAAGGGGGTAATAGCTTCATCAGACATCAATTATACGTGGCCAGAGTGGCGTCTCTCATGCCTCGCTACTTCGGGCCTGCTGCACCCGAAAGATCGTCTTTTATCTTCGCGTTAGCATCCAAAGTTCTTTTGCTTTGAAGTGGAGGCAGGCGTCTTTCATGTGCCGGTCCGTCACCGAATGGTTTTGTTCTCGCTAATAGAGACGTTAATCTTCCGGCCATTTGGTACAATGCACTGGACTTTATAAATGGTGTTAATGAAAACATGATCAACGCTACGTCTTTTTGTCGCAGGTGAAAGTATTTATGTACTTCAGTTTTAATTGTACGACTGATCAGCTTCAGGGCACACCTGGCGGTATTTTGAGTATCTAGGATACAAGCTCATTGAGGTAAACGACTGATCAGCTTCAGGGCACAACTGGCGGTATTTTGGGTATCTAGGATACAAGCTCATTGAGGTAAACGACTGATCAGCTTCAGGGCACAACTGGCGGTATTTTGAGTATCTAGGATACAAGCTCATTGAGGTAAACGACTGATCAGCTTCAGGGCACAACTGGCGGTATTTTGAGTATCTAGGATACAAGCTCATTGAGGTAAACGACTGATCAGCTTCAGGGCACAACTGGCGGTATTTTGAGTATCTAGGATACAAGCTCATTGAGGTAAACGACTGATCAGCTTCAGGGCACACCTGGCGGTATTTTGAGTATCTAGGATACAAGCTCATTGAGGTAATCGACTGGTCAGCTTCAGGGCACAACTGGCGGTATTTTGAGTATCTAGGATACAAGCTCATTGAGGTAATCGACTGGTCAGCTTCAGGGCACAACTGGCGGTATTTTGAGTATCTAGGATACAAGCTCATTGAGGTAATCGACTGATCAGCTTCAGAGCACAACTGGCGGTATTTTGAGTATCTAGGATACAAGCTCATTGAGGTAAACGACTGATCAGCTTCAGGGCACAACTGGCGGTATTTTGAGTATCTAGGATACAAGCTCATTGAGGTAAACGACTGATCAGCTTCAGGGCACAACTGGCGGTATTTTGAGTATCTAGGATACAAGCTCATTGAGGTAATCGACTGATCAGCTTCAGAGCACAACTGGCGGTATTTTGAGTATCTAGGATACAAGCTCATTGAGGTAAGCGACTGGTCAGCTTCAGGGCACAACTGGCGGTATTTTGAGTATCTAGGATACAAGCTCATTGAGGTAAGCGACTGGTCAGCTTCAGGGCACAACTGGCGGTATTTTGAGTATCTAGGATACGAGCTACCTGAGGCAAACAACTCCCAAGCTCCAGGCCACAACATCCAACGACACCAGCTCACAGACACCAATACTCACACGGACGCGCACTAATGACAAGAACACGAGGTCAGCCTCTTCAAATTCCCGGCCTGCGTAGCGGTACTTCGATGCTTCCCGTCCAGGTAATGCAGCCTCTGCATGATGCATCATCTCATTTGGCCCGTCTGCATCGGCCATTTGCTGTGAGGCGCATTTTTCTGCTTCGAAATGGCCAGGTAAATTGGACCACAGTGAGACAGACGCGTGTGCTGTTCCTTCCAGTGCTGCTGCATCTACTGTTGTGCTGCTGTTATACTGCTGTGTTACTGTTACTCTGACGTTACTCTAACCTACACTTTAACTCACACTCTATCTCTTACTCTAACTCACACTCTAACTTTTACTCTAACTCACATTCTAACTCACACTCCAATTTGCACTCAAACTCACACTTTAACACTCCCACTATAACTCACACTTTAACTAAATTACACTCTAACGTACACTACATCCACACTCTAACTTACACTCTAAACAATGAGCCAGCACTCCACAACCTGACCCAAGCAGCGCATCAGTCAACCAGCCGGTGCCTATTTTCAGTCGTACAAGATCAGGTCAGGCGAAGACGATCTCGTATGAACGGAAGGTCGGCTGCATGACTCCTGGGGCCTGTCTCATACTTGTAAGAGAACGCACGCTCTCCCGCAACACAACGCACGCTCTCGCAACACAACGCACGCTCCCGCAACACAATGCACGTATCCGCAACACAACGCACACTCCCGCAACACAACGCACGCTCCCGCAACACAACGCACGCTCTCGCAACACAACGCACGCTCCCGCAACACAATGCACGTATCCGCAACACAACGCACACTCCCGCAACACAACGCACGCTTCCGCAACACAACGCACGCTCCCGCAACACAACGCACGCTCCCGCAACACAACACACGCTCCCGCAACACAACGCACGCTCTCGCAACACAACGCACGCTCCCGCAACACAACGCACACTACCGCAACACAACGCACGCTCCCGCAACACAACGCACGCTCTCGCAACACAACGCACGCTCCCGCAACACAACGCACGCTCTCGCAACACAACGCACGCTCCCGCAACACAACGCACGCTCTCGCAACACAACGCACGCTCCCGCAACACAACGCACGCTCCCGCAACACAACGCACGCTCCCGCAACACAACGCACGCTCTCGCAACACAACGCACGCTCCCGTAACACAACGCACACTCCCGCAACACAACGCACACTCCCGCAACACAACGCACGCTCCCGCAACACAACGCACGCTCCCGCAACACAACGCACGCTCTCCCGCAACACAACGCACGCTCTCGCAACACAACGCACGCTCCCGCAACACAATGCACGTATCCGCAACACAACGCACACTCCCGCAACACAACGCACGCTCCCGCAACACAACGCACGCTCTCGCAACACAACGCACGCTCCCGCAACACAATGCACGTATCCGCAACACAACGCACACTCCCGCAACACAACGCACGCTTCCGCAACACAACGCACGCTCCCGCAACACAACGCACGCTCCCGCAACACAACGCACGCTCCCGCAACACAACGCACGCTCTCGCAACACAACGCACGCTCCCGCAACACAACGCACACTACCGCAACACAACGCACGCTCCCGCAACACAACGCACGCTCTCGCAACACAACGCACGCTCCCGCAACACAACGCACGCTCTCGCAACACAACGCACGCTCCCGCAACACAACGCACGCTCTCGCAACACAACGCACGCTCCCGCAACACAACGCACGCTCCCGCAACACAACGCACGCTCCCGCAACACAACGCACGCTCTCGCAACACAACGCACGCTCCCGCAACACAACGCACGCTCTCGCAACACAACGCACGCTCCCACAACAAAACGCACACTCCCACAACACAACGCATGCTCCCGCAACACAACGCACGCTCCCGCAACACAACGCACACTCCCGCAACACAACGCACGCTCCCACAACACAACGCATGCTCCCGCAACACAACGCACGCTCCCGCAACACAACGCATGCTCCCGCAACACAACGCACGCTCCTGCAACACAACGCACACTCCCGCAACACAACGCACGCTCCCACAACACAACGCACGCTCCCGCAACACAACGCACGCTCCCGCAACACAACGCACGCTCCCACAACACAACGCATGCTCCCGCAACACAACGCACGCTCCCACAACACAACGCACACTCCCGCAACACAACGCACGCTCCCACAACACAACGCACACTCCCGCAACACAACGCACGCTCCCACAACACAACGCACACTCCCGCAACACAACGCACGCTCCCACAACACAACGCACGCTCCCGCAACACAACGCACGCTCCCACAACACAACGCACACTCCCGCAACACAACGCACGCTCCCACAACACAACGCACACTCCCGCAACACAACGCACGCTCCCACAACACAACGCACACTCCCGCAACACAACGCACGCTCCCGCAACACAACGCACGCTCCCGCAACACAACGCACGCTCCCGCAACACAACGCACGCTCCCGCAACACAACGCACGCTCCCGCAACACAACGCACGCTCCCGCAACACAACGCACGCTCCTGCAACACAACGCACGCTCCCGCAACACAACGCATGCTCCCAGCATCTCTGGAACCAGTTAATTCGTTTTTTAAGACGTTTCCGTGAGGTGAAATTCCCGGCGCACGCTTTTGCCCTCGTCAGGCCTTCTGGTTTTGTGGCGCGGTGCTTAGTGGCTGCAGGCCGGGCACGACTGGCCTCCTCCCCCCCTCTCTTGGAGACCCCACGCGCCCTCTGGGATCACACGTATCGCCTCTGTAACCCCCACAGTAACCCCACGTACACTCTCTTTAGAACCTCACAACCCTCCTTCAATAACCGCGCAGAGTCCCTTCCCATTTTGTCTGCGTTGTAATCAATGAACCTTTTATTTACCTTGTAATCAATCAATTTACCTTGTAATCAATCAATCTTTTATAGATCTTGTAATCAATCAATCAAGTAATGTATGAATAAATTTCTATGGTATAATTTATTACAAAATTCATTAACTTGCTATAGCTTAGGCCATTATCCATCAAAAGCCCGAAATGGGATAAACTTCGACCAAAAATGTACGGGGTGACCCATTGGTGACATCGTCATTGGAAATGAAAGACTGACTTACAGATGGAGGTGCATATTTCAGTATCCATTTTCATTATTTTAGTATCCTCTTTTAATTTGTTGATGACGGGCCACAAACTTGCGGATTTTCCTCATGTATCGCATCTGCTGAGCTGACAAAATACAAATGCTGTATGTCACACGGCTGTGTGTGTCATCTTGCTCACTGTTGCACGTGTCACAGACTTACTGCTGCACATGTCACAGACTTACTGTTGCACATGTCACAGACTTACTGCCACACATGTCACAGACTTACTGCTGCACATGTCACAGACTTACTGTTGCACATGTCACAGACTTACTGTTGCACATGTCACAGACTTACTGTTGCACATGTCACAGACTTACTGTTGCACATGTCACAGACTTACTGCCACACATGTCACAGACTTACTGTTGCACATGTCACAGACTTACTGTTGCACATGTCACAGACTTACTGTTGCACATGTCACAGACTTACTGCTGCACATGTCACAGACTTACTGTTACACATGTCACAGACTTACTGCTGCACATGTCACAGACTTACTGCTGCTCATGTCATAGACTTGCTGCTACACATGTCACAGACTTACTGCCACACATGTCACAGACTTACTGCTGCACATGTCACAGACTTACTGTTGCACATGTCACAGACTTACTGCTGCACATGTCACAGACTTACTGTTACACATGTCACAGACTTACTGCTGCACATGTCACAGACTTACTGCTGCTCATGTCATAGACTTGCTGCTACACATGTCACAGACTTACTGCCACACATGTCACAGACTTACTGCTGCACATGTCACAGACTTACTGCTGCACATGTCACAGACTTACTGTTATACATGTCACAGACTTACTGCTGCACATGTCACAGACTTACTGCTGCTCATGTCATAGACTTGCTGCTACACATGTCACAGACTTGCTGCTACACATGTCACAGACTTACTGCTACACATGTCACAGACTTACTGCTGCACGTGTCACAGACTTACTGCTGCACATGTCACAGACTTACTGCTGCACATGTCACAGACTTACTGCTGCACGTGTCACAGACTTACTGCTACACATGTCACAGACTTACTGCTGCACGTGTCACAGACTTACTGCAGCACATGTCACAGACTTACTGCTGCACATGTCACAGACTTACTGCTACACATGTCACAGACTTACTGCTACACATGTCACAGACTTACTGCTGCACGTGTCACAGACTTACTGCTGCACATGTCACAGACTTACTGCTGCACATGTCACAGACTTACTACTACACATTTCATAAGCGCTAAAGTCACCAGTAAGTCTACTTTTTGCAAAGAGGGTGTGAGTAACTCCGATGTAAACTAAGAAATTCAAGCGGAGATGGTCACCTGACAGCAGTATTCAAGCGGAGATGGTCACCTGACAGCAGTATTCAAGCGGAGATTGTCACCTGACAGCAGTGTACAAGCGGAGATGGTCACCTGACAGCAGTATTCAAGCGGAGATTGTCACCTGACAGCAGTGTACAAGCGGAGATGGTCATCTGACAGCAGTATTCAAGCGGAGATTGTCACCTGACAGCAGTGTACAAGCGGAGATGGTCACCTGACAGCAGTATTCAAGTGGAGATGGTCACCTGACAGCAGTGTACAAGCGGAGATGGTCACCTGAAAGCAGTGTATAATTGGAGATGGTCGCCTGACAGCAGTGTACAAGTGGAGATGGTCACCTGACAGCAGTGTACAAGCGGAGATGGTCACCTGAAAGCAGTGTATAATTGGAGATGGTCACCTGACAGCAGTGTACAAGCGGAGATGGTCACCTGACAGCAGTATTCAAGTTGAGATGGTCGCTTGACAGCAGTGTACAAGTGGAGATTGTCACCTGACAGCAGTTTACAAGTGGAGATGGTCACCTGACATCAGTGTACAAGCGGAGATGGTCACCTGACAGCACTATTTAAGTGGAGATGGTCCCCTGACAGCAGTGTAGATGTGGAGATAGTCGCCTGACAGCAGTATTCAAAAAGAGATGGTCACCTGACAGCAGTGTACAAGCGGAGATGGTCACCTGACAGCAGTGTACAAGCGGATATGGTCACCTGACAGCAGTATTCAAGTGGAGATGGTCGCCTGACAGCAGTGTACAAGCGGAGATGGTCACCTGACAGCAGTGTACAAGTGGAGGTGGTCACCTGACAGCAGTGTACAAGTGGAGATGGTCACCTGACAGCAGTGTACAAGCAGAGATGGTCGCCTGACAGTAGTGTACAAGCGGAGATGGTCACCTGACAGCAGTGTACAAGTGGAGATTGTCACCTGACAGCAGTGTACAAGCGGAGATGGTCACCTGACAGCAGTGTACAAGCGGAGATGGTCGCCTGACAGCAGTGTACAAGCGGAGATGGTCACCTGACAGCAGTGTACAAGTGTAGATGGGCACCTGACAGCAGTGTACAAGCGGAGATGGTCACCTGATAGCAGTGTACAAGCGGAGATGGTCACCTGACAGCAGTGTACAAGCGGAGATGGTCACCTGACAGCAGTGTACAAGCGGAGATGGTCACCTGACAGCAGTATTCAAGTGGAGATGGTCGCCTGACAGCAGTGTACAAGCGGAGATGGTCACCTGACAGCAGTGTACAAGCGGAGATGGTCACCTGACAGCAGTGTACAAGCGGAGATGGTCACCTGACAGCAGTATTCAAGTGGAGATGGTCGCCTGACAGCAGTGTACAAGCGGAGATGGTCACCTGACAGCAGTATTCAAGTGGAGATGGTCGCCTGACAGCAGTGTTCAAGCGGAGATGATCACCCGACAGCAGTGTACAAGTGGAGATGGTCACCTGACAGCAGTGTACAAGTGGAGATGATCGCCTGACAGCAGTGTACAAGTGGAGATGGTCACCTGACAGCAGTATTCAAGTGGAGATGGTCGCCTGACAGCAGTGTACAAGTGGAGATGGTCGCCTGACGCAGTATTTAAGTGGAGATGGTCGCCTGACAGCAGTGTACAAGTGGAGATGGTCGCCTGACAGCAATGTACAAGTGGAGATGGTCACCTGACAGCAGTGTATAAGTGGAGATGGTCTCCTGAAAGCAGTGTACAAGTAGAGATGGTCACCTGACAGCAGTGTATAAGTAGAGATGGACAGCTGACAGCAGTATTCAAGCGGAGATGGTCGCCTGACAGCAGTATTCAAGTGGAGATGGTCACCTGACAGCAGTGTACAAGTGGAGATGGTCACCTGGCAGCAGTATTCAAGTGGAGATGGTCATCTGGCAGCAGTGTACAAGTGGAGATGGTCACCTGGCAGCAGTATTCGAGTGGAGATGGTCACCTGACAGCAGTGTACAAGTGAAGATGGTCACCTGGCAGCAGTATTCAAGTGGAGATGGTCACCTGACAGCAGTGTACAAGTGGAGATGGTCACCTGGCAGCAGTATTCAAGTGGAGATGGTCATCTGGCAGCAGTGTGCAAGCGGAGATGGTCACCTGGCAGCAGTGTACAAGCGGAGATGGTCACCTGGCAGCAGTGTACAAGCGGAGATGGTCACCTGACAATGCACTTGACATACAACATTCTGAACTTTATATAAAAGGTATAATTTTGCATAAATATAAGGTATCTATGACCCATCGCAATACGCATGGCTGAGCTTATGAATATTTGAACGTAGATATTAACGGAGCAATCTCTGGTTTCATAGGTCGTAGGCACGCATGTTAACTGGAAGTTCTTCTACGTTTTTGACCTGGTTCTTATGTATGTTACTTACCCTCTTGAATAGCCTTGAACAAACTAGAACCTCTTTAAAAGGTCAATGATTGATATATACGTAAAATCATTGGATGTTAGAATGCAAACCGAGAGAAAATAATTGAAGTTGAAAAAACGCAAGTTACGGAGACTTCAACGCTGCTTAGGTAGTGATCCTACCTTGGGTAGTGATCCTACCTTGGGTAGTGATCCTACCTTGGGTAGTGATCCTACTTTGGGTAGTGATCCTACTTTGGGTAGTGATCCTACCTTGGGTGGTGATCCTACCTTGGGTAGTGATCCTACCTTGGGTAGTGATCCTACCTTGGGTAGTGATCCTACTTTGGGTAGTGATCCTACCTTGGGTGGTGATCCTACCTTGGGTAGTGATCCTACCTTGGGTAGTGATCCTACCTTGGGTAGTGATCCTACTTTGGGTAGTGATCCTACCTTGGGTAGTGATCCTACCTTGGGTAGTGATCCTACTTTGGGTAGTGATCCTACCTTGGGTGGTGATCCTACTTTGGGTAGTGATCCTACCTTGGGTGGTGATCCTACTTTGGGTAGTGATCCTACCTTGGGTAGTGATCCTACCTTGGGTAGTGATCCTACTTTGGGTAGTGATCCTACCTTGGGTAGTGATCCTACTTTGGGTAGTGATCCTACCTTGGGTAGTGATCCTACTTTAGGTAGTGATCCTACCTTGGGTAGTGATCCTACCTTGGGTAGTGATCCTACCTTGGGTAGTGATCCTACCTTGGGTAGTGATCCTACTTTGGGTAGTGATCCTACTTTGGGTAGTGATCCTACTTTGGGTAGTGATCCTACCTTGGGTAGTGATCCTACCTTGGGTAGTGATCCTACTTTGGGTAGTGATCCTACTTTGGGTAGTGATCCTACCTTGGGTGGTGATCCTACCTTGGGTAGTGATCCTACTTTGGGTAGTGATCCTACCTTGGGTAGTGATCCTACCTTGGGTAGTGATCCTACCTTGGGTAGTGATCCTACTTTGGGTAATGATCCTACTTTGGGTAGTGATCCTACCTTGGGTGGTGATCCTACCTTGGGTAGTGATCCTACTTTGGGTAGTGATCCTACCTTGGGTAGTGATCCTACCTTGGGTAGTGATCCTACTTTGGGTAGTGATCCTACCTTGGGTGGTGATCCTACCTTGGGTAGTGATCCTACTTTGGGTAGTGATCCTACCTTGGGTAGTGATCCTACCTTGGGTAGTGATCCTACCTTGGGTGGTGATCCTACCTTGGGTGGTGATCCTACCTTGGGTGGTGATCCTACCTTGGGTAGTGATCCTACCTTGGGTAGTGATCCTACCTTGGGTAGTGATCCTACCTTGGGTGGTGATCCTACCTTAGGTGTTGATCCTACCTTGGGTAGTGATCCTACCTTGGGTAGTGATCCTACCTTGGGTAGTGATCCTACTTTGGGTAGTGATCCTACCTTGGGTAGTGATCCTACCTTGGGTAGTGATCCTACCTTGGGTAGTGATCCTACCTTGGGTGGTGATCCTACCTTGGGTGGTGATCCTACCTTGGGTGGTGATCCTACCTTGGGTAGTGATCCTACCTTGGGTAGTGATCCTACCTTGGGTAGTGATCCTACCTTGGGTGGTGATCCTACCTTGGGTAGTGATCCTACCTTGGGTAGTGATCCTACCTTGGGTAGTGATCCTACCTTGGGTGGTGATCCTACCTTGGGTAGTGATCCTACTTTGGGTAGTGATCCTACTTTGGGTAGTGATCCTACCTTGGGTGGTGATCCTACCTTGGGTAGTGATCCTACTTTGGGTAGTGATCCTACCTTGGGTGGTGATCCTACCTTGGGTAGTGATCCTACTTTGGGTAGTGATCCTACCTTGGGTAGTGATCCTACTTTGGGTAGTGATCCTACCTTGGGTGGTGATCCTACCTTGGGTAGTGATCCTACTTTGGGTAGTGATCCTACCTTGGGTAGTGATCCTACCTTGGGTAGTGATCCTACCTTGGGTGGTGATCCTACCTTGGGTGGTGATCCTACCTTGGGTGGTGATCCTACCTTGGGTAGTGATCCTACCTTGGGTAGTGATCCTACCTTGGGTGGTGATCCTACCTTAGGTGTTGATCCTACCTTGGGTAGTGATCCTACCTTGGGTAGTGATCCTACCTTGGGTAGTGATCCTACCTTGGGTGGTGATCCTACTTTGGGTAGTGATCCTACCTTGGGTAGTGATCCTACCTTGGGTAGTGATCCTACTTTGGGTAGTGATCCTACCTTGGGTAGTGATCCTACTTTGGGTAGTGATCCTACCTTGGGTAGTGATCCTACTTTAGGTAGTGATCCTACCTTGGGTAGTGATCCTACCTTGGGTAGTGATCCTACCTTGGGTAGTGATCCTACCTTGGGTAGTGATCCTACTTTGGGTAGTGATCCTACTTTGGGTAGTGATCCTACTTTGGGTAGTGATCCTACCTTGGGTAGTGATCCTACCTTGGGTAGTGATCCTACCTTGGGTAGTGATCCTACTTTGGGTAATGATCCTACTTTGGGTAGTGATCCTACCTTGGGTGGTGATCCTACCTTGGGTAGTGATCCTACTTTGGGTAGTGATCCTACCTTGGGTAGTGATCCTACCTTGGGTAGTGATCCTACTTTGGGTAGTGATCCTACCTTGGGTGGTGATCCTACCTTGGGTAGTGATCCTACTTTGGGTAGTGATCCTACCTTGGGTAGTGATCCTACCTTGGGTAGTGATCCTACCTTGGGTGGTGATCCTACCTTGGGTGGTGATCCTACCTTGGGTAGTGATCCTACCTTGGGTAGTGATCCTACTTTGGGTAGTGATCCTACTTTGGGTAGTGATCCTACTTTGGGTAGTGATCCTACCTTGGGTAGTGATCCTACCTTGGGTAGTGATCCTACCTTGGGTAGTGATCCTACTTTGGGTAATGATCCTACTTTGGGTAGTGATCCTACCTTGGGTGGTGATCCTACCTTGGGTAGTGATCCTACTTTGGGTAGTGATCCTACCTTGGGTAGTGATCCTACCTTGGGTAGTGATCCTACTTTGGGTAGTGATCCTACCTTGGGTGGTGATCCTACCTTGGGTAGTGATCCTACTTTGGGTAGTGATCCTACCTTGGGTAGTGATCCTACCTTGGGTAGTGATCCTACCTTGGGTGGTGATCCTACCTTGGGTGGTGATCCTACCTTGGGTGGTGATCCTACCTTGGGTAGTGATCCTACCTTGGGTAGTGATCCTACCTTGGGTAGTGATCCTACCTTGGGTGGTGATCCTACCTTAGGTGTTGATCCTACCTTGGGTAGTGATCCTACCTTGGGTAGTGATCCTACCTTGGGTAGTGATCCTACTTTGGGTAGTGATCCTACCTTGGGTAGTGATCCTACCTTGGGTAGTGATCCTACCTTGGGTAGTGATCCTACCTTGGGTGGTGATCCTACCTTGGGTGGTGATCCTACCTTGGGTGGTGATCCTACCTTGGGTAGTGATCCTACCTTGGGTAGTGATCCTACCTTGGGTAGTGATCCTACCTTGGGTGGTGATCCTACCTTGGGTAGTGATCCTACCTTGGGTAGTGATCCTACCTTGGGTAGTGATCCTACCTTGGGTGGTGATCCTACCTTAGGTAGTGATCCTACTTTGGGTAGTGATCCTACTTTGGGTAGTGATCCTACCTTGGGTGGTGATCCTACCTTGGGTAGTGATCCTACTTTGGGTAGTGATCCTACCTTGGGTGGTGATCCTACCTTGGGTAGTGATCCTACTTTGGGTAGTGATCCTACCTTGGGTAGTGATCCTACTTTGGGTAGTGATCCTACCTTGGGTGGTGATCCTACCTTGGGTAGTGATCCTACTTTGGGTAGTGATCCTACCTTGGGTAGTGATCCTACCTTGGGTAGTGATCCTACCTTGGGTGGTGATCCTACCTTGGGTGGTGATCCTACCTTGGGTGGTGATCCTACCTTGGGTAGTGATCCTACCTTGGGTAGTGATCCTACCTTGGGTGGTGATCCTACCTTAGGTGTTGATCCTACCTTGGGTAGTGATCCTACCTTGGGTAGTGATCCTACCTTGGGTAGTGATCCTACTTTGGGTAGTGATCCTACCTTGGGTAGTGATCCTACCTTGGGTAGTGATCCTACCTTGGGTAGTGATCCTACCTTGGGTAGTGATCCTACCTTGGGTGGTGATCCTACCTTGGGTAGTGATCCTACCTTGGGTAGTGATCCTACTTTGGGTAGTGATCCTACTTTGGGTAGTGATCCTACCTTGGGTGGTGATCCTACCTTGGGTAGTGATCCTACTTTGGGTAGTGATCCTACCTTGGGTAGTGATCCTACCTTGGGTGGTGATCCTACCTTGGGTGGTGATCCTACTTTGGGTGGTGATCCTACCTTGGGTGGTGATCCTACCTTGGGTAGTGATCCTACCTTGGGTAGTGATCCTACCTTGGGTAGTGATCCTACCTTGGGTGGTGATCCTACCTTAGGTGTTGATCCTACCTTGGGTAGTGATCCTACCTTGGGTAGTGATCCTACCTTGGGTAGTGATCCTACTTTGGGTAGTGATCCTACCTCGGGTAGTGATCCTACCTTGGGTAGTGATCCTACCTTGGGTAGTGATCCTACCTTGGGTGGTGATCCTACCTTGGGTGGTGATCCTACCTTGGGTGGTGATCCTACCTTGGGTAGTGATCCTACCTTGGGTAGTGATCCTACCTTGGGTAGTGATCCTACCTTGGGTGGTGATCCTACCTTGGGTAGTGATCCTACCTTGGGTAGTGATCCTACCTTGGGTAGTGATCCTACCTTGGGTGGTGATCCTACCTTGGGTAGTGATCCTACCTTGGGTAGTGATCCTACCTTGGGTAGTGATCCTACCTTGGGTAGTGATCCTACCTTGGGTAGTGATCCTACCTTGGGTGGTGATCCTACCTTGGGTGGTGATCCTACCTTGGGTAGTGATCCTACCTTGGGTAGTGATCCTACCTTGGGTGGTGATCCTACCTTGGGTAGTGATCCTACCTTGGGTAGTGATCCTACCTTAGGTGTTGATTCTCAGGTAGTCTCACTCACTTGCTGGACTTCGTTTCATTCATTGAATTAAACAGCGAAGCAATCAATGCGTTCGTAACCAACTAACACATTGGTAATCAAAGAGTTAGCAATCGACCAATGTAGGGGATATCAAAGTGTAGGCAATCAATCAAAGTGTGGCAATAAACCATCGCATTAGCAATGAATCAGTCTATTGGCTATCAATCGCTATATTGTCAATTAATAAAAAGTAGACAATCAACCAGCGTATTAACAATCCATCAGCAAATTGGGCGCTGTGTGCGTGTGTATCTCTTGCGTTACGGAGCGTATTGAGCGCTGTGTGCGTGTGTATCTCTTGCGTTACGGAGCGTATTGAGCGCTGTGTGCGTGTACAGTCTCCTACGTTACAGAGCGTATTGAGCGCTGTGTGAGTGTGTATCTCTTGTGTTACGAAGCGTATTGAGCGCTGTGTGCGTGTGTATCTCTTGTGCTACGGAGCGTATTGAGCGCTGTGCGCGTGTGTATCTCTTGTGTTACGGAGCGTATTGAGCGCTGTGCGCGTGTGTATCTCTTGTGCTACGGAGCGTATTGAGTGCTGTGCGCGTGTGTATCTCTTGTGTTACGGAGCGTATTGAGCGCTGTGTGCGTGTGTATCTCTTGTGCTACGGAGCGTATTGAGCGCTGTGCGCGTGTGTATCTCTTGTGCTACGGAGCGTATTGAGCGCTGTGCGCGTGTGTATCTCTTGTGTTACGGAGCGTATTGAGCGCTGTGCGCGTGTGTATCTCTTGTGCTACGGAGCGTATTGAGCGCTGTGCGCGTGTGTATCTCTTGTGTTACGGAGCGTATTGAGCGCTGTGTGCGTGTGTATCTCTTGCGTTACGAAGCGTATTGAGCGCTGTGTGCGTGTGTATCTCTTGTGTTACGGAGCGTATTGAGCGCTGTGTGCATTGAACAGTTATGTGCGTTTATGCGTTATAGGGATTTCAAAGAAGAATTTTATTAACTTTAAATTTTTTTTCTGAAAATACAAGTTCAGGTTCGTTATTTATTCACTTCACATGCTGTGAAATCCTTCTGGAGCTGGAGTCAGCCCATGGGGCCTTCTTGAGCTCCGTCGCCTACACGCAGAAGTATAACACAAGCGTAGGAGAAGTTCATGAGATAAATGGAGTAAGATAACAGAATTAAGTTTAAAGAATTCATAAGATAGCTGGATTATGATAACAGAATTTATAAGATAGCTGGATTATGATAACAGAATTTATAAGATAGCTGGATTAGGACAACAGAATTCATAAAATAACTGGATTAAGATAACAGAATTCATAAGATAACTGGATTAAGATGACAGAATTCATAGGATAGCTGGATGAAGATGACAGAATTAATAAGACAACAGAATTCATAGGATAACTGGATTAAGATAACTGGACAAAATAAGAAAACAGAACTCACAAGATAACTGTAAGAGCCAGAAAAAAGTTCACACGACTTTTAACTCTCCCACAAAACCGCTCGCCCTCACGTAGCCTCCCACTCTTTGGCCCCTCTTGCGTCAGCTCCGAGCCACTCTACGCCCACTCCTCAGCCACTCCTGGCCCACTCCTCGCCCACTCTTGGCCCTCTCTTTGGCCACTCAGCACCAAGTCATGCCAAGGATGACCACGCCACTCGTGCTCTCAGCCGCCGCTGAAGGCACTCTGTGTTTGTCCTCTGACTTCTGCTTTTGTTCTTTGTTCTAGTTCTTTGTTCTAATTCTTTGTTCTAGTTCTTTGTTCTAGTTCTTTGTTCTAGTTCTTTGTTCTAGTTCTTTGTTCTAGTTCTTTGTTCTAGTTCTTTGTTCTAGTTCTTTGTTCTAGTTCTTTGTTCTAGTTCTTTGTTCTAGTTCTTTGTTCTAGTTCTTTGTTCTAGTTCTTTGTTCTAGTTCTTTGTTCTAGTTCTTTGTTCTAGTTCTTTGTTCTAGTTCTTTGTTCTAGTTCTTTGTTCTAGTTCTTTGTTCTAGTTCTTTGTTCTAGTTCTTTGTTCTAGTTCTTTGTTCTAGTTCTTTGTTCTAGTTCTTTGTTCTAGTTCTTTGTTCTAGTTCTTTGTTCTAGTTCTTTGTTCTAGTTCTTTGTTCTAGTTCTTTGTTCTAGTTCTTTGTTCTAGTTCTTTGTTCTAGTTCTTTGTTCTAGTTCTTTGTTCTAGTTCTTTGTTCGAGTTCTCGTCCGCTGTGTTTAGAGACCTGGTTCTAGTTAGTTCTAGTTGTCAACCCCTCCTCCTTCAGTGCTTTGTTCTAGTTCTCGTTTGCTTTATCTATAGACTTTATCTCTAGTTGTCAACCCAATCAGCCTCTAGTTCTCTGTGCTAGTTTTCATTGGCTTTACATATTTATAGACTTAGTTTTCATTGGCTTTACATATTTATAGACTTAGTTTTCATTGGCTTTACATATTTATAGACTTAGTTTTCATTGGCTTTACATATGTATAGACTTAGTTTTCATTGGCTTTACAAATTTATAGACTTAGTTTTCATTGGCTTCACATATTTATAGACTTAGTTTTCATTGGCTTTACATATTTATAGACTTAGTTTTCATTGGCTTCACATATTTATAGACTTAGTTTTCATTGGCTTTACATATTTATAGACTTAGTTTTCATTGGCTTTACATATTTATAGACTTAGTTTTCATTGGCTTTACATATTTATAGACTTAGTTTTCATTGGCTTTACATATTTATAGACTTAGTTTTCATTGGCTTTACATATTTATAGACTTAGTTTTCATTGGCTTCACATATTTATAGACTTAGTTTTCATTGGCTTTACATATTTATAGACTTAGTTTTCATTGGCTTTACATATTTATAGACTTAGTTTTCATTGGCTTCACATATTTATAGACTTAGTTTTCATTGGCTTTACATATTTATAGACTTAGTTTTCATTGGCTTTACATATTTATAGACTTAGTTTTCATTGGCTTTACATATTTATAGACTTAGTTTTCATTGGCTTTACATATTTATAGACTTAGTTTTCATTGGCTTTACATATTTATAGACTTAGTTTTCATTGGCTTAACATATTTATAGACTTAGTTTTCATTGGCTTTACATATTTATAGACTTAGTTTTCATTGGCTTTACATATTTATAGACTTAGTTTTCATTGGCTTCACATATTTATAGACTTAGTTTTCATTGGCTTTACATATTTATAGACTTAGTTTTCATTGGCTTTACATATTTATAGACTTAGTTTTCATTGGCTTTACATATTTATAGACTTAGTTTTCATTGGCTTTACATATTTATAGACTTAGTTTTCAATGGCTTTACATATTTATAGACTTAGTTTTCAATGGCTTTACATATTTATAGACTTAGTTTTCATTGGCTTTACATATTTATAGACTTAGTTTTCATTGGCTTCACATATTTATAGACTTAGTTTTCATTGGCTTTACATATTTATAGACTTAGTTTTCATTGGCTTTACATATTTATAGACTTAGTTTTCATTCTTTCATCTACATAGCTGCCAATTGCTGTATTTATAGACTTAGTTATAGTTTTTTGGTCTAGTTGCCAATTGCTTTATTTATAGACTTAGTTATAGTTTTTTGGTCTAGTTGCCAATTCCTTTATTTATAGACTTAGTTATAGTTTTTTGGTCAAGTTGCCAATTGCTTTATTTGTAGACTTAGTTATAGTTTTTTGGTCTAGTTGCCAATTGCTTTATTTATAGACTTAGTTATAGTTTTTTGGTCTAGTTGCCAATTGCTTTATTTATAGACTTAGTTATAGTTTTTTGATCTAGTTGCCAATTGCTTTATTTATAGACTTAGTTATAGTTTTTTGGTCTAGTTGCCAATTGCTTTATTTATAGACTTAGTTATAGTTTTTTGATCTAGTTGCCAATTGCTTTATTTATAGACTTAGTTATAGTTTTTTGAACTAGTTGCCAATTGCTTTATTTATAGACTTAGTTATAGTTTTTTGATCTAGTTGCCAATTGCTTTATTTATAGACTTAGTTATAGTTTTTTGATCTAGTTGCCAATTGTTTTATTTATAGACTTAGTTATAGTTTTTTGGTCTAGTTGCCAATTGCTTTATTTGTAGACTTAGTTATAGTTTTTTGATCTAGTTGCCAATTGCTTTATTTGTAGACTTAGTTATAGTTTTTTGGTCTAGTTGCCAATTGCTTTATTTATAGACTTAGTTATAGTTTTTTGGTCTAGTTGCCAATAGCTTTATTTATAGACTTAGTTATAGTTTTTGATCTAGTTGCCAATTGCTTTATTTATAGACTTAGTTATAGTTTTTTGAACTAGTTGCCAATTGCTTTATTTGTAGACTTAGTTATAGTTTTTTGGTCTAGTTGCCAATTGCTTTATTTATAGACTTAGTTATAGTTTTTTGATCTAGTTGCCAATTGCTTTATTTATAGACTTAGTTATAGTTTTTTGATCTAGTTGCCAATTGCTTTATTTATAGACTTAGTTATAGTTTTTTGATCTAGTTGCCAATTGCTTTATTTGTAGACTTAGTTATAGTTTTTTGGTCTAGTTGCCAATTGCTTTATTTATAGACTTAGTTATAGTTTTTTGGTCTAGTTGCCAATTGCTTTATTTATAGACTTAGTTATAGTTTTTTGATCTAGTTGCCAATTGCTTTATTTATTGACTTAGTTATAGTTTTTGAACTAGTTGCCAATTGCTTTATTTATAGACTTGGTTATAGTTTTTTGGTCTAGTTGCCAATTGCTTTATTTATAGACTTAGGTATAGTTTTTTGATCTAGTTGCCAATTGCTTTATTTATAGACTTAGTTACAGTTTTTTGGTCTAGTTGCCAATTCCTTTATTTATAGACTTAGTTATAGTTTTTTGGTCAAGTTGGCAATTGCTTTATTTGTAGACTTAGTTATAGTTTTTTGGTCTAGTTGCCAATTGCTTTATTTATAGACTTAGTTATAGTTGTTTGGTCTAGTTGCCAATTGCTTTATTTATAGACTTAGTTATAGTTTTTTGATCTAGTTGCCAATTGCTTTATTTATAGACTTAGTTATAGTTTTTTGGTCTAGTTGAGAATTGCTTTATTTATAGACTTAGTTATAGTTTTTTGATCTAGTTGCCAATTGCTTTATTTATAGACTTAGTTATAGTTTTTTGATCTAGTTGCCAATTGCTTTGTTTATAGACTTAGTTATAGTTTTCTGGTCTAGTTGCCAATTGCTTTATTTGTAGACTTAGTTATAGTTTTTTGATCTAGTTGCCAATTGCTTTATTTGTAGACTTAGTTATAGTTTTTTGGTCTAGTTGCCAATTGCTTTATTTATAGACTTAGTTATAGTTTTTTGGTCTAGTTGCCAATTGCTTTATTTATAGACTTAGTTATAGTTTTTTGATCTAGTTGCCAATTGCTTTATTTATAGACTTAGTTATAGTTTTTTGAACTAGTTGCCAATTGCTTTATTTGTAGACTTAGTTATAGTTTTTTGGTCTAGTTGCCAATTGCTTTATTTATAGACTTAGTTATAGTTTTTTGATCTAGTTGCCAATTGCTTTATTTATAGACTTAGGTATAGTTTTTTGATCTAGTTACCAATTGCTTTATTTATAGACTTAGTTATAGTTTTTTGATCTAGTTGCCAATTGCTTTATTTGTAGACTTAGTTATAGTTTTTTGGTCTAGTTGCCAATTGCTTTATTTATAGACTTAGTTATAGTTTTTTGGTCTAGTTGCCAATTGCTTTATTTATAGACTTAGTTATAGTTTTTTGATCTAGTTGCCAATTGCTTTATTTATTGACTTAGTTATAGTTTTTTGAACTAGTTGCCAATTGCTTTATTTATAGACTTAGTTATAGTTTTTTGGTCTAGTTGCCAATTGCTTTATTTATAGACTTAGGTATAGTTTTTTGATCTAGTTGCCAATTGCTTTATTTATAGACTTAGTTATAGTTTTTTGATCTAGTTGCCAATTGCTTTATTTATAGACTTAGTTATAGTTTTTTGATCTAGTTGCCAATTGCTTTATTTATAGACTTAGTTATAGTTTTTTGATCTAGTTGCCAATTGCTTTATTTATAGACTTAGCTATAGTTTTTTGATCTAGTTGCCAATTGCTTTATTTATAGACTTAGTTATAGTTTTTTGGTCTAGTTGCCGATTGCTTTATTTATAGACTTAGTTATAGTTTTTTGATCTAGTTGCCAATTGCTTTATTTATAGACTTAGTTATAGTTTTTTGATCTAGTTGCCAATTGCTTTATTTATAGACTTAGTTATAGTTTTTTGATCTAGTTGCCAATTGCTTTATTTATAGACTTAGTTATAGTTTTTTGATCTAGTTGCCAATTGCTTTATTTATAGACTTAGTTATAGTTTTTTGGTCTAGTTGCCAATTGATTTATTTATAGACTTAGTTATAGTTTTTTGATCTAGTTGCCAATTGCTTTATTCACAGATTTAGTTTTAGTCTTTTAACTTACGAGGCCTGTCTAAAAAGTATCCGACCTTTGGCCAGAAAAAATATTTCGAATACCTGTCGGAGTTGGGACCCTAATCCCCTTCAAAGTATGCCCCTTGTGCTTGCACACACTTAGCCCACCGATCCTTCCACTGCTGGAAACACCTCTGGTAGTTTTTTTTAGAATGGTGTTCAGCTCCATCGTCGCATTGCCTGTTTGACTCCTTCGATGCTGACTGTTTTCTTTGATGTCCGTGGAATTGTGCATCACGAATACGCACCGGAAGGACAAACAGTGACAAAGGAGTACTATCAGGATGTTCTCCGGCGACTTCGTGATGCAGTTCGGCGCAAAAGACCAGACATGTGGACTGCGAACCACTGGCACTTGCATCACGACAACGCGCCCGCACATTCATCCCATTTGATCCGCAATTTCTTGGCCAAACATGGAATTACGACCGTTCGCCAACCTCCCTACTCTCCAGACCTGGCTCCTTGCGACTTCTGGTTGTTTCCAAAATTGAAGACACCACTGAAAGGATCCCGTTTTGAGAGTAGAGAAGAGATAATGCGGAACGCGACGACAGAGCTGAACACCATTCCAAAAGAAGACTTCCAGAGGTGTTTCCGGCAGTGGAAGGATCGGTGGGCTAAGTGTGTGGAAGCACAAGGAGCCTACTTTGAAGGGGATTAGGGTCCCAACCCCGTCAGGTTGTTGAAGTATTTTTTCTGGCCAAAGGTCGGATACTTTTTCGACAGGCCTCGTATATGTAATTTTCTATATTCATAGATTCAGATCTAATTATCATTTTAAAATAATTATTCACTTTAATGAACATAGCCCATAATTTTAATCAGTTGTCAAAATTTGTGTCGTTGCGGCAGTCTCGTTAGCTGCATTTCTGATTTGTGAGCTGAATTTGTGAGTGAAATTTGTGGGCTGAATTTGTGGGTGGAATTTGTGGGCTGCATTTGTGAGCTGAATTTGTGAGCTGAATTTGTGAGCTGAATTTGTGAGCTGAATTTGTGAGCTGAATTTGTGAGCTGGTTTTGTGAGTGGAATTTGTGGGCTGAATTTGTGAACTGAATTTGTGAGTGGAATTTGTGGGCTGAATTTGTGAGCTGAATTTGTGAGTGGAATGTGTGAGCTGAATTTGTGATCTGAATTTGTGAGCTGAATTTGTGAGCTGAATTTGTGAGCTGAATTTGTGAGCAGAATTTGTGAGCTAAATTTGTGAGTGAAATTTGTGAGCTGAATTTGTGAGCTGAATTTGTGAGCTAAATTCGTGAGTGAAATTTGTGAGCTGAATTTGTGAGCTGAATTTGTGATCTGAATTTGTGATCTGAATTTGTGAGCTGAATTTGTGATCTGAATTTGTGATCTGAATTTGTGATCTGAATTTGTGAGCTGAATTTGTGATCTGAATTTGTGATCTGAATTTGTGAGCTGAATTTGTGAGCTGAATTTGTGAGCTGAATTTGTGAGCTGAATTTGTGAGCTGAATTTGTGAGCTGAATTTGTGAGCTGAATTTGTGAGCTGAATTTGTGAGCTGAATTTGTGAGCTGAATTTGTGAGCTGAATTTGTGAGCTGAATTTGTGAGCTGAATTTGTGAGCTGAATTTGTGAGTGATATTAGTTAGCTAAATTTGTGAGTGAAATCTGTGGGCTGAATACTCACGGCAACATACCCATAAATAAGATACGCGTTGATTTCGTCCTCTTATATGAAATGTGCACTTAGCATCCACTCTAATGCCGCTCTGGACTTAAAAAAAAATTACAGCGACGTAGCGTCTGTGAAAAATTCCCGTCAACGTAGCGTAAGTCCTTCTCGGCGGATTTGTCAGCGCTACGAGCAGTTCATGTAGTCAAAATTTATCAGTTTATTTACTTTCAAGCAACATGTTATGTATATTTCAATTGACCTGCATCGGTTGTCAGTTGGGAATTGCAATCTTTGAAAAACAAAAATGAAAATTTCAGCAACATGAAAACAACACGCAGCGCTGCCAAGTACACTAAAGAACTTACGCTGTCTGTTGTACCGCAAAGAGGACGTTAGTTGTGTAAAATATCTGCGCATACCGTGATCTGCGGGAAGAAACTGAGTTCGATCAATATAATGAGAAATTCACTGGGATAAATCAACCAGCAAAGGGAGAAATAAAATGGGTAAAATCAAGCAACAGAAGAAGTAAAACAGTAAATTTAGACAAAGAACAGCCTCACATAATTGGGTCTCTAGCAGCTCACGCAGCAGCTGACTCGTGACAGCGCCACGGCTGTTACACACCTCCGCTGTTTTCCTGAATGGATAACACTCCAGCACTTGTTGTCTCCGTCAGTGCATTGCCCTCCGCCACTTGTTGTCTCCGTCACTGCATTGCCCTCCGCCACTTGTTGTCTCCGTCACTGCATGGCCCTCCGCCACTTGTTGTCTCCGTCACCGCATGGCCCTCCGCCACTTGTTGTCTCCGTCACTGCATGGCCCTCCGCCACTTGTTGTCTCCGTCACTGCATGGCCCTCCGCCACTTGTTGTCTCCGTCACTGCATGGCCCTCCGCCACTTGTTGTCTCCGTCACTGCATGGCCCTCCGCCACTTGTTGTCTCCGTCACCGCATGGCCCTCCGCCACTTGTTGTCTCCGTCACTGCATGGCCCTCCGCCACTTGTTGTCTCCGTCACTGCATTGCCCTCCGCCACTTGTTGTCTCCGTCACCGCATGGCCCTCCGCCACTTGTTGTCTCCGTCACTGCATGGCCCTCCGCCACTTGTTGTCTCCGTCACCGCATGGCCCTCCGCCACTTGTTGTCTCCGTCACTGCATGGCCCTCCGCCACTTGTTGTCTCCGTCACTGCATTGCCCTCCGCCACTTGTTGTCTCCGTCACCGCATGGCCCTCCGCCACTTGTTGTCTCCGTCACCGCATGGCCCTCCGCCATTTGTTGTCTCCGTCACTGCATGGCCCTCCGCCACTTGTTGTCTCCGTCACTGCATGGCCCTCCGCCACTTGTTGTCTCCGTCACCGCATGGCCCTCCGCCACTTGTTGTCTCCGTCACTGCATGGCGCTCCACCACTTGTTGTCTCCGTCACTGCATGGCCCTCCGCCACTTGTCTCCGTCACTGCATGGCCCTCCGCCACTTGTTGTCTCCGTCACTGCATGGCCCTCCGCCACTTGTCTCCGTCACTGCATGGCCCTCCGCCACTTGTTGTCTCCGTCACTGCATGGCCCTCCGCCACTTGTTGTCTCCGTCACTGCATGGCCCTCCGCCACTTGTCTCCGTCACTGCATGGCCCTCCGCCACTTGTTGTCTCCGTCACTGCATGGCCCTCCGCCACTTGTTGTCTCCGTCACTGCATGACCCTCCGCCACTTGTTGTCTCCGTCACCGCATGGCCCTCCGCCACTTGTTGTCTCCGTCACTGCATGGCCCTCCGCCACTTGTTGTCTCCGTCACTGCATGGCCCTCCGCCACTTGTCTCCGTCACTGCATGGCCCTCCGCCACTTGTTGTCTCCGTCACTGCATGGCCCTCCGCCACTTGTTGTCTCCGTCACTGCATGGCCCTCCGCCACTTGTTGTCTCCGTCACCGCATGGCCCTCCGCCACTTGTTGTCTCCGTCACTGCATGGCCCTCCGCCACTTGTTGTCTCCGTCACTGCATGGCCCTCCGCCACTTGTCTCCGTCACTGCATGGCCCTCCGCCACTTGTTGTCTCCGTCACCGCATGGCCCTCCGCCACTTGTCTCCGTCACCGCATGGCCCTCCGCCACTTGTTGTCTCCGTCACTGCATGGCCCTCCGCCACTTGTTGTCTCCGTCACTGCATGGCCCTCCGCCACTTGTTGTCTCCGTCACCGCATGGCCCTCCGCCACTTGTTGTCTCCGTCACTGCATGGCCCTCCGCCACTTGTTGTCTCCGTCACTGCATGGCCCTCCGCCACTTGTCTCCGTCACTGCATGGCCCTCCGCCACTTGTTGTCTCCGTCACCGCATGGCCCTCCGCCGCTTGTCTCCGTCACCGCATGGCCCTCCGCCACTTGTTGTCTCCGTCACTGCATGGCCCTCCGCCACTTGTTGTCTCCGTCACTGCATGGCCCTCCGCCACTTGTTGTCTCCGTCACTGCATGGCCCTCCGCCACTTGTCTCCGTCACTGCATGGCCCTCCGCCACTTGTTGTCTCCGTCACTGCATGGCCCTCCGCCACTTGTCTCCGTCACTGCATGGCCCTCCGCCACTTGTTGTCTCCGTCACTGCATGGCCCTCCGCCACTTGTTGTCTCCGTCACCGCATGGCCCTCCGCCACTTGTTGTCTCCGTCACTGCATGGCCCTCCGCCACTTGTTGTCTCCGTCACTGCATGGCCCTCCGCCACTTGTTGTCTCCGTCACTGCATGGCCCTCCGCCACTTGTTGTCTCCGTCACTGCATGGCCCTCCGCCACTTGTCTCCGTCACCGCATGGCCCTCCGCCACTTGTTGTCTCCGTCACTGCATGGCCCTCCGCCACTTGTCTCCGTCACTGCATGGCCCTCCGCCACTTGTTGTCTCCGTCACTGCATGGCCCTCCGCCACTTGTTGTCTCCGTCACCGCATGGTCCTCCGCCACTTGTTGTCTCCGTCACTGCATGGCCCTCCGCCACTTGTTGTCTCCGTCACTGCATGGCCCTCCGCCACTTGTTGTCTCCGTCACTGCATGGCCCTCCGCCACTTGTTGTCTCCGTCACTGCATGGCCCTCCGCCACTTGTTGTCTCCGTCACTGCATGGCCCTCCACCACTTGCTGTCTCCGTCACTGCATGGCCCTCCACCACTTGTTGTCTCCGTCACTGCATGGCCCTCCACCACTTGCTGTCTCCGTCACTGCATGGCCCTCCGCCACTTGTTGTCTCCGTCACTGCATGGCCCTCCGCCACTTGCTGTCTCCGTCACTGCATGGCCCTCCGCCACTTGTTGTCTCCGTCACTGCATGGCCCTCCGCCACTTGTCTCCGTCACTGCATGGCCCTCCGCCACTTGTCTCCGTCACTGCATGGCCCTCCGCCACTTGTTGTCTCCGTCACCGCATGGCCCTCCGCCACTTGTCTCCGTCACTGCATGGCCCTCCGCCACTTGTTGTCTCCGTCACTGCATGGCCCTCCGCCACTTGTCTCCGTCACTGCATGGCCCTCCGCCACTTGTTGTCTCCGTCACTGCATGGCCCTCCGCCAGTTGTTGTCTCCGTCACCGCATGGCCCTCCGCCACTTGTTGTCTCCGTCACTGCATGGCCCTCCGCCACTTGTTGTCTCCGTCACTGCATGGCCCTCCGCCACTTGTTGTCTCCGTCACTGCATGGCCCTCCGCCACTTGTTGTCTCCGTCACTGCATGGCCCTCCGCCACTTGTTGTCTCCGTCACTGCATGGCCCTCCACCACTTGCTGTCTCCGTCACTGCATGGCCCTCCACTCCATTCTGTCTCCGTCACTGCATGGCCCTCCACCACTTGTTGTCTCCGTCACTGCATGGCCCTCCACCACTTGCTGTCTCCGTCACTGCATGGCCCTCCGCCACTTGTTGTCTCCGTCACTGCATGGCCCTCCGCCACTTGCTGTCTCCGTCACTGCATGGCCCTCCGCCACTTGTTGTCTCCGTCACTGCATGGCCCTCCGCCACTTTTTGTCTCCGTCACTGCATGGCCCTCCGCCACTTGTTGTCTCCGTCACCGCATGGCCCTCCGCCACTTGTTGTCTCCGTCACTGCATGGCCCTTCGCCGCTTGTTGTCTCCGTCACCGCATGGCCCTCCGCCACTTGTTGTCTCCGTCACCGCATGGCCCTCCGCCACTTGTTGTCTCCGTCACCGCATGGCCCTCCGCCGCTTGTTGTCTCCGTCACCGCATGGCCCTCCGCCACTTGTTGTCTCCGTCACTGCATATGGCCCTCCGCCACTTGTTGTCTCCGTCACTGCATGGCCCTCCGCCACTTGTTGTCTCCGTCACTGCATATGGCCCTCCGCCACTTGTTGTCTCCGTCACTGCATGGCCCTCCGCCACTTGTTGTCTCCGTCACTGCATGGCCCTCCGCCACTTGTTGTCTCCGTCACTGCATGGCCCTCCGCCACTTGTTGTCTCCGCCACTGCATGGCCCTCCGCCACTTGTTGTCTCCGTCACCGCATGGCCCTCCGCCACTTGTTGTCTCCGTCACCGCATGGCCCTCCGCCACTTGTTGTCTCCGTCACCGCATGGCCCTCCGCCACTTGTTGTCTCCGTCACCGCATGGCCCTCCGCCACTTGTTGTCTCCGTCACCGCATGGCCCTCCGCCACTTGTTGTCTCCGTCACCGCATGGCTCTCCGCCACTTGTTGTCTCCGTCACTGCATGGCCCTCCGCCACTTGTTGTCTCCGTCACCGCATGGCCCTCCGCCACTTGTTGTCTCCGTCACCGCATGGCCCTCCGCCACTTGTTGTCTCCGTCACCGCATGGCCCTCCGCCACTTGTTGTCTCCGTCACCACATGGCCCTCCGCCACTTGTAGTCTCCGTCACTGCATATGGCCCTCCGCCACTTGTTGTCTCCGTCACTGCATGGCCCTCCGCCACTTGTTGTCTCCGTCACCGCATGGCCCTCCGCCACTTGTTGTCTCCGTCACCACATGGCCCTCCGCCACTTGTAGTCTCCGTCACTGCATATGGCCCTCCGCCACTTGTTGTCTCCGTCACTGCATGGCCCTCCGCCACTTGTTGTCTCCGTCACCGCATGGCCCTCCGCCACTTGTTGTCTCCGTCACCGCATGGCCCTCCGCCACTTGTTGTCTCCGTCACCGCATGGCCCTCCGCCACTTGTTGTCTCCGTCACCGCATGGCCCTCCGCCACTTGTTGTCTCCGTCACCGCATGGCCCTCCGCCACTTGTTGTCTCCGTCACCGCATGGCCCTCCGCCACTTGTTGTCGCCGTCACCGCATGGCCCTCCGCCACTTGTTGTCTCCGTCACTGCATATGGCCCTCCGCCACTTGTTGTCTCCGTCACCGCATGGCCCTCCGCCACTTGTTGTCTCCGTCACCGCATGGCCCTCCACCACTTGCTGTCTCCGTCACTGCATATGGCCCTCCGCCACTTGTTGTCTCCGTCACTGCATGGCCCTCCGCCACTTGTTGTCTCCGTCACCGCATGGCCCTCCGCCACTTGTTGTCTCCTTCACCGCATGGCCCTCCGCCACTTGTTGTCTCCGTCACCGCATAGCCCTCCGCCACTTGTTGTCTCCGTCACTGCATGGCCCTCCGCCACTTGTTATCCTCGACTGTTACCCTTTTTTGTACTTTGTTATCCGGTGTTTTCCTGCTTTACCCTTTGTTGTCTGGTGTTATCCTCAGTTATCCTCTGTTATCTTTGACTTTTATCCTTTGTTATCTTCGACTGTTCTGTTTTGTTATTCTCGAATGTTATGGTTAAGGACATGTTATCCGTACCATCTTATAAGAACTTGATAAGATCATTAGATTAGGCTACAGGTTAATTCAAGCTTCCGTTGCTACACACACTACCAATATAACTCAACTAATTAGAGGTACATACTAAGTTGAATTGCAATATTATAATTCTAGCAAAACAGAAGTTATTATTATTTTTTAGAAAAGAAACCGTGACGCAAGCTCCACCACACCCCTCCGTTATGGAAGGGAGGGCTGCAGTCCTAAAAAGCTCAAAGTCACAGTTACAAAAAATAAATCCATAAATCAGAAAACGTCGTTGCGGCAGCCGTAGAGCTAGCTGCCAGTTTGGTTATTTATGTTATTTTCTGGCTTAACTGCGTTGTTGTGGTGTTATTTTCTGGCTTACCTGCGTTGTTGTGATGTTATTTTCTGGCTTGCCTGCGTTGTTGTGATGTTATTTTCTGGCTTACCTGCGTTGTTGTGGTGTTATTTTCTGGCTTGCCTGCGTTGTTGTGGTGTTATTTTCTGGCTTACCTGCGTTGTTGTGGTGTTATTTTCTGGCTTGCCTGCGTTGTTGTGATGTTATTTTCTGGCTTACCTGCGTTGTTGTGGTGTTATTTTCTGGCTTGCCTGCGTTGTTGTGATGTTATTTTCTGGCTTACCTGCGTTGTTGTGGTGTTATTTTCTGGCTTGCCTGCGTTGTTGTGATGTTATTTTCTGGCTTACCTGCGTTGTTGTGGTGTTATTTTCTGGCTTGCCTGCGTTTGTGTGGTGTTATTTTCTGGCTTACCTGCGTTGTTGTGGTGTTATTTTCTGGCTTACCTGCGTTGGTGTGGTGTTATTTTCTGGCTTACCTGCGTTGTTGTGGTGTTATTTTCTGGCTTACCTGCGTTGTTGTGGTGTTATTTTCTGGCTTGTTACGTTTGTCTGTGAGTGTTGTGTGTGAGTGTCGTGTGTGAGTGTTGTGTGTGAGTGTCGTGTGTGAGTGTTGTGTGTCAGTGTCGTGTGTAAGTGTCGTGTGTGAGTGTCGTGTGTGAGTGTTGTGTGTGAGTGTCAGCGTGTGTGAGTGTCGTGTGTGAGTGTTGTGTGTGAGTGTCGTGTGTGAGTGTCGTGTGTGAATGTTGTGTGTGAGTGTCGGCGTGTGTGAGTGTTGTGTGTGAGTGTCGACGTGTGAGTGTTGGTGTGTGAGTGTTGCGTGTGTGTGTCGGCGTGTGCGAGTGTTGTGTGTGAGTGTCGGCGTGTGAGTGTTGGCGTGTGAGTGTTGGTGTGTGAGTGTTGTGTGTGAGCGTTGGTGTGTGATTGTTGGCGTGTGAGTGTTGGGGTGAGGGTTGGTGTGTAAGTGTTGGTGTATGAAGGTTAGAGAACATCCCCACGCGTTGGCCACATCAGGGTTGGAGTTGCAGTTCAATCAACTCGTAGATTGGCCTGCCATAAATGGTGTAGATTAGAAGCGCTCCGTAACCTTCAGTCGGGCTCGCCGATAGCCATAAAGTCGAGAATTGTATGGACTTTTTATGGCTGGCATTGATTCTGTGAGTCTCTTCTATATCTCACGCTTGATGGACTTGCCCTGTGACCTACCTAACTCTAGCATACGTATGTATATATCAAAGGTACTCACATATATATAGGTGGTCAAAGATACTCTCATGTTTAGATGTACGCTGATACATGTACGGATGTACAAAAGAAATCACATATATAAATTTTTCAAAGAAACATATACTCATGTATTGATGCAATGCACAAAGATACACGTATTCACGCACAATAATACTCACATGTATACGGAAATAAAATGTTGTCGATGTGTCGAGGAAAGATCATGTTTATTTCCTATTTTCAAAATCGTTTATTCGTCATTTTTGTTTGTGGTTTTTTTCCCATTTTCAATATGGTTCGTTCGTTTCAGATTTAAGGATAAAAAATACTACACGAAAATATTCAGGAAACTTCATACTTAGGTCACCAGTACGACATCGGTTCTCGGACTTAAAGAAAGAAATTAATTAAACTAAGTATCGCTGATAAAATCAATAAGAAACATGCCACAAAAGACACAACAAAATATGAATAAAGTTATTTTTATAAATTTGGCGAGGAAATAGATTGAATGTGCAGTTTAGTAACTCACATTTAACTGTGAATATTAACTTTGAAGTTAATTAACTAACATTTAACTGTGAATATTAATTTTAAGTTTTTTAACTCACATTTAACTGTGAATATTAACTTTGAAGTTAATTAACTAACATTTAACTGTGAATATTAATTTTAAGTTTTTTAACTCACATTTAACTGTGAATATTACCTTTGTAGTTAATTAACTAACATTTAACTGCGAATATTAATTTTGAAGTTTTTTAACTCACATTTAACTGTGAATATTAACTTTGTAGTTAATTAACTAACATTTAACTGCGAATATTAATTTTGAAGTTTTTTAACTCACATTTAACTGTGAATATTAACTTTGAAGTTAATTAACTTATATTAAACTGTAAATAAGTCGTGATGTGGAGGTAATACCTAACTCTACGCACTTAAAATGAGTCAAACTTTTTCAATTTTTTAAACTTGTTCCGTAACTTGTTTGGTCAGAACTTTTCAGTTCAAGGAAATATGTTTTTCCATTTCTTGAGTTTTTTACTTCTCATGTTTTTTAAAGTTGTTCTCCTCACATTCGCTCCTGCTCTTCTGCTCACATTTATTCCTGTGGTTTTGCTCACCTTTCCTACCATTTTGCTCACATTAGCTCCTGTTGATCTGCTCACATTTATTCCTGTGGTTTTGCTCACCTTTCCTATCATTTTGCTCACATTAGCTCCTGTTGTTCTGCTCACATTTATTCCTGTGGTTTTGCTCACCTTTCTTATCATTTTGCTCACATTATCTCCTGTTGTTCTGCTCACATTTATTCATGTGGTTTTGCTCACCTTTCCTACCATTTTGCTCACATGAGCTCCTGTTGTTCTGCTCACATTTATTCATGTGGTTTTGCTCACCTTTCTTATCATTTTGCTCACATTAGCTCCTGTTGTTCTGCTCACATTTATTCATGTGGTTTTGCTCACCTTTCTTATCATTTTGCTCACATTATCTCCTGCTGTTCTGCTCACATGAGCTCCTGTTGTTCTGCCCACATTTATTCATGTGGTTTTGCTCACCTTTCCTACCATTTTGCTCACATGAGCTCCTGTTGTTCTGCTCACATTTATTCATGTGGTTTTGCTCACCTTTCCTACCATTTTGCTCACATTAGCTCCTGTTGATCTGCTCACATTTATTCCTGTGGTTTTGCTCACCTTTCTTATCATTTTGCTCACATTAGCTCCTGTTGATCTGCTCACATTTATTCATGTGGTTTTGCTCACCTTTCTTATCATTTTGCTCACATTAGCTCCTGTTGTTCTGCTCACATTTATTCATGTGGTTTTGCTCACCTTTCCTACCATTTTGCTCACATGAGCTCCTGTTGATCTGCTCACATTTATTCATGTGGTTTTGCTCACCTTTCTTATCATTTTGCTCACATTAGCTCCTGTTGTTCTGCTCACATTTATTCATGTGGTTTTGCTCACCTTTCCTACCATTTTGCTCACATTAGCTCCTGTTGTTCTGCGCACATTTATTCATGTGGTTTTGCTCACCTTTCCTACCATTTTGCTCACATTAGCTCCTGTTGATCTGCTCACATTTATTCCTGTGGTTTTGCTCACCTTTCCTACCATTTTGCTCACATTAGCTCCTGTTGATCTGCTCACATTTATTCATGTGGTTTTGCTCACCTTTCTTATCATTTTGCTCACATTAGCTCCTGTTGTTCTGCTAACGTGAGCATTAACATGAAGAGATTGTTGAGCGGATTGCTGGCAGATTTCAACAGATATGATTGCCGCCAAGATTTGAAGGCAATCTTGTCTATTCAGTATTCTAATCTTGTCTATTCAGTATTCTAATCTTGTCTATTCAGTATTCTAATCTTGTCTATTCAGTATTCTAATCTTGTCTATTCAGTATTCTAATCTTGTCTATTCAGTATTCTAATCTTGTCTATTCAGTATTCTAATCTTGTCTATTCAGTATTCTAATCTTGTCTATTCAGTATTCTAATCTTGTCTATTCAGTATTCTAATCTTGTCTATTCAGTATTCTAATCTTGTCTATTCAGTATTCTAATCTTGTCTATTCAGTATTCTAATCTTGTCTATTCAGTATTCTAATCTTGTCTATTCAGTATTCTAATCTTGTCTATTCAGTATTCTAATCTTGTCTATTCAGTATTCTAATCTTGTCTATTCAGTATTCTAATCTTGTCTATTCAGTATTCTAATCTTGTCTATTCAGTATTCTAATCTTGTCTATTCAGTATTCTAATCTTGTCTATTCAGATTCCAATGGGTGGAATTAAAGAGGGGAAGATTTAAATAGGTAGGGATCAAAAATACACGGTACAAATATGATGGAGTTCAATATTTAGGGTCCAAAAAAACGGTGTTTCATGACGTAGAATTTAAATTAAATTTGAGAAAGAGTTCAAATAGGCAGGATTTGAATAGGCAGAACTAGAATTAGAAGAATTCTAATAGCCAGGATTGAAATTGGCAGGATTTAAATATCTAGGATTAGAATGAAAAGAATTCAAATATACAGGATTTAAATAGGCAGGATTTAAATATCTAGGATTAGAATGAAAAGAATTCAAACAGGCAAGATTTGCATAGGCCCGAATTAAATAGGCAGAACTGGAATTGGAAGAATTCTAATAGGCAGGATTTGCATAGGCACGAATTAAATAGGCAGAACTGGAATTGGAAGAATTCTAATAGGCAGGATTTGCATAGGCACGAATTAAATAGGCAGAACTAGAATTGGAAGAATTCTAATAGGCAGGATTTAAATAGTCAGAATTAAAATTCAAATAGCCATGATTTGAATAGGCAGAATTCCAACGGATTGGACTTAAATAATCAGGATTACCGGCAGATTTTGAAGAGGATTTAAACCTAATCAGGATTGCAGGCGGGATTTCAACCACCCGCTCGAGCACAGCTCGTTAGAAGGGCTTTGGACACCAATCGGATTGGCTCCGGATTGATGCAGGCGCGGCGATTGAAAGATGCAATCTCGGGTCTTGATGAGAGAATTGTCTCCAGTTACAGTTGGTGCAAGTTACAGTTGGAGTAGGTTATAGTTGGTGCAAGTTACAGCTGGAGCAAGTTACAGCTGGAGCAAGTTAAAGCTGGAGCAAGTTACAGCTGGTGCAATTTACAGCTGGTGCAAGTTACAGCTGGAGCAAGTTACAGCTGGAGCAAGTTAAAGCTGGAGCAAGTTACAGCTGGTGCAATTTACAGCTGGTGCAAGTTACAGCTGGAGCAAGTTACAGCTAATGCAAGTTACAGTTGGTGCAAGTTACAGTTGGGGCAAGTTACAGCTGGTGCAAGTTACTGCTGGTGCAAGTTACTGTTGGTGCAAGTTACAGTTGGGGCAAGTTACAGCTGGTGCAAGTTACAGTTGGGGCAAGTTACAGCTGGTGCAAGTTACTGCTGGGGCAAGTTACTGTTGGTGCAAGTTACAGTCGGTGCAAGTTACAGTTGATGGCATCAACACATACTGCCACTATGTTTCCTCAGTGTGTGTAGACCTGATGAACTTATTCTTAGTGATACATACTCTGTGTTGTTCAGCCTCTAAGTTTTGTTTGAGTGTCGTGTGGTGTAGAATTGTGTGGGTATGAAAAGAAATGCGTAGAAAACATGTATTAGAGTACAGCAGAGGAGCAGTAATGATTGAATTATGCTTTTGAAACCGTTTTTTGATATATATTCTTTTGAAATTGTTTCTTCCAGTTCGTTCCATTGAAATATTTTATTCCATAGTAGTTCTATCCGAAATTGTTCCTTTCAAAATATTCCCTTCCAAAACCGTAACTTCAAAAATCGTTACTTCAAAATCGTTAATTCGAAAAATTATTCCTCGCAAAATCGTTCCTTTCAAAATCGTCCCCTTAAAATATTCCTCTACAAAATCGTTCCTACCAAAAATCTTTCCTCACTTAATCGTTCGTCACAAAATCGTTCCTACAGAAAATCGTACCTCACAAAATCATTCTTTACAAAAATCGATCCTTCCAAAGTTATTCCTTGCAAAATCCTTCCTTATAAAATCGTTCTTACCAAAATCGTTCTCTCCAAAAATCGCTGGTGCCGCGCTCCCCCTACGCTCCACCCAAACCCTTCCCTCCAAACGGTTCCTCACAAAACCGTTCTTCCAAAAATCGTCGCCTTTTAAGTGGCGTCCGGACACGCCGGGCGCGTGGGTGGTGGCATCACGGCACCCACGCGCATCGGGCGCCACGAGGTGATGCATCAGCTCGCGTCATGCGAGCGTGCGCATCGCTGCGCCTGCTGATGCGTCGCGCCGCCGCGGGTGTGTCGCTCGCGCTTTAATTTCCAAGAGATTGAGATGACGGTGGGGGGAGAAGGGGCGAAGGGGGATGTGGGGTGTATTTGGGAGAAGAGGGAAGGGGAGTGTTATTTGGTTGGATGTATTAAGGAGATGGGGGAAGGGGAGTGTTATTTGGTTGGATGCATTTAGGAGATGGGGGAGGGGGAGTGTTATCTGGTTGGATGTATTTAGGAGATGGGGAAGGGGGAGTGTTATCTGGTTGGATGTATTTGGGAGATGGGGGAGGGGGAGTGTTATCTGGTTGGATGTATTTAGGAGATGGGGGAGGGGGAGTGTTATCTGGTTGGATGTATTTAGGAGATGGGGGAGGGGGAGTGTTATCTGGTTGGATGTATTTAGGAGATGGGGGAGGGGGAGTGTTATCTGGTTGGATGTATTTAGGAGATGGGGGAGGGGGGAGTGTTATCTGGTTGGATGTATTTAGGAGATGGGGGAAGGGGGAGTGTTATCTGGTTGGATGTATTTGGGAGATGGGGGAGGGGGAGTGTTATCTGGTTGGATGTATTTAGGAGATGGGGGAGGGGGAGTGTTATCTGGTTGGATGTATTTAGGAGATGGGGGAGGGGGAGTGTTATCTGGTTGGATGTATTTAGGAGATGGGGGAGGGGGAGTGTTATCTGGTTGGATGTATTTAGGAGATGGGGGAGGGGGAGTGTTATCTGGTTGGATGTATTTGGGAGATGGGGGAGGGGGAGTGTTATCTGGTTGGATGTATTTAGGAGATGGGGGAGGGGGAGTGTTATCTGGTTGGATGTATTTAGGAGATGGGGGAGGGGGGAGTGTTATCTGGTTGGATGTATTTAGGAGATGGGGGAGGGGGAGTGTTATCTGGTTGGATGTATTTAGGAGATGGGGGAGGGGGAGTGTTATCTGGTTGGATGTATTTGGGAGATGGGGGAGGGGGAGTGTTATCTGGTTGGATGTATTTAGGAGATGGGGGAGGGGGAGTGTTATCTGGTTGGATGTATTTAGGAGATGGGGGAGGGGGAGTGTTATCTGGTTGGATGTATTTAGGAGATGGGGGAGGGGGAGTGTTATCTGGTTGGATGTATTTAGGAGATGGGGGAGGGGGAGTGTTATCTGGTTGGATGTATTTAGGAGATGTGGGAGGGGAGTGTTATTTGGTCGGATGTATTTGGAAGAAGGGGGAGGGGGAGAGTTATTTGGTTAGATGTATTTGGGAGAAGGGGGGGGGGGGGAAGGGGGAGTGTTACTGGGTTGGATGTATTTGTGAGAAGGGGGGAAGGGGGAGTGTTATTGGGTTGGATGTGATTGGGGGGGGGGTGTTATTATACGTGTGTATCCTAGTATGTTTACCAAGTAAATGTTTGTGCGTATACACGTTTTATTTCAATCACGCGTGTGTCCATTCGAGTAGACAACGCGTTAGTCTCAGTGATTGATTGATTGATCGCTAATTGCTGTTCAGTGTCTGTGTATGATTGCTCGTTATTTATGCATTTGTCCATGCGGGATTGCTTTAGCACGCGCAATCGAATTAGAACAAACAGTTATGTTAATTAGTTAATTATGTCAATTGTTAATCAACCTAATAACTGTTTTTGCCTGTGTCAATTGGTCGACAATCATAAACTTCACATAAATAAGAATAATTCTACATTATTTATTGTGTTTTTCTGAAATTATGTAAAAGAAAACTTGGAAAATAACATCGAAAACAGTAAGTTTGTAACCGACATTTGTACTCGCTACATAACGTGTAGGATAAATAATAATAAACTCAGGTAACGATAACTTCAGTCAAGGTAAGAGATGAACATGATGAGTTGGATTCAAGACGTGAGAAAATATCCCAATGGCTAATATTGAAATACTTTAATTACCTGCATCATCACTACAAAATTACCTGCAAATTTTTTTTTTACTAGATGCAAAATTTTCAGTGACGTGGATGCAAACTTATCTGTAAAGTTTTGTACCCTGATGCAAAATTTTATATACCAAGGGTGTAAAACTACCTGCAAAATTATCTTCAAAATTTTCCTCAACATGGATGCGAAATCAATTTTTTAATACGTTATCACTGAAAGCTGTATTATTGGTATTGCTATTTTGCCCAATGATGTAACCGTTATGTTATTTCCGGACGCAAGGTGTTATATATTGCCTTTTGTTATTACTGAGAACAGAAAATGAACGGTAAAACCGCATACTAGAGCATACATACAAGCGTGTAAGACGATCAGAGTTTTTATGTAAGCCAGACAATGCCCTATAATTTTGCCATTGTTTGTGCGACAGCTGGGTAGCGAATTTTGTCCTATGTTAATACTGAGTGTAGAACACTGAATTTTGCCCTATGTTAATACTGAGTGTAGAACTCTGAATTTTGCCCTATGTTAATACTGAGTGTAGAACACTGAATTTTGCCCTATGTTAATACTGAGTGTAGAACACTGAATTTTGCCCTATGTTAATACTGGGTGTAGAACTCTGAATTTTGCCCTATGTTAATACTAAGTGTAGAACACTGAATTTTGCCCTATGTTAATACTGAGTGTAGAACACTGAATTTTGCCCTATGTTAATACTGAGTGTAGAACACTGAATTTTGCCCTATGTTAGTACTGGGTGTAGAACTCTGAATTTTGCCCTATGTTAATACTAAGTGTAGAACACTGAATTTTGCCCTATGTTAATACTGAGTGTAGAACTCTGAATTTTGCCCTATGTTAATAGTGGGTGTAGAACACTGAATTTTGCCCTATGTTAATACTGAGTGTAGAACACTGAATTTTGCCCTAGGTTAATACTGAATGTAGAACACTGAATTTTGCCCTATGTTAATACTGAGTGTAGAACTCTGAATTTTGCCCTATGTTAATACTAAGTGTAGAACACTGAATTTTGCCCTATGTTAATACTGAGTGTAGAACTCTGAATTTTGCCCTATGTTAATACTAAGTGTAGAACACTGAATTTTGCCCTATGTTAATACTGAGTGTAGAACTCTGAATTTTGCCCTATGTTCATACTGAGTGTAGAACACTGAATTTTGCCCTATGTTAATACTGGGTGTATAACACTGAATTTTGCCCTATGTTAATACTGAGTGTAGAACTCTGAATTTTGCCCTATGTTAATACTGAGTGTAGAACTCTGAATTTTGCCCTATGTTAATACTGAGTGTAGAACACTGAATTTTGCCCTATGTTAATACTGGGTGTAGTACACTGAATTTTGCCCTATGTTAATACTGAGTGTAGAACTCTGAATTTTGCCCTATGTTAATACTGAGTGTAGAACACTGAATTTTGCCCTATGTTAATACTGGGTGTAGAACACTGAATTTTGCCCTATGTTAATACTGAGTGTAGAACACTGAATTTTGCCCTATGTTAATACTGGGTGTAGAACACTGAATTTTGCCCTATGTTAATACTGAGTGTAGAACACTGAATTTTGCCCTATGTTGATACTGAGTGTGGAACACTGAATTTTGCCCTATGTTAATACTGAGTGTAGAACACTGAATTTTGCCCTATGTTAATACTGGGTGTAGAACACTGAATTTTGCCCTATGTTAATACTGAGTGTAGAACTCTGAATTTTGCCCTATGTTAATACTGAGTGTAGAACACTGTATTTTGCCCTATGTTAATACTGGGTGTAGAACACTGAATTTTGCCCTATGTTAATACTGAGTGTAGAACACTGAATTTTGCCCTATGTTAATACTGGGTGTAGAACACTGAATTTTGCCCTATGTTAATACTGGGTGTAGAACACTGAATTTTGCCCTATGTTAATACTGAGTGTAGAACACTGAATTTTGCCCTATGTTAATACTGAGTGTAGAACACTGAATTTTGCCCTATGTTAATACTGGGTGTAGAACACTGAATTTTGCCCTATGTTAATACTGAGTGTAGAACACTGAATTTTGCCCTATGTTAATACTGAGTGTAGAACACTGAATTTTGCCCTATGTTAATACTGGGTGTAGAACACAGAATTTTGCCCTATGTTAATATTGAGTGTAGAACACTGAATTTTGCCCTATGTTAATACTGAATGTAGAACACTGAATTTTGCCCTATGTTAATACTGGGTGTAGAACACTGAATTTTGCCCTATGTTAATACTGGGTGTAGAACACTGAATTTTGCCCTATGTTAATACTGGGTGTAGAACACTGAATTTTGCCCTATGTTAATACTGAGTGTAGAACACTGAATTTTGCCTTATGTTAACACTGGGTGTAGAACACTGAATTTTGCCCTATGTTAATACTGGGTGTAGAACACTGAATTTTGCCCTATGTTAATACTGAGTGTAGAACACTGAATTTTGCCCTATGTTAATACTGGGTGTAGAACACTGAATTTTGCCCTATGTTAATACTGGGTGTAGAACACTGAATTTTGCCCAATGTTAATACTGGGTGTAGAACACTGAATTTTGCCCTATGTTAATACTGGGTGTATAACACTGAATTTTGCCCTATGTTAATACTGAGTGTAGAACACTGAATTTTGCCCTATGTTAATACTGGGTGTAGAACACTGAATTTTGCCCTATGTTAATACTGAGTGTAGAACACTGAATTTTGCCCTATGTAAATACTGGGTGTAGAACACTGAATTTTGCCCTATGTTAATACTGGGTGTAGAACACTGAATTTTGCCCTATGTTAATACTGAGTGTAGAACACTGAATTTTGCCCTATGTTAATACTGGGTGTAGAACACTGAATTTTGCCCTATGTTAATACTGGGTGTAGAACACTGAATTTTGCCCTATGTTAATACTGGGTGTAGAACACTGAATTTTGCCCTATGTTAATACTGGGTGTAGAACACTGAATTTTGCCCTATGTTGATACTGAGTGTGGAACACAGAATTTTGCCCTATGTTAATACTGAGTGTAGAACACTGAATTTTGCCCTATGTTAATACTGGGTGTAGAACTCTGAATTTTGCCCTATGTTAATACTGAGTGTAGAACACTGAATTTTGCCCTATGTTAATACTGAGTGTAGAACACTGAATTTTGCCCTATGTTAATACTGGGTGTAGAACGCTGAATTTTGCCATATGTTAATACTGGGTGTAGAACACTGAATTTTGCCCTATGTTAATACTGGGTGTAGAACACTGAATTTTGCCCTATGTTAATGCTGAGTGTAGAACACTGAATTTTGCCCTATGTTAATACTGGGTGTAGAACACTGAATTTTGCCCTATGTTAATACTGGGTGTAGAACACTGAATTTTGCCCTATGTTAATACTGAGTGTAGAACACTGAATTTTGCCCTATGTTAATACTGAGTGTAGAACACTGAATTTTGCCCTATGTTAATACTGGGTGTAGAACACTGAATTTTGCCCTATGTTAATACTGAGTGTAGAACTCTGAATTTTGCCCTATGTTAATACTGAGTGTAGAACACTGAATTTTGCCCTATGTTAATACTGGGTGTAGAACACTGAATTTTGCCCTATGTTAATACTGAGTGTAGAACACTGAATTTTGCCCTATGTTAATACTGGGTGTAGAACACTGAATTTTGCCCTATGTTAATACTGGGTGTAGAACACTGAATTTTGCCCTATATTAATACTGGGTGTAGAACACTGAATTTTGCCCTACGTTAATACTAGGTGTAGAACACTGAATTTTGCCCTATGTTAATACTGGGTGTAGAACACTGAATTTTGCCCTATGTTAATACTGGGTGTAGAACACTGAATTTTGCCCTATGTTAATACTGAGTGTAGAACACTGAATTTTGCCCTATGTTAATACTGGGTGTAGAACACTGAATTTTGCCCTATGTTAATACTGGGTGTAGAACACTGAATTTTGCCCTATGTTAATACTGGGTGTAGAACACTGAATTTTGCCCTATGTTAATACTGGGTGTAGAACACTGAATTTTGCCCTATGTTAATACTGAGTGTAGAACTCTGAATTTTGCCCTATGTTAATACTGAGTGTAGAACACTGAATTTTGCCCTATGTTAATACTGGGTGTAGAACACTGAATTTTGCCCTATGTTAATACTGGGTGTAGAACACTGAATTTTGCCCTATGTTAATACTGGGTGTAGAACACTGAATTTTGCCCTATGTTAATACTGGGTGTAGAACACTGAATTTTGCCCTATGTTAATACTGAGTGTAGAACTCTGAATTTTGCCCTATGTTAATACTGAGTGTAGAACACTGAATTTTGCCCTATGTTAATACTGGGTGTAGAACACTGAATTTTGCCCTATGTTAATACTGAGTGTAGAACACTGAATTTTGCCCTATGTTAATACTGAGTGTAGAACACTGAATTTTGCCCTATGTTAATACTGGGTGTAGAACACTGAATTTTGCCCTATATTAATACTGGGTGTAGAACACTGAATTTTGCCCTATGTTAATACTGGGTGTAGAACACTGAATTTTGCCCTATGTTAATACTGGGTGTAGAACACTGAATTTTGCCCTATGTTAATACTGGGTGTAGAACACTGAATTTTGCCCTATGTTAATACTGAGTGTAGAACACTGAATTTTGCCCTATGTTAATACTGGGTGTAGAACACTGAATTTTGCCCTATGTTAATACTGGGTGTAGAACACTGAATTTTGCCCTATGTTAATACTGGGTGTAGAACACTGAATTTTGCCCCATGTTAATACTGGGTATAGAACACTGAATTTTGCCCTATGTTAATACTGGGTGTAGAACACTGAATTTTGCCCTATATTAATACTGAGTGTAGAACACTGAATTTTTCCCTATGTTAATACTGGGTGTAGAACACTGAATTTTGCCCTATGTTAATACTGGGTGTAGAACACTGAATTTTGCCCTATGTTAATACTGGGTGTAGAACACTGAATTTTGCCCTATGTTAATACTGAGTGTAGAACACTGAATTTTGCCCTGTGTTAATACTGAGTGTAGAACAATGAATTTTGCCCTATGTTAATACTGGGTGTAAAACACTGAATTTTGCCCTATGTTAATACTGGGTGTAGAACACTGAATTTTGCCCTATGTTAATACTGGGTGTAGAACACTGAATTTTGCCCTATGTTAATACTGAGTGTAGAACTCTGAATTTTGCCCTATGTTAATACTGAGTGTAGAACACTGAATTTTGCCCTATGTTAATACTGGGTGTAGAACACTGAATTTTGACCTATGTTAATACTGGGTGTAAAACACTGAATTTTGCCCTATGTTAATACTGGGTGTAGAACACTGAATTTTGCCCTATGTTAATACTGGGTGTAGAACACTGAATTTTGCCCTATGTTAATACTGAGTGTAGAACTCTGAATTTTGCCCTATGTTAATACTGAGTGTAGAACACTGAATTTTGCCCTATGTTAATACTGGGTGTAGAACACTGAATTTTGCCCTATGTTAATACTGAGTGTAGAACACTGAATTTTGCCCTATGTTAATACTGGGTGTAGAACACTGAATTTTGCCCTATGTTAATACTGGGTGTAGAACACTGAATTTTGCCCTATATTAATACTGGGTGTAGAACACTGAATTTTGCCCTATGTTAATACTGGGTGTAGAACACTGAATTTTGCCCTATGTTAATACTGGGTGTAGAACACTGAATTTTGTCCTATGTTAATACTGGGTGTAGAACACTGAATTTTGCCCTATGTTAATACTGAGTGTAGAACACTGAATTTTGCCCTATGTTAATACTGGGTGTAGAACACTGAATTTTGCCCTATGTTAATACTGGGTGTAGAACACTGAATTTTGCCTCTAGGTTAATACTGGGTGTAGAACACTGAATTTTGCCCTATGTTAATACTGGGTGTAGAACACTGAATTTTGCCCTATGTTAATACTGAGTGTAGAACTCTGAATTTTACCCTATGTCAATACTGAGTGTAGAACACTGAATTTTGCCCTATGTTAATACTGGGTGTAGAACACTGAATTTTGCCCTATGTTAATACTGGGTGTAGAACACTGAATTTTGCCCTATGTTAATACTGGGTGTAGAACACTGAATTTTGCCCTATGTTAATACTGGGTGTAGAACACTGAATTTTGCCCTATGTTAATACTGAGTGTAGAACTCTGAATTTTGCCCTCTGTTAATACTGAGTGTAGAACACTGAATTTTGCCCTATGTTAATACTGGGTGTAGAACACTGAATTTTGCCCTATGAGAATACTGAGTGTAGAACACTGAATTTTGCCCTATGTTAATACTGGGTGTAGAACACTGAATTTTGCCCTATGTTAATACTGGGTGTAGAACACTGAATTTTGCCCTATGTTAATACTGGGTGTAGAACACTGAATTTTGCCCTATGTTAATACTGGGTGTAGAACACTGAATTTTGCCCTATGTTAATACTGAGTGTAGAACTCTGAATTTTGCCCTATGTTAATACTGAGTGTAGAACACTGAATTTTGCCCTATGTTAATACTGGGTGTAGAACACTGAATTTTGCCCTATGTTAATACTGGGTGTAGAACACTGAATTTTGCCCTATGTTAATACTGGGTGTAGAACACTGAATTTTGCCCTATGGTAATACTGGGTGTAGAACACTGAATTTTGCCCTATGTTAATACTGAGTGTAGAACTCTGAATTTTGCCCTCTGTTAATACTGAGTGTAGAACACTGAATTTTGCCCTATGTTAATACTGGGTGTAGAACACTGAATTTTGCCCTATGGTAATACTGAGTGTAGAACACTGAATTTTGCCCTATGTTAATACTGAGTGTAGAACACTGAATTTTGCCCTATGTTAATACTGGGTGTAGAACACTGAATTTTGCCCTATATTAATACTGGGTGTAGAACACTGAATTTTGCCCTATGTTAATACTGGGTGTAGAACACTGAATTTTGCCCTATGTTAATACTGGGTGTAGAACACTGAATTTTGCCCTATGTTAATACTGGGTGTAGAACACTGAATTTTGCCCTATGTTAATACTGAGTGTAGAACACTGAATTTTGCCCTATGTTAATACTGGGTGTAGAACACTGAATTTTGCCCTATGTTAATACTGGGTGTAGAACACTGAATTTTGCCCTATGTTAATACTGGGTGTAGAACACTGAATTTTGCCCTATGTTAATACTGGGTATAGAACACTGAATTTTGCCCTATGTTAATACTGGGTGTAGAACACTGAATTTTGCCCTATATTAATACTGAGTGTAGAACACTGAATTTTGCCCTATGTTAATACTGGGTGTAGAACACTGAATTTTGCCCTATGTTAATACTGGGTGTAGAACACTGAATTTTGCCCTATGTTAATACTGGGTGTAGAACACTGAATTTTGCCCTATGTTAATACTGAGTGTTGAACACTGAATTTTGCCCTATGTTAATACTGAGTGTAGAACAATGAATTTTGCCCTATGTTAATACTGGGTGTAGAACACTGAATTTTGCCCTATTTTAATACTGGGTGTAGAACACTGAATTTTGCCCTATGTTAATACTGGGTGTAGAACACTGAATTTTGCCCTATGTTAATACTGAGTGTAGAACTCTGAATTTTGCCCTATGTTAATACTGAGTGTAGAACACTGAATTTTGCCCTATGTTAATACTGGGTGTAGAACACTGAATTTTGACCTATGTTAATACTGGGTGTAGAACACTGAATTTTGCCCTATGTTAATACTGGGTGTAGAACACTGAATTTTGCCCTATGTTAATACTGGGTGTAGAACACTGAATTTTGCCCTATGTTAATACTGAGTGTAGAACTCTGAATTTTGCCCTATGTTAATACTGAGTGTAGAACACTGAATTTTGCCCTATGTTAATACTGGGTGTAGAACACTGAATTTTGCCCTATGTTAATACTGAGTGTAGAACTCTGAATTTTGCCCTATGTTAATACTGAGTGTAGAACTCTGAATTTTGCCCTATGTTAATACTGAGTGTAGAACACTGAATTTTGCCCTATGTTAATACTGGGTGTAGTACACTGAATTTTGCCCTATGTTAATACTGAGTGTAGAACTCTGAATTTTGCCCTATGTTAATACTGAGTGTAGAACACTGAATTTTGCCCTATGTTAATACTGGGTGTAGAACACTGAATTTTGCCCTATGTTAATACTGAGTGTAGAACACTGAATTTTGCCCTATGTTAATACTGGGTGTAGAACACTGAATTTTGCCCTATGTTAATACTGAGTGTAGAACACTGAATTTTTCCCTATGTTGATACTGAGTGTAGAACACTGAATTTTGCCCTATGTTAATACTGAGTGTAGAACACTGAATTTTGCCCTATGTTAATACTGGGTGTAGAACACTGAATTTTGCCCTATGTTAATACTGAGTGTAGAACTCTGAATTTTGCCCTATGTTAATACTGAGTGTAGAACACTGAATTTTGCCCTATGTTAATACTGGGTGTAGAACACTGAATTTTGCCCTATGTTAATACTGAGTGTAGAACACTGAATTTTGCCCTATGTTAATACTGGGTGTAGAACACTGAATTTTGCCCTATGTTAATACTGGGTGTAGAACACTGAATTTTGCCCTATGTTAATACTGAGTGTAGAACACTGAATTTTGCCCTATGTTAATACTGAGTGTAGAACACTGAATTTTGCCCTATGTTAATACTGGGTGTAGAACACTGAATTTTGCCCTATGTTAATACTGAGTGTAGAACACTGAATTTTGCCCTATGTTAATACTGAGTGTAGAACACTGAATTTTGCCCTATGTTAATACTGGGTGTAGAACACAGAATTTTGCCCTATGTTAATATTGAGTGTAGAACACTGAATTTTGCCCTATGTTAATACTGAATGTAGAACACTGAATTTTGCCCTATGTTAATACTGGGTGTAGAACACTGAATTTTGCCCTATGTTAATACTGGGTGTAGAACACTGAATTTTGCCCTATGTTAATACTGGGTGTAGAACACTGAATTTTGCCCTATGTTAATACTGAGTGTAGAACACTGAATTTTGCCTTATGTTAACACTGGGTGTAGAACACTGAATTTTGCCCTATGTTAATACTGGGTGTAGAACACTGAATTTTGCCCTATGTTAATACTGAGTGTAGAACACTGAATTTTGCCCTATGTTAATACTGGGTGTAGAACACTGAATTTTGCCCTATGTTAATACTGGGTGTAGAACACTGAATTTTGCCCAATGTTAATACTGGGTGTAGAACACTGAATTTTGCCCTATGTTAATACTGGGTGTATAACACTGAATTTTGCCCTATGTTAATACTGAGTGTAGAACACTGAATTTTGCCCTATGTTAATACTGGGTGTAGAACACTGAATTTTGCCCTATGTTAATACTGAGTGTAGAACACTGAATTTTGCCCTATGTAAATACTGGGTGTAGAACACTGAATTTTGCCCTATGTTAATACTGGGTGTAGAACACTGAATTTTGCCCTATGTTAATACTGAGTGTAGAACACTGAATTTTGCCCTATGTTAATACTGGGTGTAGAACACTGAATTTTGCCCTATGTTAATACTGGGTGTAGAACACTGAATTTTGCCCTATGTTAATACTGGGTGTAGAACACTGAATTTTGCCCTATGTTAATACTGGGTGTAGAACACTGAATTTTGCCCTATGTTGATACTGAGTGTGGAACACAGAATTTTGCCCTATGTTAATACTGAGTGTAGAACACTGAATTTTGCCCTATGTTAATACTGGGTGTAGAACTCTGAATTTTGCCCTATGTTAATACTGAGTGTAGAACACTGAATTTTGCCCTATGTTAATACTGAGTGTAGAACACTGAATTTTGCCCTATGTTAATACTGGGTGTAGAACGCTGAATTTTGCCATATGTTAATACTGGGTGTAGAACACTGAATTTTGCCCTATGTTAATACTGGGTGTAGAACACTGAATTTTGCCCTATGTTAATGCTGAGTGTAGAACACTGAATTTTGCCCTATGTTAATACTGGGTGTAGAACACTGAATTTTGCCCTATGTTAATACTGGGTGTAGAACACTGAATTTTGCCCTATGTTAATACTGAGTGTAGAACACTGAATTTTGCCCTATGTTAATACTGAGTGTAGAACACTGAATTTTGCCCTATGTTAATACTGGGTGTAGAACACTGAATTTTGCCCTATGTTAATACTGAGTGTAGAACTCTGAATTTTGCCCTATGTTAATACTGAGTGTAGAACACTGAATTTTGCCCTATGTTAATACTGGGTGTAGAACACTGAATTTTGCCCTATGTTAATACTGAGTGTAGAACACTGAATTTTGCCCTATGTTAATACTGGGTGTAGAACACTGAATTTTGCCCTATGTTAATACTGGGTGTAGAACACTGAATTTTGCCCTATATTAATACTGGGTGTAGAACACTGAATTTTGCCCTACGTTAATACTGGGTGTAGAACACTGAATTTTGCCCTATGTTAATACTGGGTGTAGAACACTGAATTTTGCCCTATGTTAATACTGGGTGTAGAACACTGAATTTTGCCCTATGTTAATACTGAGTGTAGAACACTGAATTTTGCCCTATGTTAATACTGGGTGTAGAACACTGAATTTTGCCCTATGTTAATACTGGGTGTAGAACACTGAATTTTGCCCTATGTTAATACTGGGTGTAGAACACTGAATTTTGCCCTATGTTAATACTGGGTGTAGAACACTGAATTTTGCCCTATGTTAATACTGAGTGTAGAACTCTGAATTTTGCCCTATGTTAATACTGAGTGTAGAACACTGAATTTTGCCCTATGTTAATACTGGGTGTAGAACACTGAATTTTGCCCTATGTTAATACTGGGTGTAGAACACTGAATTTTGCCCTATGTTAATACTGGGTGTAGAACACTGAATTTTGCCCTATGTTAATACTGGGTGTAGAACACTGAATTTTGCCCTATGTTAATACTGAGTGTAGAACTCTGAATTTTGCCCTATGTTAATACTGAGTGTAGAACACTGAATTTTGCCCTATGTTAATACTGGGTGTAGAACACTGAATTTTGCCCTATGTTAATACTGAGTGTAGAACACTGAATTTTGCCCTATGTTAATACTGAGTGTAGAACACTGAATTTTGCCCTATGTTAATACTGGGTGTAGAACACTGAATTTTGCCCTATATTAATACTGGGTGTAGAACACTGAATTTTGCCCTATGTTAATACTGGGTGTAGAACACTGAATTTTGCCCTATGTTAATACTGGGTGTAGAACACTGAATTTTGCCCTATGTTAATACTGGGTGTAGAACACTGAATTTTGCCCTATGTTAATACTGAGTGTAGAACACTGAATTTTGCCCTATGTTAATACTGGGTGTAGAACACTGAATTTTGCCCTATGTTAATACTGGGTGTAGAACACTGAATTTTGCCCTATGTTAATACTGGGTGTAGAACACTGAATTTTGCCCCATGTTAATACTGGGTATAGAACACTGAATTTTGCCCTATGTTAATACTGGGTGTAGAACACTGAATTTTGCCCTATATTAATACTGAGTGTAGAACACTGAATTTTTCCCTATGTTAATACTGGGTGTAGAACACTGAATTTTGCCCTATGTTAATACTGGGTGTAGAACACTGAATTTTGCCCTATGTTAATACTGGGTGTAGAACACTGAATTTTGCCCTATGTTAATACTGAGTGTAGAACACTGAATTTTGCCCTGTGTTAATACTGAGTGTAGAACAATGAATTTTGCCCTATGTTAATACTGGGTGTAAAACACTGAATTTTGCCCTATGTTAATACTGGGTGTAGAACACTGAATTTTGCCCTATGTTAATACTGGGTGTAGAACACTGAATTTTGCCCTATGTTAATACTGAGTGTAGAACTCTGAATTTTGCCCTATGTTAATACTGAGTGTAGAACACTGAATTTTGCCCTATGTTAATACTGGGTGTAGAACACTGAATTTTGACCTATGTTAATACTGGGTGTAAAACACTGAATTTTGCCCTATGTTAATACTGGGTGTAGAACACTGAATTTTGCCCTATGTTAATACTGGGTGTAGAACACTGAATTTTGCCCTATGTTAATACTGAGTGTAGAACTCTGAATTTTGCCCTATGTTAATACTGAGTGTAGAACACTGAATTTTGCCCTATGTTAATACTGGGTGTAGAACACTGAATTTTGCCCTATGTTAATACTGAGTGTAGAACACTGAATTTTGCCCTATGTTAATACTGGGTGTAGAACACTGAATTTTGCCCTATGTTAATACTGGGTGTAGAACACTGAATTTTGCCCTATATTAATACTGGGTGTAGAACACTGAATTTTGCCCTATGTTAATACTGGGTGTAGAACACTGAATTTTGCCCTATGTTAATACTGGGTGTAGAACACTGAATTTTGTCCTATGTTAATACTGGGTGTAGAACACTGAATTTTGCCCTATGTTAATACTGAGTGTAGAACACTGAATTTTGCCCTATGTTAATACTGGGTGTAGAACACTGAATTTTGCCCTATGTTAATACTGGGTGTAGAACACTGAATTTTGCCTCTAGGTTAATACTGGGTGTAGAACACTGAATTTTGCCCTATGTTAATACTGGGTGTAGAACACTGAATTTTGCCCTATGTTAATACTGAGTGTAGAACTCTGAATTTTACCCTATGTCAATACTGAGTGTAGAACACTGAATTTTGCCCTATGTTAATACTGGGTGTAGAACACTGAATTTTGCCCTATGTTAATACTGGGTGTAGAACACTGAATTTTGCCCTATGTTAATACTGGGTGTAGAACACTGAATTTTGCCCTATGTTAATACTGGGTGTAGAACACTGAATTTTGCCCTATGTTAATACTGAGTGTAGAACTCTGAATTTTGCCCTCTGTTAATACTGAGTGTAGAACACTGAATTTTGCCCTATGTTAATACTGGGTGTAGAACACTGAATTTTGCCCTATGAGAATACTGAGTGTAGAACACTGAATTTTGCCCTATGTTAATACTGGGTGTAGAACACTGAATTTTGCCCTATGTTAATACTGGGTGTAGAACACTGAATTTTGCCCTATGTTAATACTGGGTGTAGAACACTGAATTTTGCCCTATGTTAATACTGGGTGTAGAACACTGAATTTTGCCCTATGTTAATACTGAGTGTAGAACTCTGAATTTTGCCCTATGTTAATACTGAGTGTAGAACACTGAATTTTGCCCTATGTTAATACTGGGTGTAGAACACTGAATTTTGCCCTATGTTAATACTGGGTGTAGAACACTGAATTTTGCCCTATGTTAATACTGGGTGTAGAACACTGAATTTTGCCCTATGGTAATACTGGGTGTAGAACACTGAATTTTGCCCTATGTTAATACTGAGTGTAGAACTCTGAATTTTGCCCTCTGTTAATACTGAGTGTAGAACACTGAATTTTGCCCTATGTTAATACTGGGTGTAGAACACTGAATTTTGCCCTATGGTAATACTGAGTGTAGAACACTGAATTTTGCCCTATGTTAATACTGAGTGTAGAACACTGAATTTTGCCCTATGTTAATACTGGGTGTAGAACACTGAATTTTGCCCTATATTAATACTGGGTGTAGAACACTGAATTTTGCCCTATGTTAATACTGGGTGTAGAACACTGAATTTTGCCCTATGTTAATACTGGGTGTAGAACACTGAATTTTGCCCTATGTTAATACTGGGTGTAGAACACTGAATTTTGCCCTATGTTAATACTGAGTGTGGAACACTGAATTTTGCCCTATGTTAATACTGGGTGTAGAACACTAAATTTTGCCCTATGTTAATACTGGGTGTAGAACACTGAATTTTGCCCTATGTTAATACTGGGTGTAGAACACTGAATTTTGCCCTATGTTAATACTGGGTATAGAACACTGAATTTTGCCCTATGTTAATACTGGGTGTAGAACACTGAATTTTGCCCTATATTAATACTGAGTGTAGAACACTGAATTTTGCCCTATGTTAATACTGGGTGTAGAACACTGAATTTTGCCCTATGTTAATACTGGGTGTAGAACACTGAATTTTGCCCTATGTTAATACTGGGTGTAGAACACTGAATTTTGCCCTATGTTAATACTGAGTGTTGAACACTGAATTTTGCCCTATGTTAATACTGAGTGTAGAACAATGAATTTTGCCCTATGTTAATACTGGGTGTAGAACACTGAATTTTGCCCTATTTTAATACTGGGTGTAGAACACTGAATTTTGCCCTATGTTAATACTGGGTGTAGAACACTGAATTTTGCCCTATGTTAATACTGAGTGTAGAACTCTGAATTTTGCCCTATGTTAATACTGAGTGTAGAACACTGAATTTTGCCCTATGTTAATACTGGGTGTAGAACACTGAATTTTGACCTATGTTAATACTGGGTGTAGAACACTGAATTTTGCCCTATGTTAATACTGGGTGTAGAACACTGAATTTTGCCCTATGTTAATACTGGGTGTAGAACACTGAATTTTGCCCTATGTTAATACTGAGTGTAGAACTCTGAATTTTGCCCTATGTTAATACTGAGTGTAGAACACTGAATTTTGCCCTATGTTAATACTGGGTGTAGAACACTGAATTTTGCCCTATGTTAATACTGAGTGTAGAACACTGAATTTTGCCCTATGTTAATACTGAGTGTAGAACACTGAATTTTGCCCTATGTTAATACTGGGTGTAGAACACTGAATTTTGCCCTATGTTAATACTGGGTGTAGAACACTGAATTTTGCCCTATGTTAATACTGGGTGTAGAACACTGAATTTTGCCCTATGTTAATACTGGGTGTAGAACACTGAATTTTGCCCTATATTAATACTGAGTGTAGAACACTGAATTTTGCCCTATGTTAATACTGGGTGTAGAACACTGAATTTCGCCCTATGTTAATACTGGGTGTAGAACACTGAATTTTGCCCTATGTTAATACTGGGTGTAGAACACTGAATTTTGCCCTATGTTAATACTGAGTGTAGAACACTGAATTTTGCCCTATGTTAATACTGAGTGTAGAGCACTGAATTTTGCCCTATGTTAATACTGGGTGTAGAACACTGAATTTTGCCCTATGTTAATACTGGGTGTAGAACACTGAATTTTGCCCTATGTTAATACTGGGTGTAGAACACTGAATTTTTCCCTATGTTAATACTGGGTGTAGAACACTGAATTTTGCCCTATGTTAATACTGGGTGTAGAACACTGAATTTTGCCCTATGTTAATACTGGGTGTAGAACACTGAATTTTGCCCTATGTTAATACTGGGTGTAGAACACTGAATTTTGCCTTATGTTAATACTGGGTGTAGAACACTGAATTTTGCCCTATATTAATACTGGGTGTATAACACTGAATTTTGCCCTATGGTTATACTGGGTGTAGAACACTGAATTTCGCCCTATGTTAATACTGGGTGTAGAACACTGAATTTTGCCCTATGTTAATACTGGGTGTAGAACACTGAATTTTGCCCTATGTTAATACTGGGTGTATAACACTGAATTTTGCCCTATGTTAATACTGGGTGTAGAACACTGAATTTTGCCCTATGTTAATACTGAGTGTAGAACACTGAATTTTGCCCTATGTTAATACTGAGTGTAGAACACTGAATTTTGCCCTATGTTAATACTGGGTGTAGAACACTGAATTTTGCCCTATGTTAATACTGGGTGTAGAACACTGAATTTAGCCCTATGTTAATACTGGGTGTAGAACACTGAATTTTGCCCTATGTTAATACTGGGTGTAGAACACTGAATTTTGCCCTATGTTAATACTGAGTGTAGAACACTGAATTTTGCCCTATGTTAATACTGAGTGTAGAACACTGAATTTTGCCCTATGTTAATACTGGGTGTAGAACACTGAATTTTGCCCTATGTTAATACTGGGTGTAGAACACTGAATTTTGCCCTATGTTAATACTGGGTGTAGAACACTGAATTTTGCCCCATGTTAATACTGGGTGTAGAACACTGAATTTTGCCCTATGTTAATACTGGGTGTAGAACACTGAATTTTGCCCTATGATAATACTGGGTGTAGAACACTGAATTTTGCCCTATGTTAATACTGGGTGTAGAACACTGAATTTTGCCCTATGTTAATACTGGGTGTAGAACACTGAATTTTGCCCTATATTAATACTGGGTGTATAACACTGAATTTTGCCCTATGGTTATACTGGGTGTAGAACACTGAATTTTGCCCTATGTTAATACTGGGTGTAGAACACTGAATTTTGCCCTATGTTAATACTGGGTGTAGAACACTGAATTTTGCCCTATGGTAATACTGGGTGTAGAACACTGAATTTTGCCCTATGTTAATACTGGGTGTATAACACTGAATTTTGCCCTATGTTAATACTGGGTGTAGAACACTGAATTTTCCCTATGTTAATACTGAGTGTAGAACACTGAATTTTGCCCTATGTTAATACTGAGTATAGAACACAGAATTTTGCCCTATGTTAATACTGAGTGTAGAACACTGAATTTTGCCCTATGTTAATACTGGGTGTAGAACACTGAATTTTGCCCTATGTTAATACTGAGTGTAGAACACTGAATTTTGCCCTATGTTAATACTGAGTGTAGAACACTGAATTTTGCCCTATGTTAATACTGAGTGTAGAACACTGAATTTTGCCCTATGTTAATACTGAGTGTAGAACACTGAATTTTGCCCTATGTTAATACTGGGTGTAGAACACTGAATTTTGCCCTATGTTAATACTGAGTGTAGAACACTGAATTTTGCCCTATGTTAATACTGAGTATAGAACACTGAATTTTGCCCTATGTTAATACTGAGTGTAGAACACTGAATTTTGCCCTAGGTTAATACTGAATGTAGAACACTGAATTTTGCCCTATGTTAATACTGAGTGTAGAACACTGAATTTTGCCCTATGTTAATACTGAGTGTAGAACACTGAATTTTGCCCTATGTTAATACTGAGTGTAGAACACTGAATTTTGCCCTATGTTAATACTGAGTGTAGAACACTGAATTTTGCCCTATGTTAATACTGAGTGTGGAACACTGAATTTTGCCCTATGTTAATACTGAGTGTAGAACACTGAATTTTGCCCTATGTTAATACTGAGTGTAGAACACTGAATTTTGCCCTATGTTAATACTGAGTGTAGAACACTGAATTTTGCCCTATGGTAATACTGAGTGTAGAACACTGAATTTTGCCCTATGTTAATACTGAATGTAGAACACTGAATTTTGCCCTAGGTTAATACTGAATGTAGAACACTGAATTTTGCCCTAGGTTAATACTGAATGTGGAACACTGAATTTTGCCCTATGTTAATACTGAGTGTAGAACACTGAATTTTGCCCTATGTTAATACTGAGTGTAGAACACTGAATTTTGCCCTATGTTAATACTGAGTGTAGAACACTGAATTTTGCCCTAGGTTAATACTGAATGTAGAACACTGAATTTTGCCCTTGGGTAATACTGAATGTAGAACACTGAATTTTGCCCTATGTTAATACTGAGTGTAGAACACTGAATTTTGCCCTATGTTAATACTGAGTGTAGAACACTGAATTTTGCCCTATGTTAATACTGAGTGTAGAACACTGAATTTTGCCCTATGTTAATACTGAGTGTAGAACACTGAATTTTGCCCTAGGTTAATACTGAATGTAGAACACTGAATTTTGCCCTAGGTTAATACTGAATGTAGAACACTGAATTTTGCCCTATGTTAATACTGAGTGTAGAACACTGAATTTTGCCCTATGTTAATACTGAACGTAGAACTCTGAGAGTAGAACACTATATTTTGCTATGCGTAAGAGATGGCAGCAGAATGCCTAACATGGCTCCATATCATTACTGAAAGCCGAGCGTGGGAGGTGAGACCCGTAAAACTATACAGGCTAGTATATAGATGGATAGATATTTATACAGATGACTACATTCTGTTCGATTAAATTGATGTACAAGATTCTGATCTGACTATTGCTGACATTTAATCCTCCGATTTCTTTGGCTGACAGCATGAATCATCGAAGTCCATTGGCTGACATTGAGGTCCTGCTGAGTCTATTGGCTGACATTATGACACTCATCAGTCTATTAACTTTGTATATGACAGTGTTTAGAGTGTGGCGTGTAGCGAGTGGCGTGTAGCGAGTGTGGCGTGTAGCGAGTGGCGTGTAGCGAGTGTGGCATGTAGCGAGTGGCGTGTAGCGAGTGTCATGTAGCAAGAGTGGCGTGTAGCGAGTGTGGCGTGTAGCGAGTGTGGTGTGTAGCGAGTGTAGCGTGTAGCGATTGTGGCGTGTAGCGAGTGTGGCGTGTAGCGAGTGTGGCGTGTAGCGATTGTGGCGTGTAGCGAGTGTCATATAGCAAGAGTGGCGTGTAGCGAGTGTGGCGTGTAGCGAGTGTCATGTAGCAAGAGTGGCGTGTAGCGAGTGTGGCGTGTAGCGAGTGTAGCCACACACTCAGCCAAGTGTCAACAGAGCAACACAAACAGAAACCGTCTGTGTGGCTCCAGCAAACAGGTGTGTGTGTGAGAGACTGGACCTGGCACACTTGGGACACAGCGCTGGCACACTTGGGACACAGCGCTGGCACACTTGGGACACAGCGCTTGCACACTTGGGACACAGCGCTGGCACACTTGGGACACAGCGCTGGCACACTTGGGACACAGCGCTGGCACACTTGGGACACAGCGCTGGCACGCTTGGGACACAGCGCTGGCACACTTGGGATACAGCGCTGGCACACATGGGACACAGCGCTGGCACACTTGGGACACAGCGCTGGCACACTTGGGACACAGCGCTGGTACACTTGGGACACAGCGCTGGCACACTTGGGACACAGCGCTGGCACACTTGGGACACAGCGCTGGCACACTTGGGACACAGCGCTGGCACGCTTGGGACACAGCGCTGGCACACTTGGGATACAGCGCTGGCACACATGGGACACAGCGCTGGCACACTTGGGACACAGCGCTTGCACACTTGGGACACAGCGCTGGCACACTTGGGACACAGCGCTGGCACGCTTGGGACACAGCGCTGGCACACTTGGGATACAGCGCTGGCACACATGGGACACAGCGCTGGCACACTTGGGACACAGCGCTTGCACACTTGGGACACAGCGCTGGCACACTTGGGACACAGCGCTGGCACACTTGGGACACAGCGCTGGCACACATGGGACACAGCGCTGGCACACATGGGACACAGCGCTGGCACACTTGGGACACAGCGCTGGCACACTTGGGACACAGCGCTGGCACACTTGGGACACAGCGCTGGCACACTTGGGACACAGCGCTGGCACACTTGGGACACAGCGCTGGCACACTTGGGACACAGCACATCGATCGTCCTGTGTGTCTTGGTGTGTGAGTGTACTTGTGTGTACTTGTGTGCTGAATGTGTGTACGTGTGTGCTGAATGTGTGTACGTGTGTGCTGAATGTGTGTACGTGTGTGCTGAATGTGTGAACGCGTGTGTTGAATGTGTGTAGGAGCGTACATTCGTGTGCGTGCGGGTGTGTACGACCGTGTACATCAGTGTGTGTGTAGGTGTGTGGCGTGTGTGCACACAAACACTCGAGAGTTTCTCAAGGCGCGAATTTTGGCGGCCCTTCTGGGGTGGGAGACTGGCTCTGGTGGGCTGCTGGAGTGGGGGAGTGGGGGGGTGGGGGGGTGTGGTGGATGAGATGTGTCAAAGTGGGGAATTGTGGAAGTGGAGAGGGGTAGGGGAGGAGTGGGGTGAGGAGTTAGGGAGTGGGGGAGGAGTGTGGTAGGAGTAGGGTAGGAGTGGGGGATTGGGGGGGTGGGGGCGACTGGAGGAGAAGTGGGGGAGGAGTGGGAGAGGAGTGAGAGAGGAGTAGGGGAAGAGTGGGGGAGGAGTGGGGGAGTGGAGGAAGAGTGATGTTGGGGAGTGGGGGAGTGGCGTAAAAGGAGGGGGGAGTGGGGGAGGAGTGGGGGAGTGGAGGAAGAGTGATGTTGGGGAGTGGGGGAGTGGCGTAAAAGGAGGGGGGAGTGGGGGAGGAGTGGAGAAGAATGATTCGAAAAATAGTGATTAAATTGAAAAAAGTGTGGAAAAGAAAAAATACATATAAGAAATTGGGAGAAATGTGGAATAATTCAAGAAAAGTGTGGAGAAAGTGGTGGGGAAATGTTTTGGACGTAAAATCTAGAATGGGGCGCCAAATTCCCTCAGATCTCATTTTCACTGCGGTGCAGCTGGTAGCGAATGTTCTCCTGCCGACGTGGTTACGCCACCTGGTTGTTTTTCACTCAAAAATCCTTCATTTCGATTGTTTTTTTCATAAAGTTTGAACTCCGTGCAGCTGGCAGCGATGCACATGCTGAAGTTTTGTTTAGAAATAGCTCAAACTTGGGACTTCGGCACAGCCAAGTGAGCAGAAATAATTGCGCCCCCGGCTGTACCGCAACTACGGTAGACAATTTTAAAATCTCCCCTTGAGGTGCAGCTCCCCTCAAAACCTTCCCTCTTGGCTAAACTTACCATTGGACCAGGTTACCCTCAATACAGGATAAGCTCTCCCTTGATTTAACTTACCCTAGGCTACCCTCACCCTAGGGTACCTTAATCCTAGGGTAAGCTCACTCCAGAGAAAACTCTCCCTAAGGTACACTCACTCTAGAGTACCCTCACCCTACGGTAAACTCTCCCTAGGGGACCCATACTCTAGAGTACCCTCACCTCAGGGTAAACTCTATCTAGAGTACCCTCACTTTAGAGTACCCTAACTTTAGAGTACCCTCACTCTAGAGTACCGTCACCCCAGGGTAAGCTCTCCCTAGGGTACCCTCCCTCTAGAGTACCCTCACCCCAGGGTACCCTCACTCTAGAGTACCCTCAATTCAGAGTACCCTCACTCTAGAGTACCCTCACCCCAGGGTAAACTCTTCCTAGGTAAACAAAATAAATTAGGAGCGATAGGACGACCTTCAGCACAGCGAGGTGCCACATAAGCACGTTTGTCCAGGCGCTGAACGCGGCGCGCGTTGGAAACAAACACGCGCTCGCAACGCGTTGGGCTGCACAAAGGCCTTGGGCTGCTGGAATGAACTTTGTTTACACTCAATGTTTACAATGAACTTTGTTTACACTCAATTGATGAAAGTCTTCTTTCTGGCGCTGCTCGATGTCGCGAGGAGCGAGGGCTTGGGAGCCCGTCCACTGCAAGATTTGCTTTTCATCGTGAAATGAAACTACAGTGATTTTGTTACATGTTCGGCTGCTTGCTTGGCTGCTTTCTTTTTCGATTACTTAATTGGTTTGTTGCTTCGTTGGTTGATTGCTTGGTTGGCTTATTGCTTGGTTGGTTGCTTGGTTGGTTGCTTGGTTGGTTGCTTGGTTGATTTCTCGTTCGTTTATTTGGTTGGTTTATTGCTTGGTTGGTTGCTTGGTTGGTTGCTTGTTGGTTGCTTGGTTGATTTCTCGTTCGTTTATTTGGTTGGTTTATTGCTTGGCTGGCTGCTTGGTTAGTTGCTTGGCTAGTTTTTTGATCGATTACTTGGTTGCTTTGTAGCTTGATAGCTTGATTGCTTGGTTGGTTGCTTGATTTTTTATTCAAGACGCTGTTTAGTGGCTAGTTTCCGTGTTTGCTTGTGCTTATTTTGCTGCTTGCTCGGTTGTTTGTTTTGTTGTTAAGCGATTATGTTGCTAGATTGAATAATCTCATGTTTGTTTTTTCGGCTGGTTGGTTTATCTGTTAACTGGTTGCTTGCTGACAGTGTCCGTCGCAGCTGCCCACGGTAGAGGAAACAAGGTAGGTTCAACCTGTCTTTTTCTCGTTGACGGTGTGGTTTTGCTGACGTCACGGCAACGAACCAATAGCAGCGTTCATATTGCACCTGGTAGCACTGCTACCCCCAAATCTGGCTCCACTATTGCCCAAACGACATGGCGTTTTGGTGACGTCATAAAGTTTGTTTGAAATAAAGCCTTTCTATTGGCTAGCCGAACAAGAGGAGGTGTAATTTCTCCCATAGAAATGACCGTACCTTGTTTCCTCTACAGTGGTATACAGTCAGTAATACCATCATAAAAATACCATAAGCGTTTAATTTCTAGCAAAATTATGCGGTATTGCTGACACGGATAATACCGCTAGTAATTTACTTTTACATTTTTAAATTCATCCCGATGCTATCATAGAAAAAAATAGGATAACCGAAAGAAGAAAAAGCTCGCTTTAATTCTATAAATTTAAAAACAATTTTCACGAATAAATTATTGCTTATACTCAAAAAATACCATCGTTATTTAATGACGCTTATGTACAAATCAATTATATTTTATTTAATTTTAATTTTTCAATGACTGGGATCCATTAATCAACTCCATTTTATTTGATAACGTGAATGAACTAAACAATTACATTTCGTTTGATTATTATTATTATTATATGAACTTAGCTGCGCAGGAATTTTTTTATGATGTTTTAAAAATTATTTAAAGTTTAACGGTATTTTAGATTTTGTGAGCGGATGATAGCTTTCTGACCTTTGATATATATAGTAGGATAAAATACTATTTTTTAACAATGAGTCATAAATATCATGAGTGGGTCATAAGTGGGTCATGCATATCATGAGGGGGTCATAAGTGGGTCATGCATATCATGAGGGGGTCATAAGTGGGTCATACATATCATGAGTGGGTCATAAGTGGGTCATGCATATCATGAGTGGGTCATAAGTGGGTCATGCATATCATGAGTGGGTCATAAGTGGGTCATACATATCATGAGTGGGTCATAAGTGGGTCATACATATCATGAGGGGGTCATAAGTGGGTCATGCATATCATTAGGGGGTCATAAGTGGGTCATACATATCATGAGTGGGTCATAAGTGGGTCATACATATCATGAGTGGGTCATAAGTGGGTCATGCATATCATGAGTGGGTCATAAGTGGGTCATACATATCATGAGTGTCATAGGTGGGTCATACATATCATGAGTGGGTCATAAGTGGGTCATACATATCATGAGTGGGTCATAAGTGGGTCATACATATCATGAGTGGGTCATAAGTGGGTCATACATATCATGAGTGGGTCATAAGTGGGTCATACATATCATGAGTGTCATAGGTGGGTCATACATATCATGAGTGGGTCATAAGTGGGTCATACATATCATGAGTGGGTCATAAGTGGGTCATACATATCATGAGTGGGTCATAAGTGGGTCATACATATCATGAGTGGGTCATAAGTGGGTCATACATATCATGAATGAGTCATAAGTGGGTCATACATATCATGAGTGTCATAGGTGGGTCATACATATCATGAGTGGGTCATAAGTGGGTCATACATATCATGAGTGGGTCATAAGTGGGTCATACATATCATGAATGAGTCATAAGTGGGTCATGCATATCATGAGTGGGTCATAAGTGGGTCATGCATATCATGAATGAGTCATAAGTGGGTCATGCATATCATGAGTGGGTCATAAGTGGGTCATGCATATCATGAGTGGGTCATAAGTGGGTCATGCATATCATGAGGGGGTCATAAGTGGGTCATGCATATCATGAGTGGGTCATAAGTGGGTCATGCATATCATGAGTGGGTCATAAGTGGGTCATGCATATCATGAGTGGGTCATAAGTGGGTCATGCATATCATGAGGGGGTCATAAGTGGGTCATGCATATCATGAGTGGGTCATAAGTGGGTCATGCATATCATGAGTGGGTCATAAGTGGGTCATACATATCATGAGGGGGTCATAAGTGGGTCATGCATATCATGAGGGGGTCATAAGTGGGTCATGCATATCATGAGTGGGTCATAAGTGGGTCATGCATATCATGAGTGGGTCATAAGTGGGTCATGCATATCATGAGGGGGTCATAAGTGGGTCATGCATATCATGAGTGGGTCATAAGTGGGTCATGCATATCATGAGGGGGTCATAAGTGGGTCATGCATATCATGAGGGGGTCATAAGTGGGTCATGCATATCATGAGTGGGTCATAAGTGGGTCATGCATATCATGAGTGGGTCATAAGTGGGTCATGCATATCATGAGTGGGTCATAAGTGGGTCATGCATATCATGAGGGGGTCATAAGTGGGTCATACATATCATGAGGGGGTCATAAGTGGGTCATGCATATCATGAGGGGGTCATAAGTGGGTCATGCATATCATGAGTGGGTCATAAGTGGGTCATGCATATCATGAGTGGGTCATAAGTGGGTCATGCATATCATGAGGGGGTCATAAGTGGGTCATGCATATCATGAGTGGGTCATAAGTGGGTCATGCATATCATGAGGGGGTCATAAGTGGGTCATACATATCATGAGTGGGTCATAAGTGGGTCATGCATATCATGAGTGGGTCATAAGTGGGTCATACATATCATGAGTGGGTCATAAGTGGGTCATGCATATCATGAGGGGGTCATAAGTGGGTCATGCATATCATGAGGGGGTCATAAGTGGGTCATACATATCATGAGTGGGTCATAAGTGGGTCATGCATATCATGAGTGGGTCATAAGTGGGTCATGCATATCATGAGGGGGTCATAAGTGGGTCATGCATATCATGAGGGGGTCATAAGTGGGTCATACATATCATGAGGGGGTCATAAGTGGGTCATGCATATCATGAGGGGGTCATAAGTGGGTCATGCATATCATGAGTGGGTCATAAGTGGGTCATGCATATCATGAGTGGGTCATAAGTGGGTCATGCATATCATGAGGGGGTCATAAGTGGGTCATGCATATCATGAGTGGGTCATAAGTGGGTCATGCATATCATGAGGGGGTCATAAGTGGGTCATACATATCATGAGTGGGTCATAAGTGGGTCATGCATATCATGAGTGGGTCATAAGTGGGTCATACATATCATGAGTGGGTCATAAGTGGGTCATGCATATCATGAGGGGGTCATAAGTGGGTCATGCATATCATGAGGGGGTCATAAGTGGGTCATACATATCATGAGTGGGTCATAAGTGGGTCATGCATATCATGAGGGGGTCATAAGTGGGTCATACATATCATGAGTGGGTCATAAGTGGGTCATACATATCATGAGTGGGTCATAAGTGGGTCATGCATATCATGAGTGGGTCATAAGTGGGTCATACATATCATGAGTGGGTCATAAGTGGGTCATGCATATCATGAGTGGGTCATAAGTGGGTCATACATATCATGAGTGGGTCATAAGTGGGTCATGCATATCATGAGGGGGTCATAAGTGGGTCATACATATCATGAGTGGGTCATAAGTGGGTCATACATATCATGAGTGGGTCATAAGTGGGTCATACATATCATGAGTGGGTCATAAGTGGGTCTTACATATCATGAGTGGGTCATAAGTGGGTCATACATATCATGAGTGGGTCATAAGTGGGTCATACATATCATGAGTGGGTCATAAGTGGGTCATACATATCATGAGGGGGTCATAAGTGGGTCATACATATCATGAGTGGGTCATAAGTGGGTCATACATATCATGAGTGGGTCATAAGTGGGTCTTACATATCATGAGTGGGTCATAAGTGGGTCATACATATCATGAGGGGGTCATAAGTGGGTCATACATATCATGAGTGGGTCATAAGTGGGTCATACATATCATGAGTGGGTCATAAGTGGGTCATACATATCATGAATGAGTCATAAGTGGGTCATACATATCATGAGTGTCATAGGTGGGTCATACATATCATGAGTGGGTCATAAGTGGGTCATACATATCATGAGTGGGTCATAAGTGGGTCATACATATCATGAGGGGGTCATAAGTGGGTCATACATATCATGAGTGGGTCATAAGTGGGTCATACATATCATGAGGGGGTCATAAGTGGGTCATACATATCATGAATGAGTCATAAGTGGGTCATACATATCATGAGGGGGTCATAAGTGGGTCTTACATCTCATGAGTGGATCATAAGTGGGTCATACATATCATGAGTGGGTCATAAGTGGGTCATACATATCATGAGTGGGTCATAAGTGGGTCATACATATCATGAGTGGGTCATAAGTGGGTCATGCATATCATGAGTGGGTCATAAGTGGGTCATACATATCATGAGTGGGTCATAAGTGGGTCTTACATATCATGAGTGGGTCATAAGTGGGTCATACATATCATGAGTGGGTCATAAGTGGGTCATACATATCATGAGGGGGTCATAAGTGGGTCATACATATCATGAATGAGTCATAAGTGGGTCATACATATCATGAGGGGGTCATAAGTGGGTCTTACATCTCATGAGTGGATCATAAGTGGGTCATACATATCATGAGTGGGTCATAAGTGGGTCATACATATCATGAGTGGGTCATAAGTGGGTCATACATATCATGAGTGGGTCATAAGTGGGTCATACATATCATGAGTGGGTCATAAGTGGGTCTTACATATCATGAGTGGGTCATAAGTGGGTCATACATATCATGAGTGGGTCATAAGTGGGTCATACATATCATGAGTGGGTCATAAGTGGGTCATACATATCATGAGTGGGTCATAAGTGGGTCATACATATCATGAGTGGGTCATAAGTGGGTCTTACATATCATGAATGAGTCATAAGTGGGTCATACATATCATGAGTGGGTCATACATATCATGAATGAGTCATAAGTGGGTCATACATATCATGAGTGGGTCATACATATCATCAAGTTATATCATTAATAAATTGGAACAACACATTATTGGAACTTTAATCATAATGAACTTTCAGCGAGGATGTAACTATTGTCTAGTTAGGAGGAAAATGTGAGGTCCCGAGTTGAGGGTTAGTTAGGTGTTCCTTTTGTGGAAATAAAATAGGTTTTTAGTTTTGTTGTGGACCATCTTCTCCCGGTCCACTGCTGCCCTCTTTTCCAGCACCTACTTCTTTCTTCAACTTCTATCTTGTTTCATAACCTTTTCTCGTACCTGGCCGTGTGTTTGCGCAGAAGAATCTCGTGTAAGAACAATATTTGTGCATGGTTTCCCCGTTCCTTCAACTCCATGCGGAATGGTGCCCTCATCCTTCCTCTCTTAGGAGCACCTTTGTTGAGGGGTGAGAGACACTTAAATTCACAAATCGAATAAAATTTAATCTTATTCTCTCGAAACTCTCGCAGATTATAATTTTCCATTAATCTAAAATAAATGAATAATTAATTTCATGAATGCAGATTAATATGTAACAGGACCATGAATGGCGCTTCACATAAATGCATGCTCAACAATCCCCGTAAGGTCATTTATGAATCATATTTATGACATTTTATGAATAAATAGTCATGCATTCTGAATATTCGTACAATAAAACGTTTGAGGTTATGTGGTTGCAGAATGTCACATCTAATGTACATGAAACTACAGAAATTTTCTCAGAGGCACTATAAGCCGCGGAAAGTTTCGCAGAGTGGCAATAGAGGGTGGACATTCTCGCAGAGTGGCAATAGAGGGTGGACATTCTCGCAGAGTGGCAATAGAGGCTGGATATTCTCGCAGAGAGGCAATAGAGGGTGGACATTCTCGCAGAGTGGCAATAGAGGCTGGATATTCTCGCAGAGAGGCAATAGAGGGTGGACATTCTCGCAGAGTGGCAATAGAGGCTGGATATTCTCGCAGAGTGGCAATAGAGGGTGGATATTCTCGCAGAGTGGCAATAGAGGGTGGACATTCTCGCAGAGTGGCAATAGAGGGTGGACATTCTCGCAGAGTGGCAATAGAGGCTGGATATTCTCGCAGAGAGGCAATAGAGGGTGGACATTCTCGCAGAGTGGCAATAGAGGGTGGACATTCTCGCAGAGTGGCAATAGAGGGTGGACATTCTCGCAGAGTGGCAATAGAGGGTGGATATTCTCGCAGAGAGGCAATAGAGGGTGGATATTCTCGCAGAGTGGCAATAGAGGGTGGACATTCTCGCAGAGTGGCAATAGAGGGTGGACATTCTCGCAGAGTGGCAATAGAGGCTGGATATTCTCGCAGAGAGGCAATAGAGGGTGGACATTCTCGCAGAGTGGCAATAGAGGCTGGATATTCTCGCAGAGAGGCAATAGAGGGTGGACATTCTCGCAGAGTGGCAATAGAGGCTGGATATTCTCGCAGAGTGGCAATAGAGGGTGGACATTCTCGCAGAGTGGCAATAGAGGGTGGACATTCTCGCAGAGTGGCAATAGAGGCTGGATATTCTCGCAGAGTGGCAATAGAGGGTGGACATTCTCGCAGAGTGGCAATAGAGGCTGGATATTCTCGCAGAGAGGCAATAGAGGCTGGATATTCTCGCAGAGAGGCAATAGAGGCTGGATATTCTCGCAGAGTGGCAATAGAGGGTGGACATTCTCGCAGAGTGGCAATAGAGGGTGGATATTCTCGCAGAGAGGCAATAGAGGCTGGATATTCTCGCAGAGAGGCAATAGAGGCTGGATATTCTCGCAGAGTGGCAATAGAGGGTGGACATTCTCGCAGAGTGGCAATAGAGGGTGGATATTCTCGCAGAGAGGCAATAGAGGCTGGATATTCTCGCAGAGAGGCAATAGAGGGTGGACATTCTCGCAGAGTGGCAATAGAGGCTGGATATTCTCGCAGAGAGGCAATAGAGGGTGGATATTCTCGCAGAGTGGCAATAGAGGGTGGACATTCTCGCAGAGTGGCAATAGAGGGTGGACATTCTCGCAGAGTGGCAATAGAGGCTGGATATTCTCGCAGAGAGGCAATAGAGGGTGGACATTCTCGCAGAGTGGCAATAGAGGCTGGATATTCTCGCAGAGAGGCAATAGAGGGTGGACATTCTCGCAGAGTGGCAATAGAGGCTGGATATTCTCGCAGAGTGGCAATAGAGGGTGGACATTCTCGCAGAGTGGCAATAGAGGGTGGACATTCTCGCAGAGTGGCAATAGAGGCTGGATATTCTCGCAGAGTGGCAATAGAGGGTGGATATTCTCGCAGAGTGGCAACAAAGGGTGGATATTCTCGCAGAGTGGCAATAGAGGGTAGACATTCTCGCAGAGTGGCTATAGAAGGTGGATATTCTCGCAGAGTGGCAATAGAGGGTGGACATTCTCGCAGAGTGGCAATAGAAGGTGGATATTCTCGCAGAGTGGCAATAGGGGGTGGACATTCTCGCAGAGAGGCAATAGAGGGTGGACATTCTCGCAGAGTGGCAATAGAGGGTGGATATTCTCGCAGAGTGGCAATAGAGGGTGGATATTCTCGCAGAGTGGCCATAGAGGGTGGATATTCTCGCAGAGAGGCAATAGAGGGTGGACATTCTCGCAGAGTGGCAATAGAGGGTGGACATTCTCGCAGAGTGGCAATAGAGGGTGGACATTCTCGCAGAGTGGCAATAGAGGGTGGACATTCTCGCAGAGTGGCAATAGAGGGTGGACATTCTCGCAGAGTGGCCATAGAGGGTGGATATTCTCGCAGAGAGGCAATAGAGGGTGGACATTCTCGCAGAGTGGCAATAGAGGGTGGACATTCTCGCAGAGTGGCAATAGAAGGTGGACATTCTCGCAGAGTGGCAATAGAGGGTGGACATTCTCGCAGAGTGGCAATAGAGGGTGGACATTCTCGCAGAGTGGCAATAGAGGGTGGACATTCTCGCAGAGTGGCAATAGAGGGTGGACATTCTCGCAGAGTGGCCATAGAGGGTGGATATTCTCGCAGAGAGGCAATAGAGGGTGGACATTCTCGCAGAGTGGCAATAGAGGGTGGACATTCTCGCAGAGTGGCAATAGAGGGTGGATATTCTCGCAGAGTGGCAATAGAGGGTGGACATTCTCGCAGAGTGGCAATAGAAGGTGGATATTCTCGCAGAGTGGCAATAGGGGGTGGACATTCTCGCAGAGAGGCAATAGAGGGTGGACATTCTCGCAGAGTGGCAATAGAGGGTGGATATTCTCGCAGAGTGGCAATAGAGGGTGGATATTCTCGCAGAGTGGCCATAGAGGGTGGATATTCTCGCAGAGAGGCAATAGAGGGTGGACATTCTCGCAGAGTGGCAATAGAGGGTGGACATTCTCGCAGAGTGGCAATAGAGGGTGGACATTCTCGCAGAGTGGCAATAGAGGGTGGACATTCTCGCAGAGTGGCAATAGAGGGTGGACATTCTCGCAGAGTGGCCATAGAGGGTGGATATTCTCGCAGAGAGGCAATAGAGGGTGGACATTCTCGCAGAGTGGCAATAGAGGGTGGACATTCTCGCAGAGTGGCAATAGAGGGTGGACATTCTCGCAGAGTGGCCATAGAGGGTGGATATTCTCGCAGAGAGGCAATAGAGGGTGGACATTCCCGCAGAGTGGCAATAGAAGGTGGATATTCTCGCAGAGTGGCAATAGAGGGTGGACATTCTCGCAGAGTGGCAATAGAAGGTGGATATTCTCGCAGAGTGGCAATAGAGGGTAGACATTCTCGCAGAGTGGCAATAGAGGGTGGATATTCTCGCAGAGTGGCAATAGAGGGTAGACATTCTCGCAGAGTGGCAATAGAGGGTGGATATTCTCGCAGAGTGGCAATAGAAGGTGGATATTCTCGCAGAGTGGCAATAGAGGGTGGACATTCTCGCAGCGAGGCAATAGAGGGTGGACATTCTCGCAGAGTGGCCATAGAGGGTGGATATTCTCGCAGAGAGGCAATAGAGGGTGGACATTCTCGCAGAGTGGCAATAGAGGGTGGACATTCTCGCAGAGTGGCAATAGAGGGTGGACATTCTCGCAGAGTGGCAATAGAGGGTGGATATTCTCGCAGAGTGGCAATAGAGGGTGGACATTCTCGCAGAGTGGCAATAGAGGGTGGACATTCTCGCAGAGTGGCAATAGAGGGTGGATATTCTCGCAGAGTGGCAATAGAGGGTGGACATTCTCGCAGAGTGGCAATAGAGGGTGGACATTCTCGCAGAGTGGCAATAGAGGGTGGACATTCTCGCAGAGTGGCAATAGAGGGTGGACATTCTCGCAGAATCGCTGGAGCGGAAATTGAGGTGCTCAGCTGAACGCAAAGCAGCGTTCTCAGAACGCGTCAGTTCGCTCAATAAAGAAGATGGTGAGATGTGGTCGCAAAATTTGCATACTGACCCTGACTGAACGCTGCCGCGCTCAGCTGCGCTCTTTAATGTGCGCTCATTCTGCAACGGGTGTGTGCGTGGCGTGTGTTGCTGAGCGTTGGTTGCGTGTGCACCACCACGCACCACACGCACTACCACTCACCACACATCACAAAGCACTACCACACTGCCCCACGTTCCAATACATTCTACCATGCACCACCACGCACCACCAATCACCACTCCGCACCATTAAGCACCAACAATCACCACCAAACACCACCACCAGTTCCCACACTCACAAACCGCCCCAGAAGTAATGGGAGCGGCACGCACACTGCTCACCGCATACCTGTGTGTTGTGTTGTGTTGTGTTGTGTTGTGTGGGCCTGGTTTTGTTGTATTGAGTAGATTATGTTGTGTGGGTTGTGGAGGCCTGGTTATGTTGTGTTGTGTTGTGTGGGTTTTGTTGTGTATGTTGTATTGAGTAGATTATGTTGTGTGGGTTGTGGAGGCCTGGTTATGTTGTGTTGTGTTGTGTTGTGTGGGTTTTGTTGTGTATGTTGTATTGAGTAGATTATGTTGTGTGGGTTGTGGAGGCCTGGTTATATTGTGTTGTGTTGTGTTGTGTGGGTTTTGTTGTGTATGTTGTATTGAGTAGATTATGTTGTGTGGGTTGTGGAGGCCTGGTTATGTTGTGTTGTGTTGTGTTGTGTGGGTTTTGTTGTGTATGTTGTATTGAGTAGATTATGTTGTGTGGGTTGTGGAGGCCTGGTTATGTTGTGTTGTGTTGTGTTGTGTGGGTTTTGTTGTGTATGTTGTATTGAGTAGATTATGTTGTGTGGGTTGTGGAGGCCTGGTTATGTTGTGTTGTGTTATGTTGTGTGGGTTTTGTTGTGTATGTTGTATTGAGTAGATTATGTTGTGTGGGTTGTGGAGGCCTGGTTATGTTGTGTTGTGTTGTGTTGTGTGGGTTTTGTTGTGTATGTTGTATTGAGTAGATTATGTTGTGTGGGTTGTGGAGGCCTGGTTATGTTGTGTTGTGTATGTGGCGTGCATGTTATGTAAAATATGTTGTGTTGTGCATGCTTCGTTGTGAATGTTTGTCGAGTGTGTAGTGTTGTGTATGTTTTCTTTAGTTGAGTATGGTGAGTATGTTGCGTTGAGTGTGTGGTGGGAGTATGTGGTGTTGGCTACGTTACGCTCCCTGTGTTGTGCTGAATGTGAAAATGTCACTGGACTGAATAAGGTAAAGTTAATACAAGTTAATAAGGTAAGTTAATTAGTTAAATGAACTTAATGACCGGGACACATCGAGTATCAACTTAATTAGAGCACTGAGTGTGTCGTTAAACGTCGCCTAAATTGTGAGAAAGTTGTAATCAAAGTTGTTAGAAAGTTGTCGCCAAAGTTGTTAGTAAGTTGTTTCCAAAGTTGCGAGAAAGTTGTTGCCAAAGTCAGAAAGTTCTTACCGAAGTTGTCAGAAAGTTGTAACCAAAATCAGAAAGTTCTTACCAAAGTTGTCAGAAAGTTCTTACCAAAGTTGTCAGAAAGTTGTAACCAAAATCAGAAAGTTCTTACCAAAGTTGTCAGAAAGTTCTTACCAAAGTTGTTAGAAAGGTGTTACCAAAGTTGTTATAGAGTTGTTACCAAAGTTATCAGAAAGTTGTTATTAAAATTGCCAGAAAGTTGTTACCAAAGTTGCAAGAAATGACTATGTAAGAAAAACTTGTACAGACACACTTGGCTACACCAGCACCACAGAATTTGTCAAAATGTCCAAATTTCGAAAATTTCCAAGAAAAGCGGCAAAATTCCCGTTCTGTGATTTGTTTTGTATTCCAGTGTTGCGTTCGGCCATATCAAGCGTGGTGGAAAATGCCTCTTCATTAAAAGTCTTTTTTTTTTAAATTCCTTTAAATAAATTATCTCCAAACATTTCTTTCTCCTTTTTACCGTCACATTTTTGACATCTTGTCATCGAATTTCTTCCTCCTTTTCTACCGATTTTTGTTACATCGTCAGCCGGTTTTTTCCTTTTCATCAACTTTTTTAGCGTTATTCGTTATATTTTATCAAGCTTTTCCTTTAAATTTCTTGTGCATTTCAACAAATTTTTCCTACAGTTATGTCAGAATTCATCACACTTTCACCACATTTCTCATTCTTCTTCATGTTTCGGTAATCCTTTCAACGAATCATTCGTTTTTTATCGTTCTCTCTCCTTTACGTGTAATTTATCATCCCTCCCAACCATGTTCCTTCTTTTGAATTGAATTTTCCCTCCATATTAAGCTAAAGCACCTAAGCACCTAAATGATATATAGTAACAATTGAGCGAAGCTAAAGCACCTAAGCACCTAAATGATATATAGTAACAATTGAGCGAAGCTAAAGCACCTAAGTACCTAAATGATATATAGTAACAATTGAGCGAAGCTAAAGCACCTAAACACCTAAATGATATATAGTAACAATTGAGCGAAGCTAAAGCACCTAAGTACCTAAATGATATATAGTAACAATTGAGCGAAGCTAAAGCACCTAAGTACCTAAATGATCTATAGTAACAATTGAGCGAAGCTAAAGCACCTAAACACCTAAATGATATATAGTAACAATTGAGCGAAGCTAAAGCACCTAAGTACCTAAATGATATATAGTAACAATTGAGCGAAGCTAAAGCACCTAAGTACCTAAATGATCTATAGTAACAATTGAGCGAAGCTAAAGCACCTAAACACCTAAATGATCTATAGTAACAATTGAGCGAAGCTAAAGCACCTAAACACCTAAATGATATATAGTAACAATTGAGCGAAGCTAAAGCACCTAAGTACCTAAATGATATATAGTAACAATTGAGCGAAGCTAAAGCACCTAAGCACCTAAATGATCTATAGTAACAATTGAGCGAAGCTAAAGTACCTAAGCACCTAAATGATATATAGTAACAATTGAGCGAAGCTAAAGCACCTAAACACCTAAATGATCTATAGTAACAATTGAGCGAAGCTAAAGCACCTAAGTACCTAAATGATATATAGTAACAATTGAGCGAAGCTAAAGCACCTAAACACCTAAATGATATATAGTAACAATTGAGCGAAGCTAAAGCACCTAAGTACCTAAATGATCTATAGTAACAATTGAGCGAAGCTAAAGCACCTAAGTACCTATATGATCTATAGTAACAATTGAGCGAAGCTAAAGCACCTAAGCACCTAAATGATATATAGTAACAATTGAGCGAAGCTAAAGCACCTAAACACCTAAATGATCTATAGTAACAATTGAGCAAAGCTAAAGCTCCTAAGCACCTAAATGATCTATAGTAACAATTGAGCGAAGCTATAGCACCTAAACACCTTAATGATATATAGTAACAATTGAGCGAAGCTAAAGCACCTAAACACCTAAATGATATATAGTAACAATTGAGCGAAGCTAAAGCACCTAAGCACCTAAATGATATATAGTAACAATTGAGCGAAGCTAAAGCACCTAAACACCTAAATGATATATAGTAACAATTGAGCGAAGCTAAAGCACCTAAACACCTAAATGATATATAGTAACAATTGAGCGAAGCTAAAGCACCTAAACACCTAAATGATATATAGTAACAATTGAGCGAAGCTATAGCACCTAAGTACCTAAATGATCTATAGTAACAATTGAGCAAAGCTAAAGCACCTAAGCACCTAAATGATCTATAGTAACAATTGAGCGAAGCTAAAGCACCTAAACACCTAAATGATATATAGTAACAATTGAGCGAAGCTAAAGCACCTAAACACCTAAATGATATATAGTAACAATTGAGCGAAGCTAAAGCACCTAAACACCTAAATGATATATAGTAACAATTGAACGAAGCTATAGCACCTAAGTACCTAAATGATCTATAGTAACAATTGAGCAAAGCTAAAGCACCTAAGCACCTAAATGATCTATAGTAACAATTGAGCGAAGCTAAAGCACCTAAGTACCTAAATGATATATAGTAACAATTGAGCGAAGCTAAAGCACCTAAACACCTAAATGATCTATAGTAACAATTGAGCAAAGCTAAAGCACCTAAGCACCTAAATGATCTATAGTAACAATTGAGCGAAACTAAAGCACCTAAACACCTAAATGATATATAGTAACAATTGAGCGAAGCTAAAGCACCTAAGTACCTAAATGATATATAGTAACAATTGAGCGAAGCTAAAGCACCTAAGTACCTAAATGATATATAGTAACAATTGAGCGAAGCTAAAGCACCTAAGTACCTAAATGATATATAGTAACAATTGAGCGAAGCTAAAGCACCTAAGTACCTAAATGATATATAGTAACAATTGAGCGAAGCTAAAGCACCTAAGTACCTAAATGATCTATAGTAACAATTGAGAGAAGCTAAAGCACCTAAACACCTAAATGATATATAGTAACAATTGAGCGAAGCTAAAGCACCTAAGTACCTAAATGATATATAGTAACAATTGAGCGAAGCTAAAGCACCTAAGTACCTAAATGATCTATAGTAACAATTGAGCGAAGCTAAAGCACCTAAACACCTAAATGATCTATAGTAACAATTGAGCGAAGCTAAAGCACCTAAACACCTAAATGATATATAGTAACAATTGAGCGAAGCTAAAGCACCTAAGTACCTAAATGATATATAGTAACAATTGAGCGAAGCTAAAGCACCTAAGCACCTAAATGATCTATAGTAACAATTGAGCGAAGCTAAAGTACCTAAGCACCTAAATGATCTATAGTAACAATTGAGCGAAGCTAAAGCACCTAAGTACCTAAATGATATATAGTAACAATTGAGCGAAGCTAAAGCACCTAAACACCTAAATGATATATAGTAACAATTGAGCGAAGCTAAAGCACCTAAGTACCTAAATGATCTATAGTAACAATTGAGCGAAGCTAAAGCACCCAAGTACCTATATGATCTATAGTAACAATTGAGCGAAGCTAAAGCACCTAAGCACCTAAATGATATATAGTAACAATTGGGCGAAGCTAAAGCACCTAAACACCTAAATGATCTATAGTAACAATTGAGCAAAGCTAAAGCACCTAAGCACCTAAATGATCTATAGTAACAATTGAGCGAAGCTATAGCACCTAAACACCTTAATGATATATAGTAACAATTGAGCGAAGCTAAAGCACCTAAACACCTAAATGATATATAGTAACAATTGAGCGAAGCTAAAGCACCTAAGCACCTAAATGATATATAGTAACAATTGAGCGAAGCTAAAGCACCTAAACACCTAAATGATATATAGTAACAATTGAGCGAAGCTAAAGCACCTAAACACCTAAATGATATATAGTAACAATTGAGCGAAGCTAAAGCACCTAAACACCTAAATGATATATAGTAACAATTGAGCGAAGCTATAGCACCTAAGTACCTAAATGATATATAGTAACAATTGAGCGAAGCTAAAGCACCTAAACACCTAAATGATATATAGTAACAATTGAGCGAAGCTAAAGCACCTAAACACCTAAATGATATATAGTAACAATTGAGCGAAGCTAAAGCACCTAAACACCTAAATGATATATAGTAACAATTGAGCGAAGCTAAAGCACCTAAACACCTAAATGATATATAGTAACAATTGAGCGAAGCTATAGCACCTAAGTACCTAAATGATCTATAGTAACAATTGAGCAAAGCTAAAGCACCTAAGCACCTAAATGATCTATAGTAACAATTGAGCGAAGCTAAAGCACCTAAGTACCTAAATGATATATAGTAACAATTGAGCGAAGCTAAAGCACCTAAACACCTAAATGATCTATAGTAACAATTGAGCAAAGCTAAAGCACCTAAGCACCTAAATGATCTATAGTAACAATTGAGCGAAGCTAAAGCACCTAAACACCTAAATGATATATAGTAACAATTGAGCGAAGCTAAAGCACCTAAGTACCTAAATGATATATAGTAACAATTGAGCGAAGCTAAAGCACCTAAGTACCTAAATGATATATAGTAACAATTGAGCGAAGCTAAAGCACCTAAGTACCTAAATGATATATAGTAACAATTGAGCGAAGCTAAAGCACCTAAGTACCTAAATGATATATAGTAACAATTGAGCGAAGCTAAAGCACCTAAGTACCTAAATGATATATAGTAACAATTGAGCGAAGCTAAAGCACCTAAGTACCTAAATGATATATAGTAACAATTGAGCGAAGCTAAAGCACCTAAGCACCTAAATGATCTATAGTAACAATTGAGCGAAGCTAAAGCACCTAAGTACCTAAATGATATATAGTAACAATTGAGCGAAGCTAAAGCACCTAAGCACCTAAATGATCTATAGTAACAATTGAGCGAAGCTAAAGCACCTAAGTACCTAAATGATATATAGTAACAATTGAGCGAAGCTAAAGCACCTAAACACCTAAATGATAAATAGTAACAATTGAGCGAAGCTAAAGCACCTAAACACCTAAATGTTATATAGTAACAATTGAGCGAAGCTAAAGCACCTAAGTACCTAAATGATATATAGTAACAATTGAGCGAAGCTAAAGCACCTAAACACCTAAATGATATATAGTAACAATTGAGCGAAGCTAAAGCACCTAAACACCTAAATGATATATAGTAACAATTGAGCGAAGCTAAAGCACCTAAACACCTAAATGATATATAGTAACAATTGAGCGAAGCTAAAGCACCTAAGTACCTAAATGATATATAGTAACAATTGAGCGAAGCTAAAGCACCTAAGTACCTAAATGATATATAGTAACACTTGAGCGAAGCTAAAGTACCTAAGCACCTAAATGATCTATAGTAACAATTGAGCGAAGCTAAAGCACCTAAACACCTAAATGATATATAGTAACAATTGAGCGAAGCTAAAGCACCTAAGTACCTGAATGATATATAGTAACAATTGAGCGAAGCTAAAGCACCTAAACACCTAAATGATCTATAGTAACAATTGAGCGAAGCTAAAGCACCTAAGCACCTAAATGCTATATATCGTAAGCTAAATTTGCCTAGATAACTAAATGATGTATAGGTACTTTAGCTAAGTTAATTTAATTTCCGCTCCTATTGCATAAATTTTTTTCTCACCGTAACCTTATTCTTTCATCCTTCTTCTCTAAAATTACTTCACTACTGTATACGTCACTCATGAATAAGTTCACTTTTCGTATTCACTCAATGAATACATGCATTCACCGCCCGTATCCGTGCTACAGCTTCACCCTGTATAATTCCCCCATTTTCATTCACAATACGCCCGCAACCCTGCGTCCGAGCGTCCACGCATAAAACTGATGATTTTAACCATGTCGTTTCGAAGCATCGTAAGTCAAAGATGACCTTTGTAATCCGTAAGACCAAATAATTTGCAGCGCGTGTTAGAATGCACCTTATACAATCACTTTGAGGTTTTACAGTCCAGCAAAGATTGTGCAGAGCTGCATTTGCACCTTCACCTGAGCATCCTTGAGTATTTGATTGTAAAAAGTGCGCACACATCTCTGCCTCATTCACTAAAGTGCACTAGGGGCTGTTTTTTTATTATTTTCTTTGCCGTGGACGCTCCCTTGTCGCAACTTGGAGCCATTCATTGGAAACTCTCCGCGTTCACGTCAGCCTTCTTGCGTTTGTGTGTTTTAGAAATACGCTTCCAGTGAAAAACAACGCGCTTAAAATCCCATGAAATTGAACATGAATCCACCTCACGCGACGTGAACATGTCGTAGAACTTGAGAACAAAGACGCGTGAATGCGAAAAGAATGAATGAATGAATTTTGAGGGTCGAAAGTGAATGGTGGCACGGCGTGGGTGCGTGGGTGGCTCCAGGTCACCGAGCGCGGGGGGAGTTTGGGGGGTAAAGTGAGGGGGGTGGGGGACAGGTGGGTTTGAAACGGGCTCTCCTATTGGTCAGTTGAGGAAGTGAAGAGGAGAAGGTGAAGGAGTTCTCGAGAACTTTTTCTTTTATGGTCAAGTGAAGAGAACAAGAAGCGAAGGAGGTTAGGAAGGTTCCATGCCCTTGATCGCTGAGGAGGGCAATAGGTTTGTGAAGAGGTAATGCCTTTTTCTTAATTTGGTGAAAAGGTAATGCCTTTTTCTTAATTTGATAAAGAGGTAATGCATTTTTTAATTTGGTGAAGAGGTAATGCCTTTTTTTAAATTTGGTGAAGAGGTAATGCCTTTTTCTAATTTGGTGAAGAGGTAATGCATTTTTCTTAATTTGATGAAGAGGTAATGCCTTTTTTTAATTTGGTGAAGAGGTAATGCCTTTTTTAAATTTGGCGAAGAGGTAATGCCTTTTTTTAATTTGGTGAAGAGGTAATGCCTTTTTTTAATTTGGTGAAGAGGTAATGCCTTTTTTTAATTTGGTGAAGAGGTAATGCCTTTTTCTAATTTGGTGAAGAGGTAATGCCTTTTTTAAATGTGGTGAAGAGGTAATGCCTTTTTTAAATTTGGCGAAGAGGTAATGCCTTTTTTTAATTTGGTGAAGAGGTAATGCCTTTTTCTAATTTGGTGAAGAGGTAATGCCTTTTTTTAATTTGGTGAAGAGGTAATGCCTTTTTTTAATTTGGTGAAGAGGTAATGCCTTTTTCTAATTTGGTGAAGAGGTAATGCCTTTTTCTAATTTGGTGAAGAGGTAATGCCTTTTCTTAATATGGTGAAGAGGTAATGCCTTTTTTTAATTTGGTGAAGAGTTAATGCCTTTTTCTAATTTGGTGAAGAGGTAATGCCTTTTTCTAATTTGGTGAAGAGGTAATGCCTTTTTTTAATTTGGTGAAGAGGTAATGCCTTTTTCTAATTTGGTGAAGAGGTAATGCCTTTTTCTAATTTGGTGAAGAGGTAATGCCTTTTTTTAATTTGGTGAAGAGTTAATGCCTTTTTCTAATTTGGTGAAGAGGTAATGCCTTTTTCTAATTTGGTGAAGAGGTAATGCCTTTTTTTAATTTGGTGAAGAGGTAATGCCTTTTTCTAATTTGGTGAAGAGGTAATGCCTTTTTCTAATTTGGTGAAGAGGTAATGCCTTTTTCTAATTTGGTGAAGAGGTAATGCCTTTTTCTAATTTGGTGGAGAGTTAATGTCTTCTCTATGTTTGGACGCTGAGATCGCGGCAAGTTTACGTAAGGCCAATCAAATCATTTCGTTATTTAAGGGAAATAGAATTAACAATTATAAAAACTTTAAAACCTCCGAGCCATGCCATATTTTTTAACAGACTTGCGTTTTATAATAATTGGACGTGGGAAATTAGTTTTACTCATATTTTATACAAGTATAATTAGTTGTATACATAATACGTTGGGGTAATTGGGTGTGTTGAGGGGGGTAATTGGGTGTGTTGAGGGGGGTAATTGGGTGTGTTGAGGGGGGTTATTGGGTGTGTTGAGGGGGGGTAATTGGGTGTGTTGAGGGGGGGGGGGTAATTGGGTGTGTTGAGGGAGGGTAATTGGGTGTGTTGAGGGGGGTAATTGGGTGTGTTGAGGGGGGTAATTGGGTGTGTTGAGGGGGGGTAATTGGGTGTGTTGAGGGGGGGTAATTGGGTGTGTTGAGGGGGGTTATTGGGTGTGTTGAGGGGGGGTAATTGGGTGTGTTGAGAAGGGGTAAGTGGGTGTGTTGAGGGGGGTAATTGAGTGTGTTGAGGGGGGTAATTGGGTGTGTTGAGGGGGGTAATTGGGTGTGTTGAGGGGGGTAATTGAGTGTGTTGAATGGGGGGTAATTGGGTGTGTTGAGGGGGGTAATTGGGTGTGTTGAGGGGGGTTAATTGTTTGTGATGAGGGGGAGGGGGTAATTGGGTGTGTTGAGGGGGGGTAATTGGGTTGTGTTTAGGGGCGTAATTGGGTGTGTTGAGGGGGGGTAATTGGGTGTGTTGAGGGGGGGTAATTGGGTGTGTTGAGGGGGGGTAATTGGGTGTGTTGAGGGGGGTAATTGGGTGTGTTGAGGGGGGGTAATAGGGTGTGTTGAGGGGGGTAATTGGGTGTGTTGAGGGGGGTAATTGGGTGTGTTGAGGGGGGGGTAATTGGATGTGTTGAGGGGAGGTAATTGGGTGTGTTGAGGGGGGTAATTGAGTGTGTTGAGGGGGTAATTGGGTGTGTTGAGGGGGGGGGGTAATTGGGTGTGTTGAGGGGGGCAATTGGGTGTGTTGATGGGGTTATTTGGGTGTGTTGAGGGGGGTAATTAGGTGTGTTGAGGGGGGTAATTGGGTGTGTTGAGGGGGGGTAATTGGGTGTGTTGAGGGGGGTAATTAGTTGTGTTGAGGGGGTAATTGGGGTGTGTTGAGGGGGGCAATTGGGTGTGTTGATGGGGGGTTATTTGGGTGTGTTGAGGGGGGTAATTAGGTGTGTTGAGGGGGTAATTGGGTGTGTTGAGGGGGGGTAATGGGGTGTGTTGAGGGGGGTAATTAGGTGTGTTGAGGGGGGGTAATTGGGTGTGTTGAGGGGAGGTAATTGGGTGTGTTGAGGGGGGTAATTGAGTGTGTTGAGGGGGGTAATTGGGTGTGTTGAGGGGGAGGGTAATTGGGTGTGTTGATGGGGGTAATTGGGTGTGTTGAGGGGGGTAATTAGGTGTGTTGAGGGGGGTAATTGGGTGTGTTGAGGGGGGGTAATTGGGTGTGTTGAGGGGGGTAATTAGGTGTGTTGAGGGGGGGTAATTGGGTGTGTTGAGGGGGGGGTAATTGGGTGTGTTGAGGGGAGGTAATTGGGTGTGTTGAGGGGGGTAATTGAGTGTGTTGAGGGGGGTAATTGGGTGTGTTGAGGGGGGGTAATTGGGTTTGTTGAGGGGGGTAATTAGGTGTGTTGAGGGGGGTAATTGGGTGTGTCGAGGGGGGTAATTGGGTGTGTTGAGGGGGAGGTAATTGGGTGTGTTGACGGGGGGTAATTGAGTGTGTTGAGGGGGGTAATTGGGTGTGTTGAGGGGGGGGTAATTGGGTGTGTTGAGGGGGGGCAATTGGGTGTGTTGATGGGGGTGTTTTGGGTGTGTTGAGGGGGGGGGGTAATTGGCTGCGTTAACGGGGGGTAATTGGGTGTGTTGAGGTAGGTAATTGGGTGTGTTTGAGGGGGGGGGATAATTGGGTGCGGTTAACGGGGGGTAATTGGGTTGTGTTGAGGTAGGTAATTGGGTGTGTTGAGGGGGGGGGGGGGTAATTGGGTGCGTTAACGGGAGGTAATTGGGTGTGTTGAGGTAGGTAATTGGGTGTGTTGAGGGGACTCCTCCTTAACGGGGGGTAATTGGGTGTGTTGAGGTAGGTAATTGGGTGTGTTGAGGGGGGGGGGGTAATTGGGTGCGTTAACGGGGGGTAATTGGGTGTGTTGAGGTAGGTAATTGGGTGTGTTGAGGGGGGGGGGGTAATTGGGTGCGTTAACGGGAGGTAATTGGGTGTGTTGAGGTAGGTAATTGGGTGTGTTGAAGGGGGGGGGGGTAATTGGGTGCGTTAACGGGGGGTAATTGGGTGTGTTGAGGTAGGTAATTGGGTGTGTTGAGGGGGGGGGGGGATAATTGGGTGCGTTAACCGGGGGGTAATTGGGTGTGTTGAGGTAGGTAATTGGGTGTGTTGAGGGGGGGGGGGATAATTGGGTGCGTTAACGGGGGGTAATTGGGTGTGTTGAGGTAGGTAATTGGGTGTGTTGAGGTAGGTAATTGGGTGTGTTGAGGGGGGGGGGGGTAATTGGGTGCGTTAACGGGGGGTAATTGTGTGTGTTGCCCGGGGGTAATTTAAACATTTTTCACTCAATTCGAGCGCACTAAAATTGAAAATATCGGTAGGTCAATAACAATTTTCAACAGATAAAATAACATCCGTCAGAAATTCTAGGAAATGTTTGACAATAATTTGGTTTGAAAAATTTGTGAAGGTTTGTTCATTCTTTGGTGATAATTTTTGCAAAGAAAATGAGATCTAATTTGCTTAGAAATCGAAACCTAAACTGCTAAGGAAATAAAAGAAGGAAATAAATAAAAAGAAGGAAATAGATAAAAAGGAGGAAATGAATAAAAAGGAAGAAATAAATAAAAAGGAGGAAATAAATAAAAAGAAGGAAATAAATAAAAAGAAGGAAATAGATAAAAAGGAGGAAATAAATAAAAAGGAGGAAATAAATAAAAAGGAGGAAATAAATGAATGGGAAATAGGAGACTAAGATAGCTCTAATGAACGATACGAATAATAGTGATGGTATAAATAAAAGTGTTACCAATAAAATAGTAGTAAACTTCATTCTATATTCGATAGGACTTCCAGAACACCGTCAATTTTTGTGGCCAAGGAAAATATTTTTTTTAAACAGTGCAAATAAATTCTACGAGTAACCTAATAAATTTATTGACTCCATCCATAAATATTCCTCAATTTAATTTAAAATGAATGCAATCATTCCATTAAAAAATATATATCAATGAAATTTAAAACAAATTTCATTATGCCATTCAAAAATGCCACTCGATTTAATTTAAAATAAATTTATTAAAAATATTCCTCACACACTTTGAAGGTTGTACCCTCAGGAGCACTCCTCACAAAACTATCACTCTACCCCTCACAAATGTAAACTTTACTCTCATTAGACTGCTGCCTCACAAAGCTGTATCCCTCACAAGGTTACATCCCTCACAATGAGGGAGTCATTTAAACCCTCATACTCTCAAATAAGCCCTCACTCCCTCAAATAGGCCCTCACTCCCTCAAATAAACCCTCACACCCTCTAATAAGCCCTCACTCCCTCAAATAGGCCCTCACTCCCTCAAATAAACCCTCACTCCCTCAAATAAACCCTCACACCCTCAAATAAATCCTCACTCCCTCAAATAAACCCTCACTCCCTCAAATAAACCCTCACTCCTCAAATAAACCCTCACACCCTCAAATAAACCCTCACTCCCTCAAATAAACCCTCACACCCTCAAATAAATCCTCACTTCCTCAAATAAACCCTCACTCCCTCAAATAAACCCTCACTCCCTCAAATAAACACTCACTCCCTCAAATAAACCCTCACTCCCTCAAATAAACCCTCACTCCTCAAATAAACCCTCACTCCTCAAATAAACCCTCACGCCCTCAAATAAACCCTCACTCCCTCAAATAAACCCTCACTCCCTCAAATAAACATTCACTCCCTCAAATAAACCCTCACTCCCTCAAATAAACCCTCACTCACTCAAATAAACCCTCACTCCCTCAGATAAACCCTCACGCCCTCAAATAAACCCTCACTAAGCCCCACAAAGTACAACGCCCGACGGCAACAGGTGCTTTGAATACCCCGTTCCCCCACTTCTCCTCCCCCAGCTTCCCCCCCAGGGCGGGGGGAGGGGGGGGGGGGGGTACTGTCACGCTAAAGAGCTTTCAGACGCCACTTAAGAATATTATGGTAGGGGCGGTGTTTGCTTTCGTGGGGGGGAGGGGGAAGGAGGGGGAGATGAAGGAGGGGGTAAGGGGTTGTACGCACGGTTGCCAACCGCCCCCGCGGGTGTGCGGTAGTCACATCGTACGTAGCAGGGATACGGGAAAATACGGGGTACGGTTAGAAGAAAATACGGGATACGGGTATAAGAAAATACTGGATACGGGTACAAGAAAATACGATATACGGGTGTAAGAAAATACGGGATACGGGTATAAGAAAATACGGGATACGGGTATAAGAAAATACGTGATACGGGTACACGAAAATACGGGATACGGGTACAAGAAAATACGGGATACGGGTACAAGAAAATACGGGTTACGGGTACATGAAAATACTGGTTACGGGTACAAGAAAATACGGGATACAGGTAGAAAAAAATACGGAATATGGGTACAAGAAAATACGGGATACGGGTACAAGAAAATACGGGATACGGGTACAAGAAAATACGGGAGCAGTTACGGGAAGATACGGAGTGTACAAGTACGAGAGGGTACGGGTACATGAGGGATACGGACACAGGAAGATACGGTCAAATTCGAACATTGGGAGATACGGGATGTATTAGTACGGGCGGGGGAACACACGGCGATGGTAAACACGTCCATACGGGATGCGAGAGGGAACACGGGCTGTGAAGAGAACGCGTCAAAGGTAAGTGTGATGTACAACGATTTTGAATTAGAAACCTATAAATGAATAGAATTTCAAAAAAAATTAATTATTTTTACTACGATAGTTTTTCAGAGTCTAGCTCTACCATCGGTTCAAAGAAGATAAAATTGTGAATTCATCGAAAAATACAAAATTCGGCATACAGCTTCACACTCGGGGCGGTTGTGTTGAAATTCAACACACGCACGCGTTACGTTGGAGTTGAGGCAAAACTCATAAAGAATTTTTTCTTTCATTTTTCTCCCGAAAATAATTCTTCATTTTTTCTTAATAGCATTTGGGATCGCCCATCACACCACCACCAGTACCCCCACACCACCACCACCACCACTACCATACACCACCACCACACCACTACCATACACCACCACCACCACTACCATACACTACCACCACCACCACTACCATACACCACCACCACCACCACTACCATACACCACCACCACCACTACCATACACCACCACCACACCACTACCATACACCACCACCACCACCACTACCATACACCACCACCACTACCATACACCACCACCACACCACTACCATACACCACCACCACCACTACCATACACCACCACCACCACCACTACCATACACCACCACCACTACCATACACCACCACCACTACCATACACCACCACCACCACCACCACACCACCACCACCACACCACCACCTGCCCAGCAAAAAATAGAAAGAAATCCTGCCCAGCTGACTCAGGCCTATGGCATGCGGTGCCCGTCGCTCCGGCGTCGCAAGGAAACGATTTTTGCGGAGGAATTTCTTTGTGACCTGCGTCGTCGCAGCGCTAAGTCCACTTACAGGCGGAGGTGTTATGCTGTAGGCTGGGCCGTTACGATTACGTAAATGGTTTGGTGATTATGGATACGTTTATGCATTTTATTTTATTATGGATTGTTTAATAACCTATTAGTTATGAATTGGTTTAAATGTTTGTTTAAGCGAGGAATGTTTAATGAAATATTTAGTTATGGATTGGTTTAAATATTTTTTTAAATATGGATTTGTTTAATTAGTTATTTAATTTTGGATTTGTTTAATTATTTACTTAGTTATTTATTACATAATGAATTAATTTAATTATTTTTTAGAAAAAGGTTTATTTCATTACTTATTTAATTATGAATTTATTTAATTGCGTATTTAGTTATGGATTTATTTGAATCGAAAAATGAGATTTTTGGTTCTAATCTTCCTCTTTATATCACTACAGCTTTCCCTTTACCGCATACAACTATTGTATCTAAGGGAATTTGCATTCCTGAGGGGGAAAATGTGAGGTCTCTAGCTGAAAGTTAGGTAGTCCTTCTTTGTGTTGAAATAGAATGTGTGTGTGTTGCGTGTGTGCGTGAGCTGTGTGTGTGTGTTGCGTGTATGCGTGAGCTGTGTGTGTGTGTTGTGTGTATGTGTGTGTGCTGTGTGTGCTGTGTGTGTGTGCGCGCGTTGTACATGTGTTGTGTGCACCAGCGTACCACAGCACCAGAATACCCAGTGTACCAGAAGTACATCTGTCTCCTCACCTGGGATATGTGACGTAAAAGAACCCAATACGAGATATGTAATAACGCAATATGTGACTTAAAATAAATGAATTATTTACTGAAATAAAAGCATCCGTCGTTTCCGTGTCTCTTTAAATTAACGAAATAAAAAAAACGAAAATGGAGGCATTAAATCAAGGTGAGAACGACACAAGACCAGATACATTGAACTTTCACAGAAATATCGAAAATTCATAGCCATAGACGCGTGGTTAATCACCGTAGCTGAGCTCTCTTTTCCAGCTTGTCTACAAATTAGCATAAAGTTACTTTGTTTTGCAGGCTTTCAATTAAGCCATTATCCCGATAATAGGCTGATTTAACCAGCACATTAATAAGCCTATTCCCTGGCACCCACCCGATTTAACCACTTATTTATAAGGCGATTTAACCACTTATTTATAAGGGTCCTAAATCTAAGCCCTTTACCCACCATCGATTCACCAGCGGCACCTTTGAAGCGTCAAAAGCGGGTCCGCATGTGTGTATATGGCCGCAATCTCGCATCTATCGACGTGTAATTTTCCTTAAACATTCGACTGATCATCCTGAAATATTGGCCCCGAATTGGCGGCGTATCGCTGTTGTAGTGTAAACGGCGATAGCGCGCCGATAAACCGACTATTATCGGCCATAATTTAGGCCGAACATCGTCGCCATATCGGCGCGAGTGTCGCAAATTTCCGTCAACATCTTCATGTTTTTTGCGGGGGAGAGCTTCATGTTCTTTGCTGGTTCTTCTGTGGTGTTATTGCTGAACATGTGTAGCCTGCATCACACGACATGTGTAGCCTGCATCACACGACATGTGTAGCTTGCATCGCACGACATGTGTAGCCTGAATTACACAACATGTGTAGCCTGCATCACACAACATGTGTAGCCTGCATCACACAACATGTGTAGCCTGCATCACACGACATGTGTAGCCTGCATCACACGACATGTGTAGCTTGCATAGCACGACATGTGTAGCCTGCATCACACAACATGTGTAGCCTGCATCACACAACATGTGTAGCCTGCATCACACAACATGTGTAGCCTGCATCACACAACATGTGTAGCCTGCATCACACAACATGTGTAGCCTGCATCACACAACATGTGTAGCCTGCATCACACAACATGTGTAGCCAGCATCACACAACATGTGTAGCCTGCATCACACAAAATGTGTAGCCAGCATCACACAACATGTGCAGCCAGTATCATACAACATGTGTAGCCTGCATCACACAGCATGTGTAGCCTGCATCACACAACATGTGTAGCCTGCATCACACAACATGTGTAGCCTGCATCACACAACATGTGTCGCCAGCATCACACAACATGTGCAGCCAGTATCATACAACATGTGTAGCCTGCATCACAAAACATGTGTAGCCTGCATCACACAACATGTGTAGCCAGCATCACACAACATGTACAGCCAGTATCATACAACATGTGTAGCCAGCATCACACAACATATGCAGCCTGCATCACACAACATGTGTAGCCAGCATCACACAACATATGCAGCCTGCATCACACAACATGTGTAGCCAGCATCACACAACATATGCAGCCTGCATCACACAACATGTGTAGCCAGCATCACACAACATATGCAGCCTGCATCACACAACATGTGTAGCCAGCATCACACAACATGTGTAGCCAGCATCACACAACATGTGTAGCTAGCATCACACAACATATGCAGCCTGCATCACACAACATGTGTAGCCAGCATCACACAACATATGCAGCCTGCATCACACAACATGTGTAGCCAGCATCACACAACATGTGTAGCCTGCATCACACAACATGTGTAGCCTGCATCACACAACATGTGTAGCCAGCATCACACAACATGTGCAGCCAGTATCATACAACATGTGTAGCCAGCATCACACAACATATGCAGCCTGCATCACACAACATGTGTAGCCAGCAGCATCACACAACATGTGTAGCCAGCATCACACAACATGTGCAGCCAGTATCATACAACATGTGTAGCCAGCATCACACAACATATGCAGCCTGCATCACACAACATGTGTAGCCAGCATCACACAACATATGCAGCCTGCATCACACAACATGTGTAGCCAGTTTCTCCTTGGATATTTATACACAAAATTTTCAAATAAAAGTCACTGGTAACAGCAACAGCGACAAGATTTCCTACCATACGTTATAAATAGTGTGACTGAGTACAGTATCGAGGGCTCACATGTATTTTTTTATTAACTGTGTAATTGTATCGAATATCTTATTTCATATAATATTTTTATTGTTAATTATTTCATTGTATTACCTATCTCATTGTATTACCTGTCTTATTGTATTAGCTATTTTGTTTTACATACTTTTTTATTGTTAATTATCTTATCTCACACCTCAGGCTCAGTTAGATATGATAATTATCATTTTAACTATGTGATAGCCATCACATTTCGTAAGTTATCTCATTACATTAATAGTGTTATTTCATTAATTATTTCCTTTTAATATCTATTTTAATCATGGCAGCGATATATACGTCTTATTATGTTGCCTATATTTTTCTATTTAATTATTGCTTCCCACAGAGTTATTGTCAGTTGTTTTTCCTCACAATTATTGTTCGTTGCTTCCCTCAAAATTATTGTTCGTTGCTTCCCTCACAACAATTGCCCGTTGCTTCCCTCACAACTATTGCCCGTTGCTTCCCTCACAACTATTGCCCGTTGCTTCCCTCAAAACTATTGCCCGTTGTTTCCCTCACAACTATTGCCCGTTGCTTCCCTCAAAACTATTGCCCGTTACTTCCCTCAAAACAATTGCCCGTTGTTTCCCTCACAACTATTGCCCGTTGCTTCCCTCACAACTATTGCCCGTTGTTTCCCTCACAACTATTGCCCGTTGCTTCCCTCACAACTATTGCCCGTTGCTTCCCTCACAACTATTGTCCGTTGCTTCCCTCACAACTATTGCCCGTTGCTTCCCTCACAACTATTGCCTGATGCTTCCCTCACAACTATTGCCCGTTGCTTCCCTCACAACTATTGCCCGTTGCTTCCCTCACAACTATTGCCCGTTGTTTCCCTCACGACTATTGCCCGTTGCTTCCCTCACAACTATTGCCCGTTGCTTCCCTCACAACTATTGCCCGTTGCTTCCCTCACAACTATTGCCCGTTGCTTCCCTCAAAACTATTTCCCGTTGCTTCCCTCACAACTATTGCCTGATGCTTCCCTCACATCTATTGCCCGTTGCTTCCCTCACAACTATTGCCCGTTGCTTCCCTCACAACTATTGCCCGTTGCTTCCCTCACAACTATTGCCCGTTGCTTCCCTCAAAACTATTGCCCGTTGTTTCCCTCACGACTATTGCCCGTTGCTTCCCTCACAACTATTGCCCGTTGCTTCCCTCACAACTATTGCCCGTTGCTTCCCTCACAACTATTGCCTGATGCTTCCCTCACAACTATTGCCCGTTGCTTCCCTCACAACTATTGCCCGTTGCTTCCCTCACAACTATTGCCCGTTGCTTCCCTCACAACTATTGCCTGATGCTTCCCTCACAACTATTGCCCGTTGCTTCCCTCACAACTATTGCCCGTTGCTTCCCTCACAACTATTGCCCGTTGCTTCCCTCACAACTATTGCCTGATGCTTCCCTCACAACTATTGCCCGTTGCTTCCCTCACAACTATTGCCCGTTGCTTCCCTCACAACTATTGCCCGTTGCTTCCCTCACAACTATTGCCCGTTGCTTCCCTCACAACTATTGCCTGATGCTTCCCTCACAACTATTGCCCGTTGCTTCCCTCACAACTATTGCCTGATGCTTCCCTCACAACTATTGCCCGTTGCTTCCCTCACAACTATTGCCCGTTGCTTCCCTCACAACTATTGCCCGTTGCTTCCCTCACAACTATTGCCTGATGCTTCCCTCACAACTATTGCCCGTTGCTTCCCTCACAACTATTGCCCGTTGCTTCCCTCACAACTATTGCCCGTTGCTTCCCTCACAACTATTGCCCGTTGCTTCCCTCACAACTATTGCCTGATGCTTCCCTCACAACTATTGCCCGTTGCTTCCCTCACAACTATTGCCCGTTGCTTCCCTCACAACTATTGCCCGTTGCTTCCCTCACAACTATTGCCTGATGCTTCCCTCACAACTATTGCCCGTTGCTTCCCTCACAACTATTGCCCGTTGCTTCCCTCACAACTATTGCCCGTTGCTTCCCTCACAACTATTGCCCGTTGCTTCCCTCACAACTATTGCCCGTTGCTTCCCTCAAACGGGTGAGTTTGCATTTTCATTTTCTCTTTTCAAAGGCAACCAAATGATGTTTATACACAAATATTCTATGCATAATACAAACGCATTAAACATTATGCACACTACATACATTATGTTTACACTTTGTGTATGCATTGTGCACACGTTACAGACGTTATGCACATACATGACGTAATACACATGCATTCTATGCATGTCTGTGTACACTTACACCTTGCACAAAATTAGATCATGTTGCGCACAACAGGTTGGCAAGATTTGCTTTTGTGCGGCTGGAATTTAATTTTTACTGCGAATGTGTGAGCAGTTCATGAAAATTTCTTCATCAACATTGAAAAACACCACCATCAACATCATAAGTCACCACCATCAACACCAAAAGTCACCCTCATCAACATCATAAGTCACCCTCATCAACATCATAAGTCACCACCATCAACACCAAAAGTCACCACCATCAACACCAAAAGTCACCACCATCAACATCATAAGTCACCCTCATCAACATCACAAGTCACCACCATCAAAACCAAAAGTCACCCTCATCAACATCATAAGTCACCACCATCAACACAAAAAGACACCTTCATCAACATCAAAAGTCACCCTCATCAACATCATAAGTCACCACCATCAACACCAAAAGACACCCTCATCAACACCAAAAGACACCCTCATCCACATCGTAAGTCACCACCATCAACACCAAAAGACACCCTCATCAACATCATAAGTCACCACCATCAACACCAAAAGACACCCTCATCAACATCATAAGTCACCACCATCAACACCAAAAGACACCCTCATCAACATCATAAGTCACCACCATCAACACCAAAAGACACCCTCATCAACACCAAAAGACACCCTCATCAACATCATAAGTCACCACCATCAACACCAAAAGACACCCTCATCAACACCAAAGACACCCTCATCAACATCATAAGTCACCACCATCAACACCAAAAGACCCCCTCATCAACACCAAAAGACACCCTCATCAACATCATAAGTCACCACCATCAACACCAAAAGACACCCTCATCAACACCAAAAGACACCCTCATCAACATTATAAGTCACCACCATCAACACCAAAAGACACCCTCATCAACATCATAAGTCACCCTCATCAACATCATAAGTCACCCTCATCAACATCATAAGTCACCACCATCAACACCAAAAGACACCCTCATCAACACCCAAAGAAACCCTCATCAACATCATAAGTCACCCTAGCCCACAAAAACAAGCAATATCAGCCATATCTAGCACCTCACTACCACATATATATACCTCACCACCACATATATATACCTCACCACCACATATATATACCTCACCACCACATATATATACCTCACCACCACATATATATACCTCACTACCACATATATATACCTCACCACCACATATATATACCTCACCACCACATATATATACCTCACCACCACATATATATACCTCACTACCACATATATATACCTCACTACCACATATATATACCTCACCACCACATATATATACCTCACTACCACATATATATACCTCACCACCACATATATATACCTCACCACCACATATATATACCTCACTACCACATATATATACCTCACCACCACATATATATACCTCACTACCCCATATATATACCTCACCACCACATATATATACCTCACCACCACATATATATACCTCACTACCACATATATATACCTCACCACCACATATATATACCTCACCACCACATATATATACCTCACTACCACATATATATACCTCACTACCACATATATATACCTCACTACCACATATATATACCTCACTACCCCATATATATACCTCACTACCACATATATATACCTCACTACCCCATATATATACCTCACTACCACATATATATACCTCACCACCACATATATATACCTCACTACCACATATATATACCTCACTACCCCATATATATACCTCACTACCCCATATATATACCTCACTACCACATATATATACCTCACTACCACATATATATACCTCACTACCCCATATATATACCTCACTACCACATATATATACCTCACCACCACATATATATACCTCACTACCACATATATATACCTCACTACCCCATATATATACCTCACTACCCCATATATATACCTCACTACCACATATATATACCTCACTACCACATATATATACCTCACTACCCCATATATATACCTCACTACCCCATATATATACCTCACTACCACATATATATACCTCACTACCACATATATATACCTCACTACCCCATATATATACCTCACTACCACATATATATACCTCACTACCACATATATATACCTCACTACCACATATATATACCTCACTACCCCATATATATACCTCACTACCCCATATATATACCTCACTACCACATATATATACCTCACTACCCCATATATATACCTCACCACCACATATATATACCTCACCACCACATATATATACCTCACTACCACATATATATACCTCACTACCCCATATATATACCTCACTACCACATATATATACCTCACTACCACATATATACCTCACTACCACATATATATACCTCACTACCACATATATATACCTCACTACCCCATATATATACCTCACTACCACATATATATACCTCACTACCACATATATATACCTCACTACCCCATATATATACCTCACTACCACATATATATACCTCACTACCCCATATATATACCTCACCACCACATATATATACCTCACTACCACATATATATACCTCAATACCACATATATATACCTCACTACCACATATATATACCTCACTATCACATATATATACCTCACTACCCCATATATATACCTCACTACCACATATATATACCTCACCACCACATATATATACCTCACCACCACATATATATACCTCACTACCACATATATATACCTCACTACCACATATATATACCTCACTACCACATATATATACCTCACTACCCCATATATATACCTCACTACCACATATATATACCTCACTACCCCATATATATACCTCACCACCACATATATATACCTCACCACCACATATATATACCTCACTACCACATATATATACCTCACTACCCCATATATATACCTCACTACCACATATATATACCTCACTACCACATATATATACCTCACTACCACATATATATACCTCACTACCACATATATATACCTCACTACCCCATATATATACCTCACTACCACATATATATACCTCACTACCACATATATATACCTCACTACCCCATATATATACCTCACTACCACATATATATACCTCACTACCCCATATATATACCTCACCACCACATATATATACCTCACTACCACATATATATACCTCACCACCACATATATATACCTCACTACCACAAAATAAATCCTCAGCTAAGCAGCGGCCTCCTCTAAGTGATATGACCTTAAATTATCTCAATCAGCTCTCAGTCATTCGATAAAAAATATTTGCTGTGAGTCATCGTGTGAAAAAATTGTGAGGTGCAACTTTTCTCGGCCATTATTTATTGGTAGATTTTTTGTTTTCTTCATTTGTTATCTTCTACAGTTTTTTGTCTCGTGTTATGGAGAACTGACGGAGAAATTAGTATACTTTACCAGGTCTCAATTGCCATGCAGACTTATTATAATTATCAATTGTCTACAATTTTATTGAACGGGAGGAGACCTTAAAGTAAAGAGGGTTAATAAACTAAGGAGACGAATATCAAAACTTGATTTTTCTTCAATATTCATACAACTTGCGTACCCTCTCAACTGAGTATAAAATCGACCAGATAAATGTAATGTACATGCGCCAATAATTTTCCAAATGTATATATTATACGTAAAACCGAAACTAAATTTGAAATTATGCGTAGGAATGTAAGTAACTTAATTTTTTCTAAATCTGTAACTGTCAAATCGTTCACTAAAATTACCTTCAAATTGAACTTGCCACACACACACACACATACATACATACATACACGCACGAACACACATACACTCACGCAAACACATAAACACACACGCGCACACACACACCAATATCACCCGTCTCACGACTATATTAAAACTGTGAACTAAAATCCGCTATGAATGCACAATTACATCACACTTTGACCATGATTCAAAAAAATTTAGCGGGCAAAAAGGAACAGCTACTGTAAAATACGAACGCTAAATCCCACATTAAGATAAAAGTGTACAAATTAAAAAAAAGAGCTATCTGAAACACTGAAACATTCTCACGTAGCTGGCCGGAATAGAAATGGATATAATTCTGTGACATACGAGCGGATGTATATCAAAAGTGTTGGTTGTGGCGGGTGAATGAGTTCAAAGCAACCGACAGGACACGCTCTGCACCACATTACAACCCACAAGACACGCTCTGCACCACGTTACAACCCACAGCACGCTACTGCGTCGTAAATTGGCTCAAAATCCGATGCCAGGTCAGAACCACCGTTCCTCCCAGGGCATAAGTACCGCTGGAATGAAGGCTAATTCTTTGTGGCTCTCGCTGCATTTTCCTGCTCAGATCTGCCACTTTCTCCGCCATGTTGACCATCGCATATGGCGGCCGCCGCCGCACACACGATATCCAAACACACCGCCGGCCTCTGGTGCTCATATCTGCGCCCGTCTCGTACCGAGGAGACCAGTTGCCTTTTCTTACCACAGTTCTCAACTTTGGCTTCGGTAGCAGGGATACCAGTTGGCCTTTGCTTGCCACAGTTCTCAGGGTTGGCTTCGGTAGCAGGGATACCAGTTGGCCTTTTCTTGCCACAGTTCTCAACTTTGGCTTCGGTAGCAGGGATACCAGTTGGCCTTTTCTTGCCACAGTTCTCAGGTTTGGTTTCGGTAGCAGGGATACCAGTTGGCCTTTGCTTGCCACAGTTCTCAGGGTTGGCTTCGGTAGCAGGGATACCAGTTGCCTTTTTCTTGCCACAGTTCTCAGGTTTGGTTTTGGTAGCAGGGATACCAGTTGGCCTTTTCTTGCCACAGTTCACAAGTTTGGCTTCGGTAGCAGGGATACCAGTTGGCATTTTCTTGCCTCAATATTCAAGCCTTGCATTTTCCCCTGCAAAATTTGGCAGCAAAGAGCTACTGTCAATCGTGAGATGTAGAGTGCTCTTTATAGATAAGAACATTTGGAAAAAAGCACGTTTGAGAATTATATTCAGGGAGAAGAAACTGTGGCAACTCTGTCTATTGGGTACCGGGGTAAAAGACTCTAACCTGCATTCTCGAAAAGAATTTCCCCAAAATAGCACACAAAAAAAATCATCGAATGCCGAGGCACTGTTATGCTTTACATATCTAATTGACAGTGCATTTATAGTCAGATCGTTTATACGTAAAACCAAGTTTACAAATGAGTTATGTAATATTTATTGAAAAGATAATTGGAATGTCACTCTTTAAACGGCCATATTCACAAACCGTATTCACCTCACAGGTTATGTCTCCCAAATTCACTCCTAGCTCATTAATATTATGATAGAAGTACAGTTCAGAATTCTACCAAAGCAGGCTGCTTAATTTTACCCTGTTTTATCACTAAGAACAAAGCGATGACTGCGACAGGCCACTAAACCAACGAGGTTATCAGGGTATGGTACGCACACAAGCGTATCCCGGCTGTAAAATAGATGGACTTATTTAAGGTCAATATTAAAATTTATTCATGAGAATAGTCTCCACAGCAGCCCGAGGTCGCGTTCTCTGTTTATTCTATTCCTCTTTTATTCGTGTTTTTTATTCTATCTTTTATACATATTCCTCTTTTATTCCCTGTTTACTCATAGGTTTATTCCTATACATACATAAATATGTATATTTATTAGGATCGCATTTGAAAAAAGCAATTACATCACTAACCATACCCGAGCCGTGATAAATTACCACCGTATTCAAACATGTGTCTTCTGATTATTATTGTACTCGTGTAGGAAACCTTTTGTCGTATTATATTTTTTCAGTTGCGGACATGAAATTTTTGCGCCGTAGAAGTAAGCTTTTTTTAAAAAATTCAGATTTACCTTACCCTTCGGTGTGGGCACACGTGACTATTCAACAGTTTGACATGGTAAATATTTATATTATCCATATATGTGTGTGTATGCATGTGTAAATATACATGGATATTATGTAAATGTATTATATTTATATGTATATATATATATACGTATTATATATATTTATATTTATATATGTATATATATATGTGTGTGTGTGTGTATGTTTAGGGTACCTTCGTGTCAACATATTAAACGAAGACCAATGCAGTAAAGAACTGGCAACAGAAAAATGGTATAGTTTTTAACATGTGTTGAACAGTTATCATACGTTTGCGCATTCTACCGTCAAAAATGGCAACATTCGATACGGCGAGGTTTCAGAGTGCCGCGCCAATCTATCACTGATTTTAATATACTTAGCATGAATTAAAACATTAAAACCAATGCTAACATAAATTTCTGAGCAAACGGGTAATTTCATTTCAGTTTGCATGAAACGCTGTTCCTACAGTCGTTATTGGTTTTCCTTGCATCTAATTTGTTGAGTGACGTCATCTAGGTACTATGCCTTACATGTACGTACTCATACAGGGATTCAAAATACATTAATAAGCATGAAATAAATAATTGCACTAGGGCGTTTATGTTCATAGACATATGTACACAACAAGCGTTTTGTGTGCATACTATGGTACAGAATGTAATTCAAATGTAAAAATTTGTAGACACAGTATCGTGTTCCGGTGTCCAGTTTGCAGGATGGCGGTAGCGACGGACACACCAAGCAAGCCAAACATGCAACCACACAACCAACCAATCAATAAAGCAAGCAGTAAAACAACCAATCAAACAAGTAACCAACTAACCAAGACAGCAAGCAAATCAACATGCGACCACACACCATCCAACCAACTAACCAAGTAACCAACAAACTAATCAACGAACCTACCGACCAACGAAGTAAGAGAGCAACCAAGCAACCACACAACCAACCAAGTGATCAACGAACCTACCAACCAACGAAGTAAGAGAGCAACCAAGCAACCACACAACCAACCAAGTGATCAACGAACCTACCAGCCAACGAAGCAAGAGAGCAACCAAGTAACCCAGCAACCAACCAAGTGATCAACGAACCTACCGACCAACGAAGCAAGAGAGCAACCAAGTAACCCAGCAACCAACCAAGTGATCAACGAACCTACCGACCAACGAAGCAAGAGAGCAACCAAGCAACCACACAACCAACCAAGTGATCAACGAACCTACCGACCAACGAAGCAAGAGAGCAACCAAGCAACCACACACCCAACCAAGTGATCTACGAACCTACCAGCCAACGAAGTAAGAGAGCAACCAAGCAACCACACAACCAACCAAGTGATCAACGAACCTACCAACCAACGAAGTAAGAGAGCAACCAAGCAACCACACAACCAACCAAGTGATCAACGAACCTACCAGCCAACGAAGCAAGAGAGCAACCAAGTAACCCAGCAACCAACCAAGTGATCAACGAACCTACCAACCAACGAAGCAAGAGAGCAACCAAGCGACCACACAACTAACCAAGTGACCAATGAACCTACCAACCAACGAAGCAAGAGAGCAACCAAGCAACCACACAACCAACCAAGTGATCAACGAACCTACCAGCCAACGAAGCAAGAGAGCAACCAAGTAACCCAGCAACCAACCAAGTGATCAACGAACCTACCAACCAACGAAGCAAGAGAGCAACCAAGCAACCACACAACCAACCAAGTGACCAACGAACCTACCAACCAACGAAGCAAGAGAGCAACCAAGTAACCACACAACCAAGCAACCAAGAAGGCAAGCAACAAACCACAAACAGCAGCTCACCACGCTCCCTTATGACATACATACACTGCAGTAAACCCCTCACGTAACTGAAGAGATGCCCAGCTAACGAGACAGTCACCTAATTTAGCACGCAACAGATGCGGGCACGTCACCAAGTTAGGCACGTCACAGTTGTTGGCGCGGCACTTCGTGAGACGAGTTCCCTTCTGTTTGAAAATTTAAAAGCGGCGTGTTGACTTGGGGGCGTGGTGGGGGGGGGGGGGGGGGTCGTGGCGCTTACACGGCAGGTTGTGTGTGTATGTGTACATGTGAGTATGTGTGCATGTGTGTATGTGTACACGTGTGTGTGTACATGTGTGTATGAGTGCTTCTGTGAGCCTGTTGCATGTGCGTTTGTGTTGTGTTTATACGTGTATGGGTACATGTGTGTACGTGCGCATGCGTGTGTGTACATTTGCAAATATGCATATGTGTGATACATCACACATGTAACACTCAACACATTTCTGCAGCACACACATGGATGCGGTAATTTTTTACCACAAAATAAATTAACAGATTTTGTACGCAAAACAGTTCTGGTTCTCAGAGCAGCGCAGCAAAGAGAAATTGCTAACAACAGCAGAGAGTAGGGTAAAAATAGCAAAATAACAACATAAAGAAAGAAAAACTAACCAAATAAGAACAGAAAGAAAACAAAATATGACAAAATAACAATATAACTGAAACTAGAAAGTAATAAAAAAAATAACAGAGAGAGAAAGAGAGAGAGGGAGCAAAAAAAAAACAACAGAAAAAGAACAAAAAATAACAACAGGAAGGGAGCTAAATAACATTAAAAAAACAATAGAGAACAAAAAACAAAATATAAAAATACCAACAAAAAGATAAATAAAAAAAGATATAAAAAAGAAACCAACAAAAAAAAACAGCAGAGCGTCGCGGTGTCCAGGAGACCAGAGATACCATCTCAATACAACCAGGCCCGACGGTACACAATGTGCACGGTACACAATGTGCACGGTACACAATGTGCACGGTACACAATGTGCACGGTACACAATGTACACGGTACACAATGTACACGGTACACAATGTACACGGTACACAATGTACACGGTACACAATGTACACGGTACACAATGTACACGGTACACAATGTACACGGTACACAATGTACACGGTACACAATGTACACGGTACACAATGTACACGGTACACAATGTGCACGGTACACAATGTACACGGTACACAATGTGCACGGTACACAATGTGCACGGTACACAATGTGCACGGTACACAATGTACACGGTACACAATGTGCACGGGACACAATGTACACGGTACACAATGTACACGGTACACAATGTACACGGTACACAATGTGCACGGTACACAATGTACACGGTACACAATGTACACGGTACACAATGTACACGGTACACAATGTACACGGTACACAATGTGCACGGTACACAATGCACACGGTACACAATGTACACGGTACACAATGTGCACGGTACACAATGTACACGGTACACAATGTGCACGGTACACAATGTACACGGTACACAATGTACACGGTACACAATGTACACGGTACACAATGTACACGGTACACAATGTACACGGTACACAATGTGCACGGTACACAATGTACACGGTACACAATGTGCACGGTACACAATGTACACGGTACACAATGTACACGGTACACAACGTACACGGTACACAATGTACACGGTACACAATGTACACGGTACACAATGTACACGGTACACAATGTGCACGGTACACAATGTACACGGTACACAATGTACACGGTACACAATGTACACGGTACACAATGTACACGGTACACAATGTACACGGTACACAATGTACACGGTACACAATGTACACGGTACACAATGTACACGGTACACAATGTACACGGTACACAATGTACACGGTACACAATGTACACGGTACACAATGTACACGGTACACAATGTACACGGTACACAATATACACGGTACACAATGTACACGGTACACAATGTACACGGTACACAATGTACACGGTACACAATGTGCACGGTACACAATGTACACGGTACACAATGTGCACGGTACACAATGTACACGGTACACAATGTACACGGTACACAATGTACACGGTACACAATGTACACGGTACACAATGTACACGGTACACAATGTACACGGTACACAATGTACACGGTACACAATGTACACGGTACACAATGTACACGGTACACAATGTACACGGTACACAATGTACACGGTACACAATGTGCACGGTACACAATGTACACGGTACACAATGTACACGGTACACAATGTACACGGTACACAATGTACACGGTACACAATGTGCACGGTACACAATGTACACGGTACACAATGTACACGGTACACAATGTACACGGTACAGGGCGTATCGTCGCCGCAACGTCGGGTATCGTGCGCACGGCGATCTTATCGCGTGCCTGCGGTATATCGTCCGGTCCGTTGCTGCCCCCGTTTGGGGGTGGGGGTGGGGGGAGGTGAGATGGGGAGAGTGGGGTGAGGTGAGGAAGGGGTGAGGGGTTGAGGTGGGGAGGATAAGGGTAAGGCGGGGAGTGGTGAGGCGGAGGGGAAAGGGGTTAGGTGAAAAGGGAGGAGAGGGTAGAGGGGAGATGGGGAGAGAGGGGTGGAGTGGGGAAGGGGTGAGGGGTTGAGGTGGGGAGGGAAGGGGTTAATGTGGGGAAGGGGTGAGGGGTGAGGTGGGGAGAGGAGGGGTGAGGTGGGGAGGGAGAGGGGGAGGTGAAGAGGGAGGGGCTGAAGTGGGGAAGGAAGGGGTTGAGGTGGGAGAGGGAGGGGAAGGTTGGCCATACGTATCATTAAATATACACACATCCCTGTATAGTGCACACAAATTCCTAGATCAGCTGCTGCAGTAAATAGATTCCTTTGACTGGCGGCATTACATGCTGCTGGTATATAAGTAGTTACGTAATGAGCCTTCCGTCATTGTCTTGATTATTGTGGTATGGGTGTGTTTGGGGTAATGGGTGTGTGGGGTAATGGGTGTGTGGGGTAATGGGTGTGTGGGGTAATGGGTGTGTGGGGTAATGGGTGTGTGGGGTAATGGGTGTGTAGGGTATTGGGTGTGTGGGGTAATGGGTGTGTGGGGTAATGGGTGTGTGGTGTAATGGGTGTGTGGGGTAATGGGTGTGGGGGGTAATTGGTGTGTGGGGTAATGGGTGTGTAGGGTAATGGGTGTATAGGGTAATGGGTGTGTAGGGTAATAGGTGTGTAGAGTAAGACATTCAAAACATCTAAGATACTCAACACATTCAAGATATACACATAAGATAATAATCAGACGTAGCGTAACTCAGTTTACGTGTCGTAAGTCGCGTGTACGCAACTAAGCACGTAATGTTACAAAGTTCACGATTTAGATGACGCAAAATTACAACTACAAAAAAATACGACCGTTCAATCTATTTAGAAGGTCCTGACGAAGTTTTGGTAATAATTTTCTACATGAATTAAAGGAGTCAAAAATGTTAGGAATCATCCTCGTCTAATCTGATTTTGGTTTGAGTTTCACTGTAGCTACACTGTTATCTTTTAATTGTTTCCGGTGCATAATTTTATGCAGTAAATACAGTGTAACCCTATGTTACACTGTAGCAGGCGCTGTGTAGACAATCCCCCTGTGTAGCGAGACAGTCCCGCTGTGTAGCGTGACAATCCCGCTGTTTAGCGAGACAATCCCACTGTGTAGCGAGACAATCCCGCTGTTTAGCGAGACAATCCCGCTATGTAGCGAGACAATCCCGCTGTGTAGCGAGACAATCCCGCTGTTTAGCGAGACAATCCCGCTGTTTAGCAAGACAATCCCGCTGTGTAGCGAGACAATCCTGCTGTGTAGCGAGACAATCCCTCTGTGTAGCGAGACAATCACTCTGTACAACAAAACAATCGCTCTATATAGCGAGAATTTGAGACGGTCGAGGCATTCTAGCGGAAGAGCCGCTAAATTGCTCGGTCAGTTGGCGCCAATTTGTTTTCTTCCCCTGCGACTACGAAGGAAATATCGCTTGCTTTAACTCGCAGGCAGCTTGCTGAACGAACCCATTTCTGCCTCGGGATTGAAGGTGTACGGGTAATTGAGACGTAATTTAATTTGTTGTTATTTATGTTATTTAGTTATTTTGTTATTTGTTATTTTTGTTATTTAGTTTATTTTGGTTGTACGCTTCCGAGGCTTTTGTTTTGGGGCATGTAGACGCGGGAAGAATGCGCTCTTGGAGTGGAAGTAGCAGTAGGAGTAGAAGTAAAAGTAGGGGTAGAAACAGAAGTACAACTGGAATTAGGAGTGGAAGTAAAAGTGGAAATAGAAATAGGAGCGGAAGTAGATGTAGAAGGGAAAAACAGAAATAAAAAAGAGAAAAACAGTTCATTTCCAATGAAGTTCAAACATGAAATGCTGGACATTGGTTTTCGAAATATCCCAACATTAACACCTCCAGTTCACAACTACACATCGGTAACGTACCACCCATGTAAAATGTCGAAACAAGAAAAAAGTGATCGACAGAAAAGCAAAACAAAAATGCATTCCTTTCGCTGCGTAATTTGATTTTGTCAGTGCATTTGTATATGAGTAACTAAGAGAACACAATCCTCGTAACGCTTAGTTGAAAAATGCATTTGTTTGTGCGCTTTTATATTAAATAAAAGCGAACAACGCAGGTAGCACCAATAGAAAACACAGGTAGCAGTAGTAGTAGTAGTAATAGAAGTGGAAGAAGAAGTAGAAGTGTAAATGGAAGTGGAAGTAGAAGTAGACGTGTGAGTAGAAGGGAAAGTAAAAGAAGAAGTAGGAGTAGAATTAGTAGGGAAAGTAAAAGAAGAAGTAGCAGTAGAAGTAGAAGGGAGAATAGATCTTCTGTAGATCTTCTTTCAGGAGCGAAAACGAGCACATTCTGAGCCTCGAAAGCACGCCAAGTCTCGAGATGACTCGAAGTTTCTATCTTCAGGCAACATTTGCGGCATGTTCTTTTGTTTATGTGCCAGAATTTTCGTAATGACAAGAACGCATGAAATTTTTACTGAATTTTAATTATACAATTACTGCAAAAAAACAAACAACATTCTGTATTTGTAGATTACCCCCGCCTGAAGTAGATATGTATACGCCTGAAGTAGAAATGTATACGCCTGAAGTAGAAATGTATACGCCTGAAGTAGATATGTATACGCCTGAAGTAGATATATATACGCCTGAAGTAGATATGTATAAGCCTGAAGTAGATATGTATACGCCTGAAGTAGATATGTATACGCCTGAAGTAGATATGTATACGCCTGAAGTAGATATATATACGCCTGAAGTAGATATGTATAAGCCTGAAGTAGATATGTATACGCCTAAAGTAGATATGTATACGCCTGAAGTAGATATGTATACGCCTGAAGTAGATATGTATACACCTGAAGTAGATATGTATACACCTGAAGTAGATATGTATACGCCTGAAGTAGATATGTATACGCCTGAAGTAGATATGTATACGCCTGAAGTAGATATATATACACCTGGAGTAGATATGTATGCGCCTGAAGTAGATATATATACACCTGAAGTAGATATGTATACGCCTGAAGTAGATATGTATACGCCTGAAGTAGATATGTATACGCCTGAAGTAGATATGTATACGCCTGAAGTAGATATGTATACGCCTGAAGTAGATATGTATACGCCTGAAGTAGATATGTATACGCCTGAAGTAGATATGTATACGCCTGAAGTAGATATGTATACGCCTGAACTAGATATGTATACGCCTGAAGTAGATATGTATACGCCTGAAGTAGATATGTATACGCCTGAAGTAGATATATATACGCCTGAAGTAGATATGTATACGCATGAAGTAGATATGTATACGCCTGAAGTTGATATATATACGCCTGAAGTAGATATGTATACGCATGAAGTAGATATATATACGCCTTAAGTTGATATATATACGCCTGAAGTAGATATATATACGCCTGAAGTAGATATGTATACGCATGAAGTAGATATATATACGCCTGAAGTTGATATATATACGCCTGAAGTAGATATATATACGCCTGAAGTAGATATGTATACGCCTGAAGTAGATGAGAGCTAGAGTGACGAGTAGATGTACAAGCGTATCATGTGAGCCTCCAATATATCGAGTAAATTCTACACGACATCAAGTGAATGTTCGAAGATGTAAAGTAAATTTTTTAATATATAAAGAAGAATATGTACAAGTACATCAAGTTTATGGGGCAACACATGTGCACAGCAACACACACAACGCACAACACACACAGCAACACACACAATGCACAACACAAACAGCAACACACACAACGCACAACACACACAGCAACACACACAACGCACAACACACACAGCAACACACACAACGCACAACACACACAGCAACACACACAACGCACAACACACACAGCAACACACACAACGCACAACACACACAGCAACACACACAACGCACAACACACACAGCAACACACACAACGCACAACACACACAGCAACACACACAACGCACAACACATACAGCAACACACACAACGCACAACACACACAGCAACACAAACAACGCACAACACACACAGCAACACACACAACGCACAACACACACAGCAACACACACAACGCACAACACACACAGCAACACACAACACACAGCAACACAAGTGCAGTTGTCGGTCCCATTTGTCGGGCCTCGGAGATGAAATTTACTGCCCGTGTTGCGCAGACGAGACAGCTGTGGCAGCTGCGTACAGCTGCAGTGGATGTGCAGTGCACCTGTTGTGCAGCTGTAATGGCGGTGCAGTGCACCTGTTGTGCAGCTGTAATGGTAGTGCTGGCTGTGCACCTGTTGAACATCTGTAATGGTGGTGCAGTGCACTTGTTGAACAGTGTAATGGTAGTGCAGTGCACCTGTTGAACAGCTGTAGTGGCGGTGCAGTGCACCTGTTGAACATCTGTAATGGTAGTGCAGTGCACCTGTTGAACATCTGTAATGGTGGTGCAGTGCACCTGCTATACAGCTGTAATGGTAGTGCGGTGCACCTGGTGTACAATTGTAATGGTAATGATGTGCACCAGTTGATCAGCTGTAATGGCAATGCAATGCACCTGTTGAACAGCTGTAGAAGCAGAGCAATGCATTTCTTGAACAACTGTGGAGGCAGTGCAATGCACCTGTTGAACAGCTGTAATGGCGGTGCAGAGCACGTTTTGTGTTATGACAAATATTGCACCTTCGTTGATACGAAAAATATTTTATTTCTTTTTTATGACGTCATTGGAACCTCACTCCTTGTTTCAAAGTCAGACTGAGATAAATTCGTAAACTCTACTTTGAATGCAGATTAATTTTCGGCGAGACCGGAGAAGTGAGCTTGAAATTTTTTGGTGTTCTGATTCTGATCCATGGGTTGTGATTCTGATCCATGGGTTGTGATTCTGATCCATGGGTTGTGATTCTGATCCATGGGTTGTGATTCTGATCCATGGGTTGTGATTCTGATCCATGGGTTGTGATTCTGATCCATGGGTTGTGATTCTGATCCATGGGTTGTGATTCTGATCCATGGGTTGTGATTCTGATCCATGGGTTGTGATTCTGATCCATGGGTTGTGATTCTGATCCATGGGTTGTGATTCTGATCCATGGGTTGTGATTCTGATCCATGGGTTCTGATTCTGATCCATGGGTTGTGATTCTGATCCATGGGTTGTGATTCTGATCCATGGGTTGTGATTCTGATCCATGGGTTGTGATTCTGATCCATGGGTTGTGATTCTGATCCATGGGTTGTGATTCTGATCCATGGGTTGTGATTCTGATCCATGGGTTGTGATTCTGATCCATGGGTTGTGATTCTGATCCATGGGTTGTGATTCTGATCCATGGGTTCTGATTCTGATCCATGGGTTGTGATTCTGATCCATGGGTTGTGATTCTGATCCATGGGTTGTGATTCTGATCCATGGGTTGTGATTCTGATCCATGGGTTGTGATTCTGATCCATGGGTTGTGATTCTGATCCATGGGTTGTGATTCTGATCCATGGGTTGTGATTCTGATCCATGGGTTGTGATTCTGATCCATGGGTTGGGATGCTGATCCATGGGTTGTGATTCTGATCCATGGGTTGTGATTCTGATCCATGGGTTGTGATTCTGATCCATGGGTTGTGATTCTGATCCATGGGTTGTGATTCTGATCCATGGGTTGTGATTCTGATCCATGGGTTGTGATTCTGATCCATGGGATGTGACTCTCCAATATCGAGCACTCTTTACTGACTCGGTCATGAGTTCTAAAGAATAACTGTCAACCGCGTTGACTGCGGTAGGTTAAATTTAAGTTCAACATTTAACTATAATTTAAAGTCAAACATAGATAGCAATTTTAAAAACTGTAACTGTTCAATTTAGTGTAGACTAAGTGTTAAAAAAAGTTGAGTTTGGGAGTACAGGTTGGTCAGTTGCATTATGAAAATTCCCTCCGTGTACCACCGGCGGCTCACGTCGCGGTCAAACTGTTAACATTTCACGGGGGCTTTTTTTGTGCAAACTATAAAAACTAACTATAAACTATGCTCTTTAAAGATATAAAACAAAAGTTAATTAGGCTTACCGTTCAAATATTGCAATTTAATCAAGATGCTTAGCGCAGCAGCAGCCCGCACCCACAGGGTAAAGTGCCTGGGGTTACAAGAAAGAAAAACCGTTTATTTCCAATACAGTTGAAACATGATACATTTAACATAGGTTATTAAAATATTTTAACCTTAACATCTTTAGTTGATAGTTGATACACATCGGTTTCGTAATGCCCATGTAAAATGTATAAACAAAAAATGATTGGCAGAACAGCATATCAGAATTGAGTTCCCATCTTTGCGTAAACTGATTTCGGCAGTGATCCCCAAGCAAACAAACATACAAGCAAACAAACAAACAAGCAAACAAACGAGCAAACAAACAAGCAAACAAACAAGCAAGCAAGCAAACAAACAAACAAGCAAACAAACATAGAAGCAAGAGAGCAAGCAAGCAAACAAACAAACAAGCAAACAAACAAACATGCAAACAAACAAGCAAACAAACAAGCAAACAAACAAACAAACAAACAAGCAAACAAAAAACAAGCGAGAGGGCAAACCAGCAAACAAACAAGCAAGAGAGCAAGCAAACAGACAAGCAAACAAACAAACAAGCAAACACACAAGCAAGCAAACAAACAAGCAAACAAACAAACCAGCAAACAAACAAGCAAGAGAGCAAGCAAACAAACAAGCAAACAAACAAACAAGCAAACAAACAAACAAGCAAACAAACAAACAAACAAGCAAACAAACAAGCAAACAAACAAGCAAACAAACAAACAAGCAAGAGAGCAAGCAAACAAACAAGCAAACAAACAAACAAGCAAACAAACAAACAAGCAAGAGAGCAAGCAAGCAAACAAACAAACAAGCAAGAGGGCAAACCAGCAAACAAACAAACAAGCAAGAGAGCGAGCAAACAAACAAACAAGCAAACAAACAAGCAAGAGAGCAAGCAAACAAACAAACAAGCAAAAGAGCAAGCAAGCAGGCAAGCAAACGACAAAAAGGACCATCTTACATGTACAGAGTGATCTGGTTGGGGTACTTGCATCATTGCATGTTGCTTTGGTAGACAACTTTTTGTTCGTATACGCACGACAATACTTGACTGCCTCCCTCACATAACTCCTCCCCTCAGCTGCCCCTTCTCACATTCAAACAGCTTAAACAATTTATTTATCGCAAGTGATACAGAGGTAGAATGTTTCTTATTAAGTCTAGTACAATGGTCAAATTTGAGTATAGCTACCTGTGGGCCCGACACTAGCACTCTTCTGCCACCTGCCCCACCACTTCCTTGGGGAGGAATGGGTTCAAATAGGGAGGAATGGGTTCAAATAGGGATGAATGGGTTGAAATGGGGAGGAATGGGTTGAAATGGGAAAGAATTAGTTGAAATTGAGAGGAATGGGTTGAAATGGGGAGGAATGGGTTGAAATGGGGAGGAATGTGTTGAAATAGGGAGGAATGGGTTGAAATGGAGAGGAATGGGTTGGAATGGGGAGGAATGGGTTGAAATGGAGAGGAATGTGTTGAAATAGGGAGGAATGGGTTGAAATGGGGAGGAATGTGTTGAAATAGGGAGGAATGGGTTGAAATGGAGAGGAATGTGTTGGAATGGGGAGGAATGGGTTGAAATGGGTTGGAATGGGTTGGAATACCTCTGCAACACCGCTACTACTGTAGGACCACCAACCACACCATAATACCACTACCAATGTAACACCTCATGCACATTTCCACCACTACATCGCTACTTTTGTTGTCAGGTTGCATTGCTGCATCTACTTTTTGCCGTTCTTACATATGATGGATGACATTGCACCTGCCCCTGATTCAGCTACAAATATTCAGTGCGTTATCAGTTCTCCCCTTGAGGTTTACGAGCACTTCCTAAACTATAAGGTACCTTACCCAATTGAGTGTGCAATTTTCTCTGCCATGAGTTGAGCTACTCACCCTAGATTTACCCGCAATTATCTATGCCATCAGTAATCTGTTCAAGATTTACTCACAAATATTTTCACCTTGAGTTACCCATTCTACCTGTAAATTGGTAACCTTTATCAGATTTACCTGCAGTGGTTCGGGCCATTAGTCACCAATCTGGGATTTAGTTCCCCACATTTACCTGAGTCAGACCATACCAGTGATGCTGTCACACCTGCCTCTAATTAACCAGTAATAACATGAGCAACGACACGTAGCAACGTGACAACTAAAACGCATCTGTCAGGTGTGGGGTTCGAACCCACGCACTCCTGAGAGTATCAGAGCTTAAATCTGACGCCTTAGACCACTCGGCCAACCTGACCTGGCTAAGAAATGAAATGTTTCACTAATATTTCTGATGCAGTGATTTGACCACGCTCCGTTACAACACAACCGTGACGTCCCGAACATTTTACTTCTTATGTGAAATTAAGACAATCACTCCGAGTATAATATTATTAGTGGAAGTTTAAAAAGCTAGAACCTTGGTTTAATCGTTTCATCGCTAACGTTACAAAATTTGACCCTACACCAACCGAACAAGAACTAATGAGTAAGCTGCGCTCTATGACGAAGAAGAGCTTTAGTTGTATAATTTTGACGTGAGAGCCTTTCGCAATAATTTAATTATTTTCACTTATTAATGTTGTATTTTTTCAGTTGCTTAAGGGTGCGTTAAATAATGTCTTTTGATGTAAGTAAAAAAATTAAGTAATAATAACGTAATAATTAACCGATAGTTGAGCAATAATTAAGGATAATAAAATAATAATAAAGATAATTAAACAATAATTATAAAATAATAAAATTTTAATTAAAAGTAATTAAGTAAAAATTAGGTACTAATTTAGTAATAAATAAGTAATAATTAAGTAAGTGACGTACGTGATAAGCGGGTAGCTTCTGAATTATGACGATGATGTTCGCTCATTAATCTCTCATGGCATTCACATTGTCCCTTCATGTTTTCCTTGTTCAACCTTCATGATTCTTAGCAAACTTTACGCGCTGCATTTTGATGTGCTTGATTTACCATTGAAATTCTCAATTGTTGATACATTGTCGTGAATTTTCCATACTGGTCGCATCTTTTACCGTGTCTATTGACTTTCTTCTCAGAAGCCTTTTGTATTTCTCTGTCTCTGCTTCATATCTCTTCCCTGGAGTTTTTAATCCTTCCTTCGTTAATGGTCTCTTTTTTATTCTATTTTGAGAGACTTAAGTGATGTAACAGCGACTCACCCGTATGAATACCACTTATACGAGAACGAGTACCATGAAAACCACATATACGGGTACGAGTACTACACATCGCCTCACCAAGCACCTTACACCAAGCCATGAAGTACGTTTTGAGTAGGCCATACTTCGACTTGAAACGAGCTCCTCATCCGAATACCGCACGCCAAACCGACACCCTGAGCAAACCAATGGCGTGCGTCCAAAGTAACTAGTTACTTCCAAAGCGCAGCCGCTATAATAAGCATTATTTGCCGAGCATCTCCTTCCACGCTACACTCCTCACGGTTCATTTAACTGTTATGGCAGGGATGGCACATTCAAGTATTCTCTCTCTCTAATTTCACTCTAAAAGCTCTATTCAAAAGCGTCAACCCTATTCTTTCAGCAGCGTTCAACCTCATAGATTCTTGGTGACGGTGAGAGCTTGCCCTGCTTCATGAACAAGGCAGGCATTTCTGCGCTAGCAATTCATCACTCGTCAAACGATTCGACACTAGCACTCTTTTTTTGGAAGCTATTTCTTACACGTAAACGCTTCCTGGCTGACATCTTCTTCGCTAGGGTTCCGTTCCAAGAAGCAGGAGCCAAGGTCACTATCTCTCAAGCCAGTTTCCCCTTCGCTCTCTCCATTCTCGTCACGACGACCGGACCTCTGCAACCCTTGTTGCACACACCTATTTTGCAGCCAAAGCTCACCAACGAAGACGGCGTAGTCACTTTTGCGCGTTCACTCAACTCAACTGGCAACTCAACCAAGGTCTCGCCACTGACGGTGCCAATGTGCCCGTACTCTTGCTTGCAAACTTTGACATCAATGTACGGCGGATGTCATCTCGAGGTTTGCGTGACTCAGGAAATTGTGATGAAGAACCGCCAAATGTGACCCCATTATAATTCATTGCTCTGAGAAAAATTAAACGACCAGAGTAGACCGTCCGTTTTCTGTCGCTTATATTGAGTCACGTTTCAGTGTTTCCCTGGCCTTTGAGAGCATTCGAAAAGCACCGTATCAGCACACCTGTCCCAGATTTACTAGGAATCACCTGAGCTGCAATGCGGGGCAGGGTGACTGCTAAAAACGCTACTGTCAGGTGTGGGGTTCGAACCCACGCACTCCTGGGAGTATCAGAGCTTAAATCTGACGCCTTAGACCACTCGGCCAACCTGACCTGAATGGTCTGCCTAAAATGCATTTTATATTGTAAATTATGTATGTGGGTGATACAGCGACGATTATTGATGTATTGAAAAGTGTAATTCTTCATTCCGATAGATATTCTCTCATGAATAACTTAATTTTTTACAACTATATTCTGGCGCCTGGCCAATTCATGAAGGTTAATATTGGTCCTTCGAAGATCAAATATTTAGACAAAATGAGTAATGCACATTACACCCAGGTATAATAGATGATTCGTTTCAAAGAAATGAATATTCATTTACTGAGTATTTACTATCTATAAACCTAAAAGTTAGGGTTAAGATTTATTTTCTTCTACAATCAGTACATCGCCCTGGAGAAATTAAATCTGGTATGAAAAAGGGTACAAAAAACAGGAGGGAACGTTAAAGGTTATGCTTAAATCAACTGAATATTGTATTATGTATTATAAAACAATAAAATAAATATTTTATTCAAGAGCAGGAAATATTTTACTTGAAATAGTTTACATCGGACGATTATTTAAACAATGTTTGGACTCGAGAGCAGTTAGTACTATGTACGCTGGAAAAGAAATACTATGTCTATATGCACTAAATATTGACCAGGAGACAGAGCGTATTAGACATAAAATCTAATATTACACACTAAACTAAGAAATATTGTGCCAGGATACTAAATATTAAGTGGAAAAACAGCATATATAATTTCTGAAAACAGCAAATGTTAGGTAAAAAACATTGAAGTTTTTGTCTGAAAACAGTGAATATTATGTCTGAAAACAGTGAATATTATCTAGAAAAACAGTGAATATTATGTCTGAAAACAGCAAATTTTATGTCTGAAAACAATGAATATTATGTAGAAAACAGTGAATATTATGTCTGAAAACAGCAAATTTTATGTCTGAAAACAGTGAATATTATGTAGAAAACAGTGAATATTATGTCTGAAAACAGCAAATTTTATGTCTGCAAACAGTGAATATTATGTAGAAAACAGTGAATATTATGTCTGAAAACAGCAAATTTTATGTCTGAAAGCAGTCAATATTATGTAGAAAACAGTGATTATTATGTCTGAAAACAGTAAATATTATGTCTGAAAACAGTGAATATTATGTAGAAAGCAGTGAATATTATGTCTGAAAACAATAAATATTATGTCTGAAAACAGTGAATATTATGTGGAAAACAGCAAATTTTATGTCTGAAAGTAGTGAATATTATGTAGAAATCAGTGAATATTATGTAGAAAACAGTGAATGTTATGTCTGAAAACAAAAAATATTATGTCTGAAAACAGTGAATATTATGTAGAGAGCAGTGAATATTATGTCTGAAAACAGTGAATATTAAATCTGAAAACAGCGCATATTATATCTGAAAACACTGAATATTATGTGGAAAACAGTAAATATTATGTGGAAAGCAGTGAATATTATCTCTGAAAACAGTAAATATTATCTCTGAAAACAGTAAATATTATCTTTGAAAACAGTAAATATTATCTCTGAAAACAGTAAATGTTATCTCGGAAAACAGTGAATATCATGTCTGAAAACAGTAAATTTTATCTCTGAAAACAGTAAATAATCTGAAATCAGTAAATATTGTGTCCGAAAACAGTAAATATTATGTCTGAAAAAAGTAGAGGCTCTGCAGGAAAACAAAGCGCATTTTGTTAAAAACAAATTTTTATACATGAAAACAAAATATTTTAATTGCAAAAAATACATATTGGGACAAGATGCATTACATATTGCCGTTGAAAACAGTATATATTTGTGTCTGTTTTATGTGTGTATGTTGTAGCAGCAGTCTGCACACAACACATTTCTGCACACAACACATGTCTGCACACAACACATGTCTGCACACAACACATGTCTGCACACAACACATGTCTGCATACAACACATGTCTGCACACAACACATGTCTGCACACAACACATGTCTGCACACAACACATGTCTGCACACAACACATGTCTACACGCAACACATGTCTGCACACAACACATGTCTGCACACAACACATGTCTTCACGCAACACAACACGGCAAAATACAGCAAAACACAACAAACAACACAAACCCCAACAGAACATGTTTATTAACACAACACACACAGCACACACAACACAATGCAACACAACACAATACAACACAACACAACACAACACAATACAACACAACACAACAAACAACACAAACCACACAACACAACACAATACAACAAACAACACAAACCACACAACACAACACAACACAACACAATACAACACAACACAATACAACACACCACAACACAACACAATACAACACAACACAACAAACAACACAAACCACACAACACAACACAATACAACACAACACAACAAAACACAACAAACAATACAACACGTCACCAACAGGTACAGACATGTACAGAACGTGGCAGGTGACGCGGGACGTGTGGAGGTGTGCAGACAGGACACATGACGGGCTGTGTGTGTGTGTGTTTTGTGTGTGTGTGTGTCTAGTGTGGGTGTGCCTTATGTGTGTGTGTCTTGTGTTTGTGTCTTGCGTCATGTGTGTGTATCATGTGTGTGTCCTGTGTATCTCGTGGATGTGCGTTTCCGTGTGTGTCTCGTGTGCGTTTGTGTGTGTGTGCGCACGTGTCTTTTTGTTTGCTTTCGTACGAGTATGCTTTGTACTTCGTCCTTGTATGTTTGTGTGCGTATCATGTGTGTGTGTTTTATGTGTGGGCATATTTATGTGTGCGTGCTTGTGTGCGGGAATTCCCATATGTGTGTGCAGAAAGAAAAGAAAGGAAAAGAAAACATTTTATTTCCAATAAAGTACAAACATGAAATGTCGATACATCGGTTTTTAAAACGCCTTCACGTAAATCACCCTAAATTGATAACAACACATTGGTATCGAAGTACCCGCGTAGAAGTTGAAAAGAATATCATTGTCAGAGAAGTACAACAAAAAGAAGTTTCTTCCTTGCCTGATCTGATTTTGACAGTGCATTCAAACATAAGTAACTAAGAGAACATTATCCTCACGACGTTCATTTGAAAAACACTATCATTAGTGCTCGCATGTATTGACATAAAAGCAGAAAACGCATTCAAATACTTTATCATAGACACCCTTCATTGCTATTCATACATGGTGTTCGTAATATCTATAGTAAGTGTTGAACCAAATGATTTAGATACTTAATTTCTATTCATACATGGGTTTCGTAATACCCATGATAATTGTCGAAACAGGATTTGGAGAGAAGCATGAAAAAGAAAAAAAATGCGCTCTTCTTCCTTGCGGTAGTTAAATTTCGGTAATGCACTTAAATACAAGTGACTAAGAAAACATAATTCAAGTGACGCATTACTGAAAACCCCTCTCCTAATGCGTACCCGTATTGAAAATATGAGCCTAAGCGTGAGGGATTGTGGTAGAAGTAAGATGAGCAGATTTTGTTCATTTTGCGGCTAGAACTATGAGGTCGACAATCGGAATTTGTGACAATTTTTCACACGGGCGTTTCATACAGTGTGCCAAGTGGTGAGCTCTAATATTCGCTACAACAAATCAGAAAATGATTATGATATTTCTTACTCACGCTAACAGTACTGGTGCGAAGAGTTCATCGGAGTCAAAGACATGAAAAGTATTGTTTTACATTGCATTTACATTTTCAACATAGGTGGAACAGTACAAAAGTTAACTATCCAAATTAGAGTTGTCGTAATGCATTCACGAGAATAGAAAGGTAAGAAGAGTTTACCACACAAAGCTAACGACGGCAATTTGAGACCAGAATAAGAAGATTAAAAAATTATGTTCTTTAATGAAGTTATGACATTCGTCGAATCAGTGGCCTTTTTTTTAAATGTTGCAAAAAAGAAAGTAGTTACTGAAATACCCTGACATTAATATCCTCTCTTTCTTTGCGGTAATTAATTTGGGTTTGTAAATGCAAAATGAATGTGAGTAACTAAGAAAACAAAATCCCTGTGACACATAGTTGAAAAAAATTCCTGTTAGGGTGCGCGTATATTGGATCATGAGTCCATAATATTTGCTGCATAGCTGGAACACCAATGCATGCACGAGCGTAGGAAAGAAAAAATTGCCAATGAACTACGTCGCATGTTCAAATGTTTCAATATGAGCGAAAAGTGCTTTCAAATTTCTTAAAATTAAGACCATGACTTGATATCTACACATCCATGGGGATCGTAATATTTATACCGGTTAATTTTGAAACAAATGGTTGGGAGAACGGCACGGAGAAAATGCATTCCCTTCGTTATGTTGGTCTGATTTCAACACTGGATTTTATTACAAGTGCTCAAGAAAACATTGTGCATGTGATGCGTTGTTAAGAACACTCTAGTTAGTGCACTTCCATATTGAAATTTGAGCTTACGAACGTTGGAACTAGTGAAGTGAAGGATTAAGGTCGAAAGTAAAACGGGTAGATCCAAATTAATTTGCGTCTTAGACTGCGAGATTGATATTACAGGCAATTTTACATTGTTTTGTATCAACTAGTAAGCTAAATAACTGGCATGGATAAAACGAAATATTTTACAATAGCACAAAAATTAAATTTCATATGCTACTGGCTTTGGCACAGAGAAGTTCACCGGAGTCAAAATAGATGAGAAGGATCGTTGTACAATGCCAACCGTGACATTATCAACATTGCTAGGGCAGAACGAGAAAGTCAAAACAACCTAAGATGGTGTGGCCGAAGCATACTAGAAGAGTGTAAGGGACGACACTGTGTCACACAAGATCAACATGAGCATTTGAGGTGGGGAATATGTTCTACACATATAGACACGCACGCACATACATATATATCCGTACACATATACTCACATATACATACATACGAGCGCCACATGTGCGTGCATACATGTACTTGATATTCGTATACAGGCAGTCATTTTGCATATGCATATTATAAATCTGTCTCGATTGTTGTATAATATAACGAAAGAGAAGATGGTTAGCTATAAAAATTCCTGACGTCTTTTCCAGCACGTACTGCAGTTCACACTTATTGTGTTAACGCAAGATTGAGAGCCGTTTTAGTTTTGAATTATCTTAGTGCTTGAGGGGTATTGATGCTCTCGGGGAGTCTGTTCCACAGTAAGGCGCCTGATACTGACAGAACTTTCTGCCCGATGTTAGATGAACGGTATTTGATTGAGACATCGCGTCTCCTATTCGGCTTTTGGTTGGTGACGGTAGGGGAGTGGGATTTCACTATTTCAGCACTGCTATGAGGAAGATACAAAGAGGAGTCAGAACCTTTCCAGAACCTTTGTGCGTCAGAAACCTTTCCCGAGTCGGTGCCCAGTCGAGCTTATTCAGGAGAGGTGTTACGTGATCATTCTTTTTTAATTTACCGTTACATACAACCTTAGCTGCAAAATTCAAACATTTTTGTAGGTCTTTCTGAAGATGTTTCGATATATCTCCCCAAACCAGGCTACAGTACTCAATACGTGATAAGGCCAAAGATAACTTTAACGTCCCTGTTTCCGTAAATCATTTTAAAATCCTTGCAGGTGCCCCTCACATGATTGATTTACGCATCCTCGAGTCGCTATACATCTTTAAGCTCAGACCCCCTCTGAATGATACTAAAAGTGCTTTTCCTCTTCTCGTTGAGAATACATGATCATTAGTTTAGGTTTTTTAATTGTTTTGTTATATTTTTTTGTTTTAGATCTACGACTATTTTCTGTATATGTTGTAGTATTCTTTTGCATAGTGTAGTTTTAATTTACTCATTCGTGTTGTTTTGGCGCAGAATCATCTTTTCTTCGCTGAAGATGAACTCTTTAGTTCTAAATGTTCAATTTTTTTCATTTAGACTTTACTTAATTTAGACTTTATTCCTTTATTTAGACTTTAGACTTAAGAGATTTGTAAAAATAAAATGGCAATTGGTACACCGATTTTCGCCTTGCTTTTCATTTTAAGGCCAAAGATAGAACGGCCAACAATCTAGGTCCTTCATCGAGCATACATTTTATAAGATTAAAGAACAGTAAAGCCCCGTGAATTGTGTTACAGGTTTTGCCAACGTGGGATTTGAAGGACTTGTTTCTGTCGAACCCAATACCATACCATGCATGAACGTGTGTTGTGTGTGCATGAGTGTGTGTGAGCATGCATAGCACAATGCGCACAACCCTGAGGTTGTGTGTATTTCACACAATCCACACATGTACATACACTCACTCACACACACTCGTAAACACACACACTCGTAAACACACAAACACACACACACAAACCCTTTATACGCATCAGCGTCTGTGTGCGCGTCCATCTCAGTCAGTGTCCCTCCTGTGTGCGTGCGCGAGTGTGTGTGCGCATTTCTTTGTCCGTGTGTGCGTGCTCAGGTATGTGCGTGTGTGCGTGTCCGTGCCCAGCGCCGGGCAGGTGTTCGTAACACCTGCCGCCCTCCGGCTGTGTGGGGGTGAGGGGTGGTGTGCTGGGGTAGTGTGGGGGTGGTAGTGGTGGTGTTTAGTGGTGTGTGGTGAGGCAGGGGGGTGGGGTAGTGTGGTGGTGGTATGGAGGATGGTGGTGTTTGGTGGTGTGGGGTGAGGCAGTGTGGTGGTGGGTTGGTGAGGCAGTGTGGTGGTGGGTTGGTGAGGCAGTGTGGTGGTGGGTTGGTGAGGCAGTGTGGTGGTGGTATGGAGGATGGTGGTGTTTGGTGGTGTGTGGTGAGGCAGTGTGGTGGTGGGTTGGTGAGGCAGTGTGGTGGTGGTATGGAGGATGGTGGTGTTTGATGGTGTGTGGTGAGGCAGTGTGGTGGTGGGTTGGTGAGGCAGTGTGGTGGTGGTATGGAGGATGGTGGTGTTTGGTGGTGTGTGGTGAGGCAGTGTGGTGGTGGGTTGGTGAGGCAGTGTGGTGGTGGTATGGAGGATGGTGGTGTTTGGTGGTGTGTGGTGAGGCAGTGTGGTGGTGGGTTGGTGAGGCAGTGTGGTGGTGGTATGGAGGATGGTGGTGTTTGGTGGTGTGTGGTGAGGCAGTGTGGTGGTGGGTTGGTGAGGCAGTGTGGTGGTGGTATGGAGGATGGTGGTGTTTGGTGGTGTGTGGTGAGGCAGTGTGGTGGTGGGTTGTGAGGCAGTGTGGTGGTGAGGATGATGGTGTGGTGGTGGTGGGTTGGTGAGGCGGTGTGGTGGTGAGGCGGTGTGGTGGTGAGGCGATGTGGTGGTGATGTAGCTAGTAGTACCGCCACCGTAGAACAAAGGTTACATCTTGTAATCACTGTTTGACTGTAAGTATCCATAATCACAGTGCAACAACGCAAAGTAGCTACTGAACACCCAGACAATTTCCTGTATGTAGTACAAATATTTTTCATTTATTTAACCTTGTGAGGAGGGAAAAAAGACTGCCCTTCTAAAATGGAAGAAAAAAAAAGAAAAAAACTTTTAATTTTCAGTAAAGATGATACGAAAACTATCATCGGTTTTAAAATGAAAAAGCTAAAAGAAAGAGAAATACAACGTTTATTTTAAGAAAAGTTATAACTTCAAATGCATTGAAACCTATTGGGCTTCAAATGTTTCTTGACATAGAGGTCCTGAATTGAAAGACAGTTCATCAAAAGTAAACAAAAGCTCCAAATCCTTTACGGCGGTGTTGCAGTCTGTTTCGGGAGAGTTTGTTGCAGTCCGCTTCGGGAGAGTTTGTTGCAGTCTGTTTCGGGAGAGTTTGTTGCAGTCCGCTTCGGGAGAGTTTGTTGCAGTCTGCTTCGGGAGAGTTTGTTGCAGTCTGTTTCGGGAGAGTTTGTTGCAGTCCGCTTCGGGAGAGTTTGTTGCAGTCTGTTTCGGGAGAGTTTGTTGCAGTCCGCTTCGGGAGAGTTTGTTGCAGTCTGCTTCGGGAGAGTTTGTTGCAGTCTGCTTCGGGAGAGTTTGTTGCAGTCTGCTTCGGGAGAGTTTGTTGCAGTCTGCTTCGGGAGAGTTTGTTGCAGTCTGCTTCGGGAGAGTTTGTTGCAGTCTGCTTCGGGAGAGTTTGTTGCAGTCTGCTTCGGGAGAGTTTGTTGCAGTCTGCTTCGGGAGAGTTTGTTGCAGTCTGCTTCTGGAGAGTTTGTTGCAGTCTGCTTCGGGAGAGTTTGTTGCAGTCTGCGTCGGGAGAGTTTGTTGCAGTCTGCTTCTGGAGAGTTTGTTGCAGTCTGCTTCGGGAGAGTTTGTTGCAGTCTGCTTCGGGAGAGTTTGTTGCAGTCTGCTTCAGGAGAGTTTGTTGCAGTCTGCTTCGGGAGAGTTTGTTGCAGTCTGCTTCGGGAGAGTTTGTTGCAGTCTGCTTCGGGAGAGTTTGTTGCAGTCTGCTTCGGGAGAGTTTGTTGCAGTCTGCTTCGGGAGAGTTTGTTGCAGTCTGCTTCGGGAGAGTTTGTTGCAGTCTGCTTCGGGAGAGTTTGTTGCAGTCTGCTTCTGGAGAGTTTGTTGCAGTCTGCTTCGGGAGAGTTTGTTGCAGTCTGCGTCGGGAGAGTTTCTTGCAGTCTGCTTCTGGAGAGTTTGTTGCAGTCTGCTTCGGGAGAGTTTGTTGCAGTCTGCTTCGGGAGAGTTTGTTGCAGTCTGCTTCAGGAGAGTTTGTTGCAGTCTGCGTCGGGAGAGTTTGTTGCAGTCTGCTTCGGGAGAGTTTGTTGCAGTCTGCTTCGGGAGAGTTTGTTGCAGTCTGCTTCTGGAGAGTTTGTTGCAGTCTGCTTCGGGAGAGTTTGTTGCAGTCTGCGTCGGGAGAGTTTGTTGCAGTCTGCTTCTGGAGAGTTTGTTGCAGTCTGCTTCGGGAGAGTTTGTTGCAGTCTGCTTCGGGAGAGTTTGTTGCAGTCTGCTTCGGGAGAGTTTGTTGCAGTCTGCTTCTGGAGAGTTTGTTGCAGTCTGCTTCGGGAGAGTTTGTTGCAGTCTGCGTCGGGAGAGTTTGTTGCAGTCTGCTTCTGGAGAGTTTGTTGCAGTCTGCGTCGGGAGAGTTTGTTGCAGTCTGCTTCGGGAGAGTTTGTTGCAGTCTGCTTCGGGAGAGTTTGTTGCAGTCTGCTTCGGGAGAGTTTGTTGCAGTCTGCTTCGGGAGAGTTTGTTGCAGTCTGTTTCGGGAGAGTTTGTTGCAGTCTGCTTCGGGAGAGTTTGTTGCAGTCTGCTTCGGGAGAGTTTGTTGCAGTCTGCTTCGGGAGAGTTTGTTGCAGTCTGTTTCGGGAGAGTTTGTTGCAGTCTGTTTCGGGAGAGTTTGTTGCAGTCTGCTTCGGGAGAGTTTGTTGCAGTCTGCTTCGGGAGAGTTTGTTGCAGTCTGCTTCGGGAGAGTTTGTTGCAGTCTGTTTCGGGAGAGTTTGTTGCAGTCTGTTTCGGGAGAGTTTGTTGCAGTCTGTTTCAGGAGAGTTTGTTGCAGTCTGTTTCAGGAGAGTTTGTTGCAGTCTGCTTCGGGAGAGTTTGTTGCAGTCTGCTTCGGGAGAGTTTGTTGCAGTCTGCTTCGGGAGAGTTTGTTGCAGTCTGCTTCGGGAGAGTTTGTTGCAGTCTGCTTCGGGAGAGTTTGTTGCAGTCTGCTTCTGGAGAGTTTGTTGCAGTCTGCTTCGGGAGAGTTTGTTGCAGTCTGCTTCGGGAGAGTTTGTTGCAGTCTGCTTCAGGAGAGTTTGTTGCAGTCTGCGTCGGGAGAGTTTGTTGCAGTCTGCTTCGGGAGAGTTTGTTGCAGTCTGCTTCGGGAGAGTTTGTTGCAGTCTGCTTCTGGAGAGTTTGTTGCAGTCTGCTTCGGGAGAGTTTGTTGCAGTCTGCGTCGGGAGAGTTTGTTGCAGTCTGCTTCTGGAGAGTTTGTTGCAGTCTGCTTCGGGAGAGTTTGTTGCAGTCTGCTTCGGGAGAGTTTGTTGCAGTCTGCTTCGGGAGAGTTTGTTGCAGTCTGCTTCTGGAGAGTTTGTTGCAGTCTGCTTCGGGAGAGTTTGTTGCAGTCTGCGTCGGGAGAGTTTGTTGCAGTCTGCTTCTGGAGAGTTTGTTGCAGTCTGCGTCGGGAGAGTTTGTTGCAGTCTGCTTCGGGAGAGTTTGTTGCAGTCTGCTTCGGGAGAGTTTGTTGCAGTCTGCTTCGGGAGAGTTTGTTGCAGTCTGCTTCGGGAGAGTTTGTTGCAGTCTGTTTCGGGAGAGTTTGTTGCAGTCTGCTTCGGGAGAGTTTGTTGCAGTCTGCTTCGGGAGAGTTTGTTGCAGTCTGCTTCGGGAGAGTTTGTTGCAGTCTGTTTCGGGAGAGTTTGTTGCAGTCTGTTTCGGGAGAGTTTGTTGCAGTCTGCTTCGGGAGAGTTTGTTGCAGTCTGCTTCGGGAGAGTTTGTTGCAGTCTGCTTCGGGAGAGTTTGTTGCAGTCTGTTTCGGGAGAGTTTGTTGCAGTCTGTTTCGGGAGAGTTTGTTGCAGTCTGTTTCAGGAGAGTTTGTTGCAGTCTGTTTCAGGAGAGTTTGTTGCAGTCTGCTTCGGGAGAGTTTGTTGCAGTCTGCTTCGGGAGAGTTTGTTGCAGTCTGCTTCGGGAGAGTTTGTTGCAGTCTGCTTCGGGAGAGTTTGTTGCAGTCTGCTTCGGGAGAGTTTGTTGCAGTCTGCTTCGGGAGAGTTTGTTGCAGTCTGCTTCGGGAGAGTTTGTTGCAGTCTGCTTCGGGAGAGTTTGTTGCAGTCTGCTTCGGGAGAGTTTGTTGCAGTCTGCTTCGGGAGAGTTTGTTGCAGTCTGCTTCGGGAGAGTTTGTTGCAGTCTGCTTCGGGAGAGTTTGTTGCAGTCTGCTTCGGGAGAGTTTGTTGCAGTCTGTTTCGGTAGAGCGTTTCATGTTTTTTCTTCCTTCATTATAACTTACAGCGAAGGACTTCCTAGACATTCTCCTGCAATACTCATAATCTTCCAGTCACCCTACTGTGGGTAAAATATCCCAGTGAATTTATTTGTTTGTTTCTCTCAACAACATAATTAACCCCTGGCACGGCCAGTGTTCCCCTCGTACGGTTTGTTTATCAATTACGGATCTTTATGTTAAGAAATTTTTGAACTACAATGTGTTTCAATACATATCGTATATCAGTTTGTTCTAAATAAACGGTTTCTACCCGGGCTGTCTAGACTGGGCAACAGAGGGACATGAATCTAAAAAAAAAACACTTTAGTTTCACGAACGATATACAAAAATCATTGTTACTCAAAAAACTCTTTAAAAGGACTATAACGACAGATAAATCTGGATAAAGATATGTGAGGGGCCGAATAAGTTGAGCGACTTCAAAGGCATCATCTCAATATGTTATTGTGAGGTGTGCGTAAAGCTCATTTTACACTAGCGGTATGGAGCGACGGTGTGGAACGACGGTATGGAGCGACGGTGTGGAGCGACGGTGAAATTATAACAGCTCCTCCCACGAGAGGATTGAGCGTCAGTTCACACCGACTTGCTTTTACGTTGCCGCTCAATTCGACTCTCCTTCCCCCGAGACAGTAATCGTCAGTACGTATTGCTCTTGCAATACTCTTAGAATAATTTGCAGAACATGGATGGAGCGACGGTGTGGAGCGCTAAGACACCGTTAATGTAAAAGGGCCTTTATACGCACCACAGTACACTCACACGTAAACCTAGAATAGCACGTATACTTATTAACTGCGGCACGAGTAACGTTAGAGTTTATTTTTAAAAAGCTTCAGGAATATGTGGACAGAACGCAATACAAAGGCAGTTCATCCAGAAATCGTGAAGTATTCATAAACAACTAAATTAATAATAATAATAAATAATAAATATTTAATAATGATTCATAAACAATAATAATAAACGTAGGATTCAAGGATCTAAATCAATGTATAATAGCTAAATTTTCATATATAAGAATCTCCTGATATTTAAGATAATATATTTTTGACGTTCTCTAGGCCGTCGTGATGTTTTTTTATAATCGAAATTTTTCACTTATAATGAACGATTGATCTCTGCTACGACCTAAATTTATATAGTTTTGTATCGATTAATGCAAAACTTAGCCTAAGTTTGGGAAGACTCTTTTTCAATTTGCATCTCAGGACTAATTTATTTGGAAAAAGATTCTTTTGCCTACTTTATTTTAATTAGTCGCTAAGGTAACACCTATCAGGATAGTTAATTCGAATCCTTTTAAGAAGGCATTCCTCATATCGTGAGGATAATATCGAAACAAGGTGACTGTAAGTTATGTGGGCCTCTTTTAGCACGCCACGTATAGTTTTTCTATTAGCACGCCTCGTATAGTTTGCGTATTATAACGCTTCGTATGGTCTATCTATTTGTACACCTCTGGTAGTTTGTCTGTTAGTACACCTCGTATAGTTTATCTATTAGTATGCATCGTGTGGTTTACCTATTTGTACACCTCGGATAGTTTGTCTATAAGTACTCCTCGTATGGAACGTTTGTCTTAGGACGTCTTATATTAAGAAATTTTTTAAAGCCGATATGTTGGCATGTATTGCATGTGGCAACGTCGTTGTAAATAAACGGTTTTTATTTCTTTTTTTCCTATTGCTCGCGTTTCTTCAACTCACAAGAAAATTTGTCATTTTTTGAAGGACCCAATTGAAGAGAACATAAGCAAAGTGACATAAACATTACAAAGGAGGTGGTCTGATAGATCTGTTATTTTCTGTACTGATCTGTAAAATTTTATAAATAAAGAGCGAAACATTATTTGAATCCATGCTAACACTTTTGCAGTAAAGAGCGTATGAGGCAGTAAAAGGTGGCCTCCTTCCTCACCCGCTGGGGGATGAAAAAAAGATGTTCCCCAATATAATGACTCAAACTGCTTCAGCATGACACTCAGCAATGATTGCAGAATATTCCACGAGGAAATTAGCGTTTCGGGATGATTAATAACTTGAACGAGATCAAATTCCTCGACTTTAAACAATTCCCATGTTCATTTTGGTGCAAAACGTTGACGATGACATTAATTTTCTCTTTTTGCTTGGGGAATATCCTAAATATTATGGGCTTCTCACATAAGTCAGGAACTTTACATTGCGGTGCTGACAAGATTTACAAAATACACTGAATACTGTAAATATTTGAAATTTGTTGACTGCAACTCGTCAAAACAATAATTCTATAAAGTTGGACAAGCAAATGATGTCGATATCAATCACTAAAGAAAGTTCTTTCTATTATTATTAGGCGAATGAAAGTAGAAATCTAAAAAACAATCAACAGGGCTTAATTAAATCAAGTTATTTGACTCTTCGTAGTCGTTATACGTTGCTTACAGATATTTCCAGTTTTAAGTTTTAAAATAATTGAACTACTGAACAGTAATATAATATTTAAATTTAATTTATAACTTTGTTTGAAAAAGATTGAGATTAGTGTGAAATGCTAAACAGTTGGAGTTGAGTTCAGATAAAATATATCGTAGAAAGAGTGCCACACACTCCGAACATCAGGAAAGCATTTTGTGTCCGAAATCGAATTTTATTTCTGAATTGTCAAAACCTTGTCACTGGCGACAGAAGTGAAGTTGCTGAAAAACTGGTATAGTTTGTATATTCACGTGAGTACAGTGTGTGACTTTGTATGGAGTGCTCGTGAGAGTAGTTTTTTTTGTTGCGTGAGAGTTGAGACTGAGCATTGGACTTTGGTGTGGTGACTTGCAATTTTTGACTGAGGTGTTTTGACTGGTAAGCTTTCTTTGCATATAAAGAGTATAGTGTGTGACATTGTAGAGAGTGACTGTGAGAGTAGTAGGAAACGTTTTTGTTTCTTTTGGTTTGATAACTTGATTTTCAGTAGATTTGGTGAGTGAAGACTTCTTCTGCCTGTGAAATTTGTACTGAGAGAGAAGTCTGTGTTTGAGGATGGCAAGAAATAGGACTGGTCGTAGGAAGGGAGGTGCAAGTGGAATGGATGAGGAGATTGAGTGCATGACTTGTAAAGAGTGGATAGATATAGATGCATGCAAAGGTTTGAGAGAAATGAGTCGGAGAAAGTTGAGTGATCTTGTGTTTACGTGCTGGAAATGTTTGAATGATGAGAGTAAGAAGTTGAAAGAGAAGGTTGAGAGATTGACAATTTTGATGGTTGCTTTAGAGGCTGACTTGAAGGATGAAAGGAAGCTGAACAAAGGAAAGAAAGAGAATGGTGCAAATGCAGTGAATGAAGAGGTAAATGGTGGTGCAAGGAGTGCAAATGAAGTGGATGATAATGCAAATGATGGTGCAAGGAGTGTGAATGAAGCAAATGATGGTGCAAATGTGACAGATGAGAGTAGAAGGATGAATGAGCATGATGAAAGAGGTAAAAATGGAAAGAGAGTGAATGAGCCACCTGTTGTGGTGCCACATGAGGTGCAGGAGCCTGTAGTGGAAGCGAATGAAAGGAAGATGAATGGAAAGAATGATCTGAGTGAAAGAAGTGAGCGAAAGAGTAGCATGAAAGGGAGAGTAAGACCTATGATTAGAATATGTGGAGATAGCATGGTGAAGAATGTTGATAGGTTTGTATGTATGAGTGACAGTAGTGGATGTATGAGCATGAGAGGGAAAGGAGTGGAGGAGATTTGTAGGCATGCTGAGAGAGTAATAGATGGAATGGATGAAGGAATGGTTGTACTGCAAGGAGGTGGCAATGGGTTGCTTGAATGTGGGAGAGAACGTACGGTGAATGCAATTATGAAAGTTGTTGATAGGGCGCGGAAGAAGAATGTTAGAGTGGCGGTGACTAGCCTCCTAAGAAGGCCTGCGTGTGATAAGGAGTATGAAAGGGTGCGAAAGGAGGTGAACAGAGAGTTGCATGAAAGGATTATGAGTATGAGAGCTGAGAGTGTGAGAAAGCGTGAGCTGGGTTCCAGCTTCCTTGACATGGATAGCGTGATCCAGGATGGGTGTTTTCTTGGAGATGGAGTCCATCTTACAAAAGAAGGTGAGATGAAACTCTCCAAGAAATATATCCGGTGGATCAGAGCTACTCATGTCATAATGGAAGCTGGAACTGGATGAATGAAAATCCGTCAGAGCAAAAGTGAGGAACGTCTGGAATTGTCCAATTGTGTTGTAAGGTTTGGAAGTATAAATGTGCGTGGATGGAATGCAGGAAAGTTAGATGACCTCGGAGTAGAATTTGAGAATGGAAAATTGGATTGTGTTGGTGTAGTAGAGACCCAAATGCGTGATAGAGTCAGTTTAACATGTAAGGAGAATAAGTATCATATGATAGGAAAAGGGCGTGTAAATTGGCAAAAAAGAGGTGGTGGAGTTGGTTTGATTGTAAAGAATGCTCTAAATTGGAAATTAGAGGAACTTCATGTTGGAAATGAACCTGAAAGTGAAGATTTGTTAGCAATTAAGTGTGAAAGAATGCATGCCAGAGAATGTATTGTTGTGATTGTATGTTATATGACAACTGATGGGATTTTAGCTCATGAAGAGAATGTAAAAAATTATGAAATATTAACAAGGATTGTACGAGAACACTGCAGGTGCCCTCTGATTGTGATGGGTGACATGAATGGCCATGTTGGTATACTTGGTGAGCCGGTGAATGCAAATGGACAAAAATTGATAGATTTTTGTGATGAGAATGAACTTGAAAACCTGAATGTAACAATAGGAAATGGCTTGCATACATGGCAAAGCAGGGAATGGAAAACTGCAATTGACTATATGATTGTGAATAGTAGAGCAAGAGAGTGTGTCAATGAAATGTTTGTAGATGAAGATGATTTTGATATTGATAGTGACCATAAAATGCTTGTGCTTGAATATAACTGGGGTAGAAAGGAGTCAATGCAAAAGGTCAGTAGTGTGAAAGAAAGTTGGCAGATAAAAAAGGCGAACTGGGAAGAATTTAAGAATGAATTGAGTAGGTATAACTGGAACAGGTGTGGAAATGTAAATGACCTAAATGGTGAGATTGCAAGAACCTTGTATGATGTGGCAGAGCAAAAGATTGGTAGAATAAAATGTAGGAAAGGGACAGGGAATGCCAGGTGGTTTACAAGTGAGATAAAGGAAGAACGAATGAGAAGAAAGACTTTAAATAAGAAACAACGCAGTATGAGGAAAATGTATGAAAGAAACAGAATTACTGAGGATGAATGGCAGAGTGCATGGAATGAGTACAAGGACCAGCAGAAGAAAGTAAGGAGAATGATTAATGAGGCTAGAGTTAAAGAGGAGAGACACCAAGTTGAAAATCTAAGAAAGAAAGGTCCGGATGGAATAAAAGATTGGTATAAGTTTATACAAGGTAATGATAGAAGTAGTGAAGTTCAAGTTGATGAATTAGTAGTTAATGGTTGCAGTGTGCATGATAGGATGCAACTGGTGAAAGCAGTTGAAGAATACTGGGAGGACATTGGTGGAATGAATGAGCAGGTTACAGATAATGCACCCATAAATTTTCTGATTGATGAACGTGAACTGCAAATGGAAGACGAAATCACTTGTGAAGAGATTGTAAGTTTTTTGAAGAAAGTGAAAAATGGAAAGGCATGTGGCCCTGATAAGATCCCATATGAGTTCTATAAATTTGGAGGAGAGAGTGTGGTCAGTATGTTGAAATGTTTATTTGATGAGATATGGAAGAGTGAAAGAGTACCGGATGACTGGAACAAGTGTAATGTAGTTCTGTTGCATAAGGGTGGACATAAGAGTATGAAAGAACTTAAAAATTACAGACCAATTGCACTGGGTGACACTGTATGTAAGATATTTTGTGGTATTTTGAATGAGAGAATGAAAAATTTAGTTGAGGAATTAGGAGTCCTAGGTGAAGAACAGAATGGTTTTAGGCAGGATAGACGTGGGGAAGATAATCTGTTTGTAGTGAGTGAAATAATTGAGCGAATGAGGAAGGATGATAAGAAGGTGTATTTAGCATTCCTGGATATTGAAAAAGCGTATGACAGAGTGGATCGGGTTAGGCTCTTTGAAGTTCTGAGAAAAGTTGGGTTTAGCAGAAAAATAGTAAAAATTGTACAAAGTCTGTATGAGAACACAAGCGCTATATACAGGTTAGGAAATTTGGAAACGGGGCAAGTGAGGAGTGTTAGAGGAGTGAGACAGGGCTGTACTCTGTCTCCCCTGTTGTTTGGATTGTACACAGAAGAATTAGCAGTTCGACTGAGAAGGAGTGGCTTAGGACTGAAAGTTGGTAATGAGAGACTGAGCTGTTTGTTGTATGCTGATGATGTGGTTGTGGTTAGTGGATGTGGACATGAACTGCAAAGGATGCTTGACATTGTGAACGGATATAGTACAGATTTCAAGATGAACTTCGGTGCCGACAAAAGCAAGGTTATGGTTATAAATAGTGATGAGACTGATAGAGACAGACTGTGGAATATTGGAGAAATCAGAATAGGTAGAACAAAAGAATACAAATATCTAGGATGTATGATAAGTGAAGATGGATGCACTAGAACTAAGGGTGAGAAAGTGGCAAAAGCTATGCAGTGGAGTGGACGATTAAGTAGCGTGGCCAGATACAGAGCAAACAAGTATGAATGTGTGAGAGGAATGTGGAAGTATGTTGCTGTACCTAGTGTCATGTATGGTATGAGTGCTCTTGCCTGGAATGGAAGTGATCTTGAAAAGCTGGATGTAATACAAAATAAGGTAGGACGGTTAGCATTGGGTGCTCCAAAATGGACAGCTACAGAAGCCATTAGAGGTGACCTTGGGTGGAGCCTATTTTCAGAAAGAATGATGAAGGCGGTGCTGAATTATAAGGTGAGAATTGAAAGAATGCAGAATAGCAGATGGGTAAAGCGAATTTTTGAATGGAATCTGAGTGTAAGCTATTGGGAGAAAGTGTGTTGGGGGCATGCAAGGAAGCTTAGTATGCAAAAGATCATTCATGTTAGAATTGGGAGACCTGTGGATGACTGGAGTTTAATAAATCCTGGAGGTGTAGGGCCTGAGTGGGACTGCAAGAGGTGGAAGAAAGAGATTGAGAGGAAAACAAAAGAGTATGGATTGAATAAGTGGAGGCTTAGCATGGTGCGGAAGCCTACACTTGACTGGTATATGAAAAAAGAAGCACCTAAGTTTGAGATGTTCTATGATGGTAGTTTTGGAAGTCAACTCTTGTTTGCTGTGAGATGTAAGTCATTGAGTGTGAACAGACGTACATGGAGGTGGAATGAGAATAATAACAGATTATGTCGGCAGTGTATTAGTGGAGTGGAGGAAACAATTGAGCATTTTGTGCTGGAATGTAGTAAGTATGAGCAAGAGAGAGAAAGTTTTATGAATGTGGTGCTTGAGCAGTATGGAGAGAATGAGTGGTATGCCAGATGTGCTGAAGATGATTGCGGTATGAGCTGTCTTGCTGGATTGGATCAGGAGTGCAATTTGAGTATCATTGAAGCTATGAAATTGTTTCTTGTGCGTGCCTGGAGTAAGAGACAGTGACTGGAATGAGTCAGTCAGGTAGAATGGTCAGTAATGACCCAATATGCCTGGGGATGGTGTTTTGACGCACTGGCTATCCCAGCGATGCCATCCAATGGCAGCTTGTGACAAGGATTGGTAAATCCTGAGTAGTTTAGTGGACAAGTCTGGTACCAGGCGCTGAACTCTTTGTGTGATAACTGTGGAGGGAATTGTAGGCCGTTACAAAGGCCCCGACGCTGTCGGCCCTCAATTTCAAGTTCAAGTTCAAGTTCAAGACGAAGAAGCACATGAGTTTCTGTTTCACCTTAGTTTTTGGCTAATAAATATTCAGTGGTAAAAATAATTATTTTCAATCGCGTTTTGGTTTTAACTAGGGTAATTCATCAAATATCGAACTGAACTGATTATCGAACAACTTTGGAAATATGCGCGTAATAAATTTAGTAAGCATCCAAACTTGCTCAGTGCCAGTGATCTTACATCTAAAACTCCTATTTTAGTGATAAAAACTCATTTCTGTGAGCTGTAAACTGCTACCAGCGGTTGCGAACGCATTTTCTGTACGACCCTTACAAATTGGTCGAATTTTTTCACTCGAAAAATCTTCCGCACCTCGGGAAAATTGCGACGGTTTAATTGTTGTTGGGTCACCGTCAACCTCCCGTCATAACTAGAGAGTAGTGTTGTCATATGATGTTCTGTTACTGTATTTTTTTCTTTTCCGCAAAAACTTGATAATTATTCCATGTTCGACATTCAGTTCCTTTTTCATGTCAGTATTAAATACTGAACAAAGGTGTTCGAATCAAAATTCCTTAAAAATCATGAATTTATGCCTCGAACAAGGCTTTTCGATTCTTAATTCTTTTAAATAACTGAATCGATCTATTGAACGCCTGTTTTATTTCATTAAAATATTGTATTAACGCTTGATAATAACATTGAATAGTTGAAGATGGGAATTCTGGTGAGGGGCTATCAATCAGCTGCTGGTGTTCCAAGGCCCTCAAGATCATCAATGATTCGTCAGGCTACATTTACTGGTGATCAATCCCTTGCCAAGAAAATTGATGCGAGCATCAATAATAATTCATTGACGAGTGCTTTACACTCTACTCCAAAAAAGGTCACACAGGTTGATGATCACAATAATCGACATCGACATCATATTCAAATTTTGATAACTCTCCATTCAAATGCATCTTGAAAATAAGTAATGAGACAGTTATTTCAAACAAACAAACAAAACAAACATCGGCATCTTTGGGATGCTTTATTTCCAATCAAGCCTGATAAAAATGATCTTAAGCATTGGTTTTTCAAATGTCTTATAACTAACACTATATATAGGACACCATGACGGTTCCCCCGTAAAGCCGGTACCCATTTCCGACACCTGGGTCGAGAGGGGTATTGTGCTTGAGCTTTCCCTTATACCCAACGGGGAAAATCGCAGCGCCAGCGCCGGGATACGAACCCGCGACTCCAACATACAAGTCTGATCCCTTAACCGCTGTGCCACCGCGAGCATTTCCAAGAAAATCCAGTGCACCAAAGAAAAAAAAAGAATGAAAGAAAAACGTTTATTTTCCAAGTAGCCACATGAGATACATGTCAACATATTAGGTTTTAAAAAGTTTCTTAATATAGGACGTCCTAAAACAAAAGTTCCATACGAGGAGTACTAATTGACAAACCATCAAAGGTGTACAAATAGAAAAGCCATATGAGGCATAATAATTGACAAACTATACGAGGTGTACTAATAGACAAACTATCAGAGGTGTACAAATAGAAAGACCATACAAGGCATATTAATGGACAAAATATACGAGGCGTACTAATAGACAAACCATACGTGGCGTGCTAATAGTCTAACAAATGTTCCATACGAGGAGAACTAATTGACAAACCATCCTGTTCGAATCAAAATTCTTGTTCGATTCATGTTCAAAATTGATGAAATTATGTTATTTAAGAATTCGATTTTTAAAACAATAAATAAATTCCAACAATCTACAACAAGAAAGCAACTGTTCAAGAATAATCTTGAGGCCCGCAACAGTTATTCAGAGCAAAAGTTACCGATTTATGAAGGTTGTTTCTAGACACACGTGGTTTCTGTTCGATATTTGATGAATTACCCTATACTAAATTAATAAGTATACCCTAGCAGTAACGATATTAGTTTATGTATGCAGCATACCGCTAAGCATAGTTGTCATCCTATCATTACTACTCCTTGAAGTTCTCTATACTAATTCTTCAGCTAACGCCTTAGAAATACATTAGTATAAATTGAATTGATGAGATAAATGTTGTTGAACATTCCAGGATGGTGGTGTACAAAGCCTGATCTAAAGACCATTGCAGCAAAATTGTTTTAACTAAGTCTTAAGAAAACCTAACCCAATTTCTTGTGTTTACTCAATTTTTACTTTAAAATCGTGCCTGTTTATGTGTTTTTTCCACTTATATCATTGTTAAACTTGCTTCTAGTGGGCTTTTTGGGAAAGTTTTGTATTTTTCTTGAAGTCAACAATAACTTGCCTACCTTAATGTTTAAAATATTTCTCTTAGGATATTTGCTTTGTAAAATTACAAATTAACATAAATTATTTTTACTGCTGTGGATGAAACAGTATCACTTTTTTATTGCAATTGCAAACAGCCTCTGAAATCTAACAAACAATTCTGGGAAAAATATTGCTTTATTTTTAAGTTTATTTTATTGTCTTATTCTTGATATATATGTAAATAATTAAATACTATAGTTGAGCACTTCATACTAATGGATTTTTAAATTTTGATGCTTGAACGATGGTAATGACATCTAAATAAACAACTTTTCATCTATTCACTTTCTGTTGCAAATGAGTATTCAATAAGTTATAGCAATAGATTAATTTTCATTTTTTGATTTGTTGTTTGTGACAGCAAGATTAATCCTTTTTCTGTTTGAAGGCTCAAATAGACGTTTTTTACATTAGGTTAGGTTAGCTTAGCTTAGGTTGGGTTGGGTTGGGTTAGTTTGTTAGGTTAGGTTAGGCTAGGTTTGTTAGATTAAGGTAGGTTGGTTAAGGTTGGGCTAGGTCATGTTAGACATGACTGCATGTCAATAAATGTGAAGTCCTCAACATTTACCATAATGAATAGAAGGTTTTTAGGTACGCTAAATGTTGAAGGTTATTTGGGAATCAATTATCCACTTTTTGAATGCTAAATATAGTAAATTAGATTGAAATAAACAAGTTTTCTTCTATGCACTTTCCGTCGTAAATGATTATTTTACGAATTATAGCGGTACGTTTAGTTTTGTCTTTGATGGCAAATGCGCTTAAATAAACAGCTACTCATTGATTTTTGAATTTTTGTTGCTTGAATCATCGTAATAACATCAAAATAAACTACTTTTCTTCCATACACTTTTTTCGTCAGATGAATATTTTACGAGTTAGCGCGGTAGGTTTAGTTTCGTCTTTGATAACGAGAAAACCGGAAGCGAGACGTCATTGCAGCGTTGCTATTTGCCGAGCCAAATAAATTACTTCGTGCTTCAAACACTTGAGTTGCGGTAACTAATTCACCGCTATAACTTGTAAAATACTTATTTATGACTGAAAGTGAATAGAAGAAAACTTGCTTAATTCGATCTAATTAACTACGATGAGGCACCTAAAAATCAAATATCAATTCCCAAATAATTCTCAACATTAACCGGTTTTTATGCTTAGTAAAATTCATTGTGCATGTTTTAATTTTGTAATATATGGTTAGAATAGTTTAGAATCAGATTATTTATACTTAATGATATTGGTATTTGTAGGGTAGTAGATTTACTGCAGCCAATGTATTGGTAGAAGTTAACATATTCATTTGTAGAGGATTTTTATATATCCTTTTGCCAAAAAAAAGTTTGCTGCTCAATGCATTTATTAATCATTGAGAAAAATTGAATTATGTTGTTTTTTTATTATATAATCAAAACCTATATTTAATGTTATTATTTCAGATATTACTGATAGCTTTTAAATACAGCACTAACATACAACATCAATCTTTCTGATGAGTGATGCTATCAATGAAGATGTCCAGAAGCTGTTGGACGCAGTGTGTGCTCAGCAGAAGTTGCTGCGAGACAGAGGACTCGTTCAGGTCAAGTCTGCTCTGCCGTCGCTCTCATTGGCTGCCCGGGAGAGCCTCCTTGTAGGCCTTCTGAATATAATTGAAGCATCTGAAAGGTGAGAATTAACAGTCACAGATAATATTACTGGATTATTGATGACATTCATATGTAATTGATTGTTAGTTAATTGAGGTAAGGGGAAAACTTATTAAATAATTTTAGTACTGAAGTCCTTTCAAGTAAAACTGATAGCTCTGAAAGATAAGATTTATTGGTAGTTAATAAACTCATTTGAATATTATGGGCTTTGAAACATTAACAGTGCTGGAAATTAAGATATTATGTTAGTCATTTGATAAATAATAACTTTAGAAATTTTAATAGCAAGATATGTTGGTTTCTGAATGATTAGAGTATGTGTGCTAGATAAGTTTTCAATTGTTACATGTTCACTAAGTACTGATTTTTTCTGTATTCACGGTCCATGGAAGGCAATTTTTACATGGATAGTAAAAGCTGATTTTAATTTCTGTGCTCACAGCCCATGGGAGAGCAAGCACGGGTGCCTGGAGACGCTCCAGGTGCTTGTCAGTGCCGCGTCAGGCCTGTGCAGCAAGAGCGACTTTGAGAGACACTGGCCCCGCATCAGAACAGTGGCGCAGAATCTGCTTCTGGACCCTGAGGCTAGAGTTAGACTTTCTGCAGGTCAGTTTAGTGTTTTTTTTGAGGATCAGAACTCTGCTGCTAGTGGCTTGTCCTACCCTGCTGCTAGTGGCTTGTCCTACCCTGCTGCTAGTGGCTTGTCCTACCCTGCTGCTAGTGGCTTGTCCTACCCTGCTGCTAGTGGCTTGTCCTACCCTGCTGCTAGTGACTTGTCCTACCCTGCTGCTAGTGGCTTGTCCTACTCTGCTGCTAGTGGCTTGTCCTACTCTGCTGCTAGTGACTTGTCCTACTCTGCTGCTAGTGACTTGTCCTACTCTGCTGCTAGTGACTTGTCCTACTCTGCTGCTAGTGACTTGTCCTACTCTGCTGCTAGTGACTTGTCCTACTCTGCTGCTAGTGACTTGTCCTACTCTGCTGCAAGTGACTTGTCCTACTCTGCTGCTGGTGACTTGTCCTACTCTGCTGCTGGGGACTTGTCCTACTCTGATGCTGGGGACTTGTCCTACTCTGATGCTGGGGACTTGTCCTACTCTGCTGCTGGGAACTTGTCCTACTCTGCTGCTGGGGACTTGTCCTACTCTGCTGCTGGGGACTTGTCCTACTCTGCTGCTGGTGACTTGTCCTACTCTGCTGCTAGTGACTTGTCCTACTCTGCTGCTAGTGACTTGTCCTACTCTGCTGCTAGTGACTTGTCCAACTCTGCTGCTAGTGACTTGTCCTACTCTGCTGCCAGTGACTTGTCCTACTCTGCTGCTAGTGACTTGTCCTACTCTGCTGCTAGTGACTTGTCCTACTCTGCTGCTAGTGACTTGTCCTACTCTGCTGCTAGTGACTTGTCCTACTCTGCTGCTAGTGACTTGTCCTACTCTGCTGCTAGTGACTTGTCCTACTCTGCTGCTAGTGACTTGTCCTACTCTGCTGCTAGTGACTTGTCCTACTCTGCTTCTAGTGACTTGTCCTACTCTGCTTCTAGTGACTTGTCCTACTCTGCTGCTAGTGACTTGTCCTACTCTGCTGCTAGTGACTTGTCCTACCCTGCTGCTAGTGACTTGTCCTACTCTGCTGCTAGTGGCTTGTCCTACTCTGCTGCTAGTGGCTTGTCCTACTCTGCTGCTAGTGGCTTGTCCTACTCTGCTGCTAGTGGCTTGTCCTACTCTGCTGCTAGTGACTTGTCCTACTCTGCTGCTAGTGACTTGTCCTACTCTGCTGCTAGTGGCTTGTCCTACTCTGCTGCTAGTGAGTTGTCCTACCCTGCTGCTAGTGACTTGTCCTACCTTGCTGCTAGTGACCTGTCCTACCTTGCTGCTAGTGACCTGTCCTACCTTGCTGCTAGTGACCTGTCCTACTCTGCTGCTAGTGACCTGTCCTACTCTGCTGCTAGTGACCTGTCCTACTCTGCTGCTAGTGACTTGTCCTACTCTGCTGCTAATGGCTTGTCCTACTCTGCTGCTAGTGACTTGTCCTACTCTGCTGCTAGTGGCTTGTCCTACTCTGCTGCTAGTGAGTTGTCCTACCCTGCTGCTAGTGACTTGTCCTACCTTGCTGCTAGTGACCTGTCCTACCTTGCTGCTAGTGACCTGTCCTACCTTGCTGCTAGTGACCTGTCATACTCTGCTGCTAGTGACCTGTCCTACTCTGCTGCTAGTGACTTGTCCTACTCTGCTGCTAGTGGCTTGTCCTACTCTGCTGCTAGTGAGTTGTCCTACCCTGCTGCTAGTGACTTGTCCTACCCTGCTGCTAGTGACCTGTCCTACCTTGCTGCTAGTGACCTGTCCTACTCTGCTGCTAGTGACTTGTCCTACTCTGCTGCTAGTGGCTTGTCCTACTCTGCTGCTAGTGAGTTGTCCTACCCTGCTGCTAGTGACTTGTCCTACCTTGCTGCTAGTGACCTGTCCTACTCTGCTGCTAGTGACCTGTCCTACTCTGCTGCTAGTGACCTGTCCTACCCTGCTGCTAGTGACTTGTCCTACCTTGCTGCTAGCAGGGTGCGTACAGGCATGGAGAAGCATGGAAAGTAGTTGAATTTCGAAAATAAAATTCAAGGCCTCGAAAGTAGTGGAATTTTAAAAATGGTCATTGAAAGTGATGAAATTTTAGGATTTTCGTGAAAAGAAAATTTTACTGTTGAAAATTTTCGTTCCGTTTGGCCCGCGTTGAGCGAGGCGTTGTCAGTAACCTTCGAGTGTTACTTGGGCTCTGATTGGTTGATACAGCTACGTCTTTAGTGTCCGCGATTTTGATTGGTTCTCAGGCGTCACTTGAAACCAAACGCGCTTAGTGTGACTGAAGACACGCGCTCGCTATGACCATTGTTGACCTGTCGCCACTGTTGAACATTTTCGAGCTGAGTTTTTATCATCGGTCTTGACCATCCCGTGTGTGTGTGACTAGAGTTACGGTGCCGAGACTGAGCTGAGGAATTATCGTCATGCCAGGCAGTTGTTCTTTCAACAACTTGTGGTTGCGAGACAAAGACTTTCAACAATGGATAGCACCGCAGAGAGAGGTAGTGAAAATGTGATTTGGTTGGCATAAAAAGTCATGAAAAAGTAGTGGAATTTTAAACCTCAGAGCCTGTACGCACCCTGTGCTAGTGACCTGTCCTACTCTGCTGCTAGTGACCTGTCCTACTCTGCTGCTAGTGACTTGTCCTACCCTGCTGCTAGTGACTTGTCCTACCCTGCTGCTAGTGACCTGTCCTACTCTGCTGCTAGTGACTTGTCCTACTCTGCTGCTAGTGGCTCACTCTAACTGCTGAGTAGGGAGGAGTTGTTATGCAAACCTAATCTAAAGGTTTCTGAGGCTGATAGGATTGCCCATTTCTCATCAAAACTCAAAAGCTTTTAAAAGCTAGGAGATTCATGAAATTGTAAGGAAGTGTGCAGTTGTTCAAAAGTTATTTTATGTAAAACAAAACTATAAAAACTATTGAAACAATAGTAACACTGAAGGGCATCTCAGAAAACAGATAATATTAAGTTTGCAGCTTTATTTGAATAGAAAGACTTACTTCATTATTTTCAAGCCACTCAAATAGAGGCAAGTTGGCATAAATAGTTAATTTGTATTGACATAAAAGTATAGCAATACCTATATTTCTAACTTGGGACTTGAATTGTGAAGTTTGTACTGGTTTTGCAGGAAATGTATAATTTTACTTTGTATCAGTAGTGAATTTGTCTAACAATCAAAGTTTAAGAATCAGCTCCTCATAGAAGCCCCATTTCCATACATACTTCATACTAAGTATTTTGGAGTTGAAAAATGGAGTGGAAGAGTTTGTGTTCTAGGTCTAATTAAGAAATTGGCAAAGCTTGTGGTCATTTATTCCCTGAGAAGTTGCTTTTCCATCAACGTTACACAGATTGTCTACTTGGAGCCTTTCCATTTCCATGAACATTTAATGGGTTGTACATCAAACAGGTCCTATGAGATATACTTAGAGCCTTTCCATTTCCAATATATCTATCAACATTAAACAGATTACTTACTTAGAGTCTTTCCATTCCCAACATTTCCATCAACATTATCAACATTAAACGGATTACCTACTTGGAGCCTTTCCATTTCCATGAACATCAAGCACATTGTACATCAAACAGGCGGCCTACTGGGAGCCCTGTGCACGCAAGACATGGGCGAGACGTACTCCCTGAGCAAAGAGCTGGTGATGGGACTCGTACGCAGCAACCTGGAGAGGCAGCTGCTGGAGCCCGACGATCTGGCCGAGGCAGGCTTCGATGGCAGGCACGAGGTCACTGTCGACCAGCTCAGGCTGAAGCTGGCCAACGCCGCTGCTAGGGAGCAGGTACACATTCCTAATGTGGTGTGGTAATGGAAAGTGTGGTGTGTGTTTAGCATTGTTTTTGTGTTCATGTTTAGGTGTAGCTTGAAATTGGTTTTGGAATGAGTTCATATGAAAACCTTGCTGAGGTACTCTGCCATCATATTCCCAATGGTCATAATAATGAGGCACATCTTATGTGTCCCTGTGTCATAATAATGAAGAGACATGTTATGTGTTTCTGTGCCTTAATAATGCACAGATTATGTGTTCCCGCTGCATAAATGACATTACACAGTGATGAAAAGGTATAATATGGGTACTTGTATCTTAATTATGAAGCACATGTAACTTTTTGGTGGTCATTCCAGCAAGTGAGTGGCAGCTGCGACCCAAAGCAAATCTTCCACGACACGGCAGGCTGGCGCAACCTGGAGAGCAGCCTCAATGCTCTGCAGGAGATGATCAAGGTCTGTTTAAATAAATTACGTGAGGTTTCTTTGTCAGGGTCTGATCTCTTTGTCAGGGTCTGATCTCTTTGTCAGGGTCTGATCTTCTGGTGGTGATCAGATCTCTTTGTCAGGGTCTGATCTCTTTGTCAGGGTCTGATCTTTTGGTGATGATCAGATCTTTTTGTCACGGTCTGATCTCTTTGTCAGGGTCTGATCTTTTGGTGATGATCAGATCTTTTTGTCACGGTCTGATCTCTTTGTCAGGGTCTGATCTTCTGGTGGTGATCAGATCTCTTTGTCAGGGTCTGATCTCTTTGTCAGGGTCTGATCTTTTGGTGATGATCAGATCTTTTTGTCAAGGTCTGATCTCTTTGTCAGGGTCTGATCTTTTGGTGATGATCAGATCTTTTTGTCACGGTCTGATCTCTTTGTCAGGGTCTGATCTTTTGGTGATGATCAGATCTTTTTGTCACGGTCTGATCTCTTTGTCAGGGTCTGATCTTCTGGTGGTGATCAGATCTCTTTGTCAGGGTCTGATCTCTTTGTCAGGGTCTGATCTTTTGGTCAGGATCAGATCTCTGTCACAGTCAGATCTCTTTGTCATGTTCAAACCTCTGTCAGGGTCAGATCTCTTGGTCAGGATCAGATTTCTTTGTCAGGGTCAGATCTCTTTGTCAGGGTCAGATCTCTTTGTCAGGGTCAGATCTCTTTGTCAGGGTCTGATCTCTTTGTCAGGGTCTGATCTCTTTGTCAGGGTCTGATCTCTAAGTCAGGGTCTGATCTCTTTGTCATGGTCTGATCTTTTGGTCAGGATCAGATCTCTGTCTCAGTCAGATCTCTTTGTCATGTTCAAACCTCTGTCAGGGTCAGATCTCTTGGTCAGGATCAGATTTCTTTGTCAGGGTCAGATCTCTTTGTCAGGGTCAGATCTCTTTGTCAGGGTCAGATCTCTTTGTCAGGGTCAGATCTCTTTGTCAGGGTCAGATCTCTTTGTCAGGGTCAGATCTCTTTGTCTGGGTCAGATCTCTTTGTCAGGGTCAGATCTCTTTGTCAGGGCAGATCTCTTTGTCAGGTCAGATCTTTTGGTCAGGATCTGATCTTTTGGTCAGGGTCAGATTTTTTGGTCAGGATCAGATCTCTTTGTCAAAGGCAGATCTCTCTGTCAGGGTCAGATCTCTTGGTCTCATGGTGCATGATTATGGTGCTGCAGTGTATTACTATGTAGGGTGCAAGCCTACATATTAACAAGGACAGGAACTTAAAATTTTCTGCTGCATGTCTTATTTATGCAGGAGCCAGATTTTTGTTCTGGGTCATCTGCATTAAAATGACCATTTTTCATTTAATTACCACTATTTCGGTTTTCAAACTACAGAAGACCTGTGTGTACCCTTCCCATAACTACGCTGTCGAGGCTTTTAGCATCAATTTATGAATGCTTGAGCTATAGAACTATTTCAAGACTTGCTTGTTTCAATTTCTACCATGAAAAAGCATCTCTATGTTCACAAATAAGACTTGCATCTTCTTTTCTGGCATGTTTCTTTGTTAGAGCCATTGTTTATGTTGTAGATGGTAGCTTAATGGGTCCCTGTAACAAAAATGTCACACTAAAATCCTCGCTCAACCAGTTGTACACAGCTTAGTGTGCAGCAGTGTTATCAAACACGCATCCAGTAGCAGTTTGTTTTGTGCACTGCGTCAAAGATATACAGAGGAATAAACAAAGATAAACAGAGGTTTTCCCATCAGAGTTGATTTAAATTCAAATGAAATAGATTGATTTCTTGGAAATCTCACTTTAAGGATAAAAAGGAAAACCAACGTTACAATAGTTACAATGTTTTAATACTTCAATTTATTGCATTTCAGAACACTGAAGTTGGATTTTTTATAGTCCGAAACGTTTGTTTTTTATCATGATATTCTTAGCCACATTGGTTTTCCTTTTTATCCTTACATTAAATTCAACGTTGGCCTTTAAAATGCAAATAATGCATCACATAACCACCCAAAAAAGAGAGAAAACGATGTATTTTCTATAAAGTTGACACATGAAATGAGATATAAACGAAATGTACATTGAAAAGTGGAGAAAACAAAGCATCTTTAATGAAGTTTTCACGTGATATAAACAAAATAGACCTCAAAAAGTAGAGAAAACGAAGCATCTTTAATGAAGTTTTCACGTGATATAAACAAAATAGACCTCAAAAAGTAGAGAAAACGAAGCATCTTTAATGAAGTTTTCACGTGATATAAACAAAATAGACCTCAAAAAGTAGAGAAAACGATGCATATTTAATGAACTTTTCACGTAAAACATGAGAAAACGATGCATATTTAATGAACTTTTCACGTAAAACATGAGAAAACGATGCATATTTAATGAACTTTTCACGTAAAACATGAGAAAACGAAGCATCTTTAATGAAGTTGTCACGTAAAATGTGGTGTAAACCAAATGGACCTGAAAATGTAGAGAAAACTGAGCAATTTTAATAGAATGTGATACAAATCAAATGTACCTGCAAAAGTCAAACCGAGACACCTCACTGAAAGTGTTGTGTGTGTGTGTGACCAGGGCAGCGGGCCGCAGTTCGGCGCGCTGTGCGACGAGGAGCTGGTGTGCCTGATACTGGCCACCCTCCAGCACGCCAACCGCTTCGTCAGGGAGACCGGTTACGGGGTCTGTGCTGAGCTTGTCGCCGCAGGCTTCTCAGGTGGGGTGGTGATGCTTATTGGGCTCTGCTTAATTGAACTGAGTTATTTGCTTTTTTTTTAATTTAACTGAGCTATTTGCAACTTCAATGAAATGTTAGTGTGTGTTCTGAGATCGTCTCTGCCGGCTTCTCAGGGAACGTCTTGAGTGGTGCTCTTCTTGCTGGGCTTTTTATAGTTCAACTGCTTTTTTTGCCTTTTCAGCAAATTGTTATAGTAATTTTACTGCAAGATTTATTTCCTTTGGAAACCACTTATGTACTTAGAATATATCATTCGTGGTGTTTTAAAGATTTATTAACTATTAAAACAACTAGGGCAGCCTCCATAGATCATTCGTGGCTTCGCATATTAAGATCATTCGTAGTGTTGAGCAGATTTATTCTGTACAAAAACAACTTGTGCACCTACGAAAGATTATTCTTTGTGCTGTTAAACTCTACTTTGTAGAGAATAAAAGCGTGTTTAGCAACGATACTTCATTGTTTGTGCTGTAAATATTTACTCTGTCCTCAAACAACTTGTTTAGCTACTATAGATCATTCTTTGTGGTCTAAAAATTTACTCTGTCCATAAATAACTTGTTTAGCCACGATAGGTGATTCTTTGTGTTGTAAAGATTTCTATGTCCATGAATAACTTGTTATAACTACGACATAATCATTGGTGGTGTTGTAAAGATTTATTGTGTCCACCCAGACGAGCTGGGCGACTCTCCCCTGCGTGGCCAGAGCAACCTGGTGGTGCAGCACCTGGCGCTGGGGCTGGCTGATAACTGGAGCCAGGTGGGTCGTGGGGGGGTTGGTAGGGTTGTGGGGGGCTGGTGGGGTTGTGGGGGGCTGGTGGGGATGTGGTCTGTCTGGTGAGGTTGTAATTTGCCTGGTGGGGTTGTGGTGGGGCTGGTGGGGTTGTGGGGTTGTGGTGGGGCTGGTGGGGATGTGGTCTGTCTGGTGAGGTTGTGGTTTGCTTGTTGGGGTTGTGGTGGGGCTGGTAGGGTTGTGGTGTGCCTGGTAGGGTTGTGGTGTGCCTGGTAGGGTTGTGGTGTGCCTGATAGGGTTGTGGTGTGCCTGGTAGGGTTGTGGTGTGCCTGGTAGGGTTGTGGTGTGCCTGATAGGGTTGTGGTGTGCCTGGTGGGGTTGTGGTGTGCCTGGTGGGGTTGCGTTTTGCCTGGTCGTGTTGTGGTGTGCCTGGTGGGGTTGTGTTTTGCCTGGTGGGGTTGTGGTGTGTCTGGTGTGGTTGTGGTGGGTCTGGTAGGGTTGTGGTGTGCCAGGTAGGGTTGTGGTGTGCCTGATAGGGTTGTGGTGTGCCTGATAGGGTTGTGGTGTGCCTGGTAGGGTTGTGGTGTGCCTGGTAGGGTTGTGGTGTGCCTGGTGTGGTTGTGGTGGGTCTGGTGTGGTTGTGGTGGGTCTGGTGTGGTTGTGGTGGGTCTGGTAGGGTTGTGGTGTGCCTGGTAGGGTTGTGGTGTGTCTGGTAGGGTTGTGGTGTGCTTGGTAGGGTTGTGGTGTGCCTGGTAGGGTTGTGGTGTGCCTGGTAGGGTTGTGGTGTGCCTGGTAGGGTTGTGGTGTGCCTGGTAGGGTTGTGGTGTGCCTGGTAGGGTTGTGGTGTGCCTGGTAGGGTTGTGGTGTGCCTGGTAGGGTTGTGGTGTGCCTGGTAGTGTTGTGGTGTGCCTGGTAGGGTTGTGGTGTGCCTGGTAGGGTTGTGGTGTGCCTGGTAGGGTTGTGGTGGGCCTGGTAGGGTTGTGGTGGGCCTGGTAGGGTTGTGGTGTGCCTGGTGGGGTTGGGTTTTGCCTGGTCGTGTCGTGTTGTGGTGGGGCTGGTCGTGTTGTGGTGGGGCTGGTGGGATTCTGGGGGGCTGTTGGGGTCGTGGTTGGGTTGTGGTGTGCCTGGTGGGGTTGTGTTTTGCCTGGTGGGGTTGTGGTGTGTCTGGTGTGGTTGTGGCGGGTCTGGTGTGATTGTGGTGGGGCTGGTGGGGTTATAGTGTGCCTGGTGGGGTTGTGTTTTGCCTGGTGGGGTTGTGGTGTGTCTGGTGGGGTTGTTGTGGGGCTGGTGGGGTTGTTGTGGGGCTGTTGGGTTGTGGTGTGACTGGTGGGGTTGTGGTTTGCCTGATGGGGTTATGGTGGGTCGGGTGGGGTTGTGGTGTGCCTGGTGGGGTTGTGGCGTGCCTGGTGGGGCTGTGGAGTGCCTGGTGGGATTGTGGTGTGTCTGGTGTGGTTGTGGTGTGTCTGGTGTGGTTGTGGTGTGTCTGGTGTGGTTGTGGTGTACCTCGTTAGACTATACTGGATCTGGTGAGATTATGCAGCATCTTGTGAAACTGTACTGTGCTAGATACTGCAGTCCCCCTAATCACCCTCCCTCCCTCCCTCCTCGCAGGTGCGTCTGGCAGCCAGCGTGGCCAGCAGGCGGTTCCTCACGAGCCTCTCCCCCGCAGCCCGCCATCCCGCATACCCCGCACTCCTGCCTAGGATCTGCCTCAACAGGTGTGTGGCGGGGTCTGTGACGGGGGTGTGTTTGTGTGTGTGACGCCTTTGTGCTCTCGAGCTTGCCAGCATTCTGGTTGGAGGTTTAGAACAGGATCACTATTTGGCAAAACCTCCGTTTTAGTCATTAGCGTGTTGAAAAGTGGGATAATTTAGTTTTAGCTTTAGGAAATGCAACTTTGCATTTCCGCATTTCTCAAGAATGCCTGAGTCTTTGTACATTTTTAAGCTTGGGATGGCTTGTAATATTACCTTCAGTTCATATCCCCTCCCAGCAGAGGATAGGTGACTATGATGTGATCACCATCGTCTGTTATCTCAACTTTCAGTTGTGTGTTAGGCAGGGTTGCGGAGTCGGTGGAATAAATTTGCGACTCCGACTCCGACTCCGACTCCACCTTTCCAGAATTTGGCGACTCCGACTCCGACTCCGACTCCACCTTTTCAGAATTTGGCGACTCCGACTCCGACTCCACCTTTTCAGAATTTGGCGACTCCGACTCCGACTCCGACTCCACCTTTTCAGAATTTGGCGACTCCGACTTCGACTCCGACTCCATTTCTCCAGAATTTGGCGACTCCAACACCGACTCCGCCTATTCACAATTTTGTGACTCCAACTTCACCTATTCATAATTTATAAGATGAATATTTTATTTCTTAACTAGTGTACACAGACCGTAAAAAATGACAAAATTCAATACCTTTCTTCAACAAATTTCGTTTGAGTGGAGTTTCCATGCTTTCAGCTTATTCCAAATGTAACTTAATTTTCTTATAAGAGTAATAAACACTCAGAACACAGCATTTTTGAGCCGCAAGAGAAGTAGTTATAGCCATTCGTGTCGTATCCAAGATACAGAAATTCAGCATTACTGAAAGCAACTGCGAACTTGTGTATGTATATTGTAATATGCAATACAGTACATTGCAATACAGTGTATTGTAATATACAATACAGCATATTTCAATATGCAATACCCCGCCGAACTCGGTATTCACGATACAAACTTGAGTATATAAGGCTCTGGATCGCTCTAATTGTGATGAAAGGGACTTATTACAGAGCTATTGCACAACGAAAATGAGTGTATTAATTGACCGTGAACTGGAACCAAGACCGCCAGTGCTATTTTTTTTCTATCAATTATTCTTAACAGCGTGACACAAAACGTATAAATAAACACACGACACTCATTCTTAGTAGTAAACGGTTGCAGGTGTTGAAACCTGTGCATATGTTCATTATATTCTTTATTAGCGAACGACTTTTAAATTGACTACAGATTGTTAATAATCAAGATACTAGTGTACATGGTTGGTCAAAAATGACGGGATCCAATGGTATCGTTTTAAAAAAATCTCAAGATAAAAATGGCAAACAAATATATCCATTGTAATAGTACCTGCGATTAAAATACAGTATTCTCGTACTTATGCACTGGTAAAACTCGTACCACAGATACGGTCATTAAGCATCTTTAAAAACGTCACAAACGCACACACCAACCAAGCAAATTGTATAACATAATACCTACCTGAATTGTAATTTAAATTATTGTTCGCAAGAGGTTTTTAAAAAATTTGCCATACCTTTCAAGCATTTAAATGCCTTTGAAATTTAAATGCAATGAGTCGCATTTTCTTGACAGTTGATTCGATTTTCACGCAATGTTTTTTACTTATAAACATAAGTGAGCAAATGCCAGGTTTTTCATATTTCGATGGTATTTATGATACTGTCCAAGCAAGCAGATTCCCATTGTAATGAGATAGGGGAGATTACGCACGAGAACATATACTTATTATTGACGGACACCTGGATTTTTATTATACCGGGTGTCCTATAAAAATGTCCCCGATTTTTAATTAATTATATCTCAGCTTTAAATTAACATATTTTAATTGCCTTTTTCACAATGTAGTAAATTTTGTTTCCTTTTCGAATAATTTAAATTTTTGAAAATCGGTTGAATAACCACTGTACAATGTCCAATTTACTGAAACGAGCAGAAAAATTAATTGTTCAGAGGAAAAGTTTTTAAAACAATATTGATATTCTTCCTTATTTTGTAGTTTCCATAAAACTGAACACACAAAAATTTTAAGGAGTAACAAATCATTACCTTAAATAACGTTTAAATAAATGAGGTAATTTTAGTATCCAACGACATACCCTCCATTTCTCTCAAGGCAAGTATTACTTCTAGCCACCATTGAACGAAGAGTTTTACCCATTATTCCACCGTTTTTTATCAGTCCTTGAAACACTATTATTGAGAACACTTGAAACTTGAAACCTCTCAGAGGGTTTAAATACTTAGTTGTATGTACGATACATCGTTATGAAATTATTCTTAACAGTAGGTATTGAGGAATGAAGAAGAACACCAGTGTTGTTTTTAAAACTTTCCCTTTGAACAATTTTTTTACCCCTTTCAGTAAATCGATCGTCTTAAAGTTTATTCAACTGATTTTCAAAAACTTAAATTATTTTAAAAGGAAACAAAATTGACTAAATTGTAAATAGAAGACAATTAAAATATGTTAATATAAAGCGGAGATATTATCAATTAAAAAGTCCGGGACATTTTTGTGGGACACCCGGTATAGTATTGATTGTTCTTATACAATAAATGGTCAAGTGTCTCCTTTGAACAAATTAATAAATAGGTTTAGCTATTTCGTGAGCGTAATCTCTCTTATGTTAATACAATGGAGTTTTAGGATTTAAAACTTAAGGGCAACTGCTCGAACATTTATTTCAAATACAGAAGAACTTCAAGGGAACAAGAGCAAGTCGTTTCCCTTTTCTCCTGCGCAAAAAGAGAAACCGTACTCAAGTTAGGCAGATCTTGAGGATTCCAACAGTACGCTCAGCAGCGTCCTCTGTAATATTTTTTATTATTAAATTCTTTTAAAATAGAGACCGAAGATCTTCTTTAACGTAAGGTTAGTTTTTAAAACGATACTCGCTAAAAATAGAAGACACCCAATGGACGCGGCCGGTCATCAGTACGGTACTCCGGTAGGGAATTTTAGAGGCGATCTGAGTAGAGAGATACAGAGTTTTAAGATGTCTGGTCGCCGACTAGGTGAATATCGTATCTTATTGCAAGATTGCATATAGCACTAAGATTTTAACAATTATTTGACAATTAATTACCTTCAATAATAAGTGCCTATTCAAGAGGCTGCAAAAGCCGGGTCGAGGAGTTCAAGTCGCAGAAAGAGACTACTTTTTACGCAAGAGAAATAAGTTAGAGGTACCAGACCCACTTTTATTAAAAGGACGACGTGCTGCCCAAGCAGAGCAAGCTCAAAGATAATTTAATGAGTGAACGCCAAAGCGTAACAAGTAATTTTAATTAAAGCTATTTAAGGTTAATGCAGCTCTGCTAGAAGCGCAAACGTGCTTAATTATAGAAAGTTAAATTTAAACACAAAAATCGAAAAGAAAAGATGCAGCTGCAAAACAAAAAACAACGAACAAAAAGATTTCATTTCATCAGTTTCAAATTTTTGTCTGTGAACTAAGAGAGGCCAACTGCAGAAAACTTTTTCTTCCACAAAGCCGCCATCAGAAATACGGAAAATATTCAACAGGAAATTTCATTGAACAAACAAAATTGGCTGTTGGTCTTTGTTGGTTGATCTGTCTCCCTTTCACGCTCTTAAAGATGCTTAACTACTGTATCTGTGATGCGAGTTTCACAAGTGCACAAGTATTAGAATATTTTAATCGTGGGTGCTATTAGGTTGGAAATATTTCTTTATGGTCCACATCTGAAAGATTTCTATACAGACAATATCGAATCCCGTCATTTATGACGAGTCGTGTACACAATTATTTACACTGAGTGTTTCAGAACACGAGGTACAAAATTGCACATCAAGTAGAAAATGGCCAAATAAACACTTCTTGTCCTATGAAATTTTCCCCCAAAAAATCGGGGTTGGGAGGTATTAGGTGTTAATTGTTTTTAAGGTTGAAATTTAATGGCACAATTGCTCGCGATATTGATTCTGAATTTACTTTACAAAAATTGTTCAAAATGTGTTCCACCTACATCTATGGACTTTTCGAATGTTAGCCTTAACGGCTGCCGAATATTAGGAAACACGTCTGACATCAAGGTATCTCACCTGCAGCCACTGCAATTCTAGCCACAAGATCTTCCTCAGACTCAATGGGTGTAGCATAGACAAGGCTCTTCACGTGTCCCAAAAATTGAAATCGAGTGGAGTTATGTCAGGAGATCTAGGAGGTCATGCAACTAGCACATTTCGCCGGATCAACGTAAATTCAAAATCAATATTGCGAGTAGTTTATTCATTAAATTTCACCCTTAAAAACAATAAACTGCTAATATCTCAATGTCTCTTTCTTCGGAAAATTTTATAGAAGAAAAAGTTTTTATTTGGATATCTTCTAGTTGGTGTGCAATTTTTTGCCTCTTATTCTGAATCTGAAACACCCTGTATATTACTGACAAGTGTTTTCTGAGTAGGTAGGGTAGGCATTGTCTACACTGAGAAGCATAGATATGTATCAACAGTTTTTTATTACTAAGTATGCACTAATTCATTGAAATTATAATAGTTAATTCAATGACTATGCTTCAAATCCCCAAAATTATGTATACGTGTAGATAAGGTTGGCCAGATTTGCACACTGCCTTTTCTTCTCTGTACCTACACTATGCAGGGTAACAATGCAGAAAAGGTGTCATATTATTGCTCAACTCTATGTTACATTTCGGCTATATATAATAAGCAAAAGTTGTTCTGCTTTCATCGCAGGGTTCTGACGTTTTCGGAGCGTTTTTTTACGAATAAAAGTCACTTCTAGCTTCTTTGCGTGTAACATGATACTATCTCTTATTTTCGTCTAACTTTTTACTTTGTATTGGACACTTTGTTATTTTAATAAACGCCCAGGTTCTTCTCATTTCGTGTTTTTTGGAGCAATTTGAAACGTTTCCAGCAAGAGAATTTGTACTATCGCATAAATGCAAAACCCATTGCAGCTGAGATAGTGCATTGTTTTCAGTTACAATGTGTGTGTGACTGTAAGTGAAGTTTTTGCTGGTGTGTGTAATTATTTCCATTGCAGCTCGTTTACATCGTATTTTTATTTTTTTCAAGTGTCTCAATGCCGATATATGTAACCTTACAACATTTCCAAATCTTCCTTAACAAGAAGTAATTAATTATATAATGCTACAAAACGAATACTATTTCAGTTTTTAAAAATGTATCAAGATAATTATAAAATTCTCCATTTCAGCGTATACTTGCTTAGAAACTGGGGAGTGATACGAAGATAAAAATTAAACATGATGATGATATAGTGAAATACAATATACCTCTGAAAGAACCAAATTACATTCAAGGAATAACTTGAGAAATGAGCAGAAATTTTTATTATTAATACATGTTAACTTGACTTAAAAACTCGGAATCCATATCAATTTTGATAACATGACTTGAAAACTAGAAGTCTTTGTGCACTAGACCATAGCTTCAGGTTTCGGCAAAGACTACTCATTGCCAATGAATCATAACCTAAAGACTAGAAATGTTTATGATCATTATCAACCAATGCATCATTTTGAGCATACAGAGTTACCACTCTTTATGTGAGTACAATGTATTGCATCAGCTGAAATGTTCTACAAGTAACTTGCAACACATTTAATACTATTTTCCAGTTCCTATGCATTAATTGAAGGAAAAATGAACAAAACAGAAATATACGGAATGAATTTGCGATGCTTTCAATTACTGATTCCTGCTTTTAACTACAAAATATACATCAATGCTGGGTACAAAAATTATATTTCGCACTCGTAGGTTTCTCATATATATCTGTGCAAACCCTCAATGACTAGATAACATGACGGTATTAGGTGATAGGAATAAATACGCTGTTTCATACTTAGAACAAACCAATCAACAAAAACATTGCGTATTTTTTAGATTTTTCAGCAAAGCATTCTAACTCTGTTTTGGTTTACTTTTAGTTTTAAAGAATTATAAATAATTTTTAGCAAAAATTAGAATCGAAGACACCAAAAAAGAGCGACTCCAACCACGACTCTACCACGTCCGAATGAACGACTCCGACTCCGACTCCGACTCCACCACATTCGGAAAAGCGACTCCGACTCCGACTCCGACTCCGACTCCATCACACTTCAGAGTAGCGACTCCGACTCCGACTCCGACTCCACCACACTTCAGAGAAGCGACTCCGACTCCGACTCCGACTCCGACTCCACCCTAAAACATCCGACTCCGGCGACTCCGACTCCCGACTCCGACTCCGACTCCGCAACCCTGGTGTTAGGTCGCCATAATATAATTAGTACCGTGTGTTCTGTGTGTTTTTGTGACTTTCAACTGTGCATTAGGTCACCCTAATATAATTTGCACCGGCTGTTTTCTTAACATTGAATTGTGCATTTGCCTGCGGCTTAGGTACTACGTAGCAGAGGGCGTGCGGCTGTACTCCCAGGAGACGTGGCGGCAGGTCACTGGCACCGAGGGCAAGGCGCTTGTCATGCAGTACATCGACCACGTCGTACGTCTGCCTCTTGTTCATTGCCGGGAGTTTTCGTACTTTGTTTTGTGTTGTCGTACGTTGGCCTCGTGTTGCCGGGAGTTGTCATACTTTGTTTTGTGTTGTCGTACGTCTGCCTCGTGTTTATTGTGGGTAGTTGTCATACGTCTGCCTGTTAGTGAACAAACAAGCAATCAGTCAAGCAATCAAGCAAGCGAGCAAGCAGACAAGCAAGTAGGGATGTCACAAATGATATTGTATGCTTTTGATTTTTATCCGTTGTACTAGCTTTGAGCCAATAAATCAATTATTATTTATGCAAAGTTTACTACGAAGCGATCTGAACATTAAAAGAAACTAATAGAGATGCCGCAAAAAAATTCGGACCTACCCGGACCTTTGGTTCGGTTAGAGATTCCTACCTACATCAGTAACCCTTGGATTTTTCCTTACTTCTCCTTTAGAAGATCGTCAGTTACTGTCAGTTGCCTATATAAGTCTTTTGAGGGCGTCCAGGGATATGTTTGTGCTCAAGACACACGTCGGATGGGTGCCGCAAGCTGCTGCCAGCAACGCCATCACCGTAGACTTGGCCTGACCACAATGCCTGATGATCTCTTCAATTTGCACATTTTCATGTATCCATGCCAAAATCCTAGCTTTCTTCTCTTGGGATGAATATGAGTGAACCATGTTTAAAGCAGTGGGGGCAAATCATTGGCCAGAAAAGCTGTAGCTCCAAAATCCTAGGCACAATGGTCAGAAGCAAATCTCTACAAAATCCCCCTCAGCCTCTCAAACAACACCATGAGGCTAGGCAGTCCATCATGGGTCCACTGACTCGCTGAGAAAGACGCCAGAAGTCACCAACGACAGCAACCACTGAATAATCTACTTATCGCAAATGACATACGTTTCTCAGTTCCATACCTTTTTTCTGGTAGGTAAGATTCTTTTTGCGTTTGTTGTAGCGTTCAAGGAATTCTTCGTCAACGTAGGACGGGCCACTAACGCATGACAGTTGGCAGGTGACGTACCACATGACGGTGTACCCGTGACGTACCACATGACGGTGTACCAGTGACGTACCACTTGACGGGCCACTAACGCATGACGGTGGGCAGGTGACGTACCACATGACGGTGTACCGGTGACGTACCACATGACGGTGTACCAGTGACGTACCACATGACGGGCCACTAACGCACCACATGACGGGCCACTAACGCATGACGGTGGGCAGGTGACGTGCTACAAGACGGTGTACCGGTGATGTACCACATGACGGGCCACTAACGCACACGGTATGCAGGTGACGTACTACATCGAGGCGACGAGGGCAGACAACCATGCGGTGCGGGAGGCGGCGTGCGCGTGCATAGCAGAGCTGGCCACCAAGCTGCCGGGGGCGGGGGTGCGCCCCCACGTGCCCCCCCTCCTCGCCGCCCTCCTCCTCTGCTTCTCTGACGACTCCTGGCCCGTCCGCGATGGTGAGGGGGTGTTGGGATGGGAGGGGTGTGGTGGGGGGTGGGAGGGGTGTGGTGGTGAGGGGGTGTGTGGTGGGAGGGGTGTTGCGGAGCTGGGAGAAGTAAGGGAAGAAGGAATATGTGGAGTGCTGGGAGGGGGTTGTGGGGGGGACTGGGAAAAGTGTGAAGGTTGTGCAGAGCTGGGAGATGTGTGTTTGGAGGGGGGGGGGGGGCTGGAGGTGCTATGATGCTAGAGAGAGTGTGGGGGGCTGGGATGCTAGAGAGTGTGGGGTGCTAGGGAGTGTGGGGTGCGGGGTGCTAGAGAGTGTGGGGTGCTAGGGAGTGTGGGGTGCTGAGGTGCAGGGTGCTAGGGAGTGTAGAATGCTAGGGGGTGTAGGGTGCTATAGGTGCTGGGTTGCTATGTGATGTGGGGTGCTGGAGGTGGTGAAGGTGCCTGGGTGCAAGGGGTGGCTGGAGGTACTGAGGTGCTAGGGAGGTGCTGGGATGCTAGGGGGTGTGGGGTGCTAGGGGGGGAGGTTTAAGTTTCGGGGTAGGTGTATGAGCATACCTCTCTCTCTCTAACACAATAGAGCGGGATGGTGAAGACGGAATTGGTGAACTGTCTCTTTGACTAACTTCTGTTGATAGTAGTTGTGTGGCATCAATTTATGCACCACTCGATGCCTTGATGCACGACTCGATACGTTGATGCATGACTCGATGCCTGGATGCCCCACTTGATGCCTTGATACACGACAGCGGCGTGCGTGGCGTGCGGACACTTCATCCAGAGCTTCCCTGAGGACGCCAGCCCCTCCATGCCGCAGCTCTACCCCCTCTTCTTCGGAAACCTCGAGGTGGGGGCCCCTGGGGATCTTTTAATCTTATACTAAATGTTGGGAACCTTTCTTGGGAACACCTTTGTTATGGTTAGGAGGGCTCAAGCAAACTTTTAAGCCAATCTATTGTTCATGAGAGACCTGACACACTTTAGTGAGCCTTTTTGTAACGACTTCAGTATTATGTCTCACTCTCGTGAAACGTTGCTTTCTTTTCTCTGTTGCCCTGTGGTCTTCCTCTGTTGCCCTTTAATAATTTTTGCCCTGTTGGCCTGTAAATTAACTATTCAAGTTGTCACCCGCAGGACAGCATCCCGAGCGTGCGGCAGGGTGCGGCGGTGGCGCTGGGCTACGTGGTGCAGGCGTACGCTGCTGACGCCCTCGTCCACATCGTGCCGGTCCTGCAGCAGCGGCTGCGCGGTGCGTGCCCATGTTGTGTCGCTTGTGTTGTCTTTCTGAGCTTCTTATGGTTGCTTTTGGTTGGGCAATTATCATGAGTAATTGTTAGGTGTGTGGTGTGCTCTGGTATGATGCTTGCGTTGTCTCTCTCTGCTTCTTATGGTAGCGTTTGGCTAGGCAATTATCATAAGTAATTGCCTGTGAATTGAGGGACATACCTTCCGTTGTGTTTCTTAGCTTCTTATGGTTGCTTTTGGTTAGGCAATTATAAGTAATTGCCTGTGAATTGAGGGGCATACCTCTATCCAACATGTTAGGGGTGCGAGGTGCTTGGCGCTCTGGCGCTGTTGTGACGCTCCCGTTGTGTTTCTCAGCTTCATTTGGTAGTTTTTGGTCAGGCAACAACCATAAGTTTTTGTTAGGTGTGCGGGGCACTCTGGTATTGTAGTGGGGTTTGCTTTGTGCTTCTCTGCCACTTATGGTTTGCTTCGGCGTGGTCGTGTCGCTTGTTTTTTTTTCAGCTTCTTATGGTTGCTTTTGGTTAGGCAATTACCATAAGTTTTTGTTGGATATTAGATGGCCGGGATGCGTGGTGCTCTGGTGCTGTTGTGGCGCTTGTTAGGTGTTTTCCAGCCTCTTATGGTAGCCTTTGGTTTGGGAACTAGCTATATGAGATGTCAAACTCGTGTTTGACTTGTATGAGACGTGTATGTCATGAGATGTATATCTTATGAGATATGTATGTTATTACAATTGGAAACTCACTAAACACATTCAATTGGTTGGTTCATCTCTCTGTGACGCCCACAAGGACGCTCAATGACCGTATCTGTGATACGAGTTTCACCAGTGCACAAGTACAAGAATATTTTAATGGCGGGTACTTCTAGGATGGGCATATCTCTTTGATTTATTTAAGCAAAATATTGAATATATTACTACTAGGATGGATATGCATTGTATTTGTTTGTCATCTACATCTGCAAGATTTATTCAAGCAAAATACACGACCCGTCATTTTTGACCGCAGGACCCGTCATTTTTGAGGGCTTGTGTACACTAGCAAGTGACTAAGTTAGTGACGATCACAGGAGAACAAACAAGGTGTGGTCAAACCTTTTTTTTGTCGACCGTGTGGCAATGGTGACGTCACGGCACCGGACCAATAGCAACGCTCATATTGCGTCTGTCAACACTGCTAGTCCCAAATCTGGCACCGCTATTGCCCTAACGACATGTCGCAATGGTGACGTCATCCAGTGTGTTAGAAACAAAGCCGTTGTATTGGCTAGTCGAGCAAGAAGAGGCATATTTTCCGCCACAGAAATGACTCTACCTTGTTTCCTCTGCAGGCGTGGAGCAGCAGAGCAGCGAGACGGAGCGCTACGCCGCGCTGGACGCGAGCCCCGCCACGTACGGCGTCGTCAAGCAGCGCCGGGACAACGACATCGACCTGCATGAGAATAGGCAGGTGTGTTGTGGGGCGGGTAGTGTGAGTGGCAGTGTGAGTGGCAGCGTGAGTGGCAGCGTGAGTGGCAGCGTGAGTGGCAGTGTGAGTGGCAGTGTGAGTGGCAGTGTGAGTGGCAGTGTGAGTGGCAGTGTGAGTGGCAATGTGAGTGGCAGTGTGAGTGGCAGTGTGAGTGGCAGTGTGAGTGGCAGTGTGAGTGGCAGTGTGAGTGGCAGTGTGAGTGGCAGTGTGAGTGGCAGTGTGAGTGGCAGCGCGAGTGGCAGCGCGAGTGGCAGCGCGAGTGGCAGTGTGAGTGGCAGTGTGAGTGGCAGTGTGAGTGGCAGCGTGAGTGGCAGCGTGAGTGGCAGCGTGAGTGGCAGTGTGAGTGGCAGTGTGAGTGGCAGTGCGAGTGGCAGTGCGAGTGGCAGTGCGAGTGGCAGTGCGAGTGGCAGTGTGAGTGGCAGTGTGAGTGGCAGTGTGAGTGGCAGTGCGAGTGGCAGTGCGAGTGGCAGTGCGAGTGGCAGTGCGAGTGGCAGTGCGAGTGGCAGTGCGAGTGGCAGTGCGAGTGGCAGTGCGAGTGGCAGTGCGAGTGGCAGTGCGAGTGGCAGTGCGAGTGGCAGTGTGAGTGGCAGTGTGAGTGGCAGTGTGAGTGGCAGTGTGAGTGGCAGTGTGAGTGGCAGTGTGAGTGGCAGTGTGAGTGGCAGTGTGAGTGGCAGTGTGAGTGGCAGTGTGAGTGGCAGTGCGAGTGGCAGTGCGAGTGGCAGTGCGAGTGGCAGTGCGAGTGGCAGTGCGAGTGGCAGTGCGAGTGGCAGTGCGAGTGGCAGTGCGAGTGGCAGTGCGAGTGGCAGTGCGAGTGGCAGTGCGAGTGGCAGTGCGAGTGGCAGTGCGAGTGGCAGTGTGAGTGGCAGTGTGAGTGGCAGTGTGAGTGGCAGTGTGAGTGGCAGTGTGAGTGGCAGTGTGAGTGGCAGTGTGAGTGGCAGTGTGAGTGGCAGTGTGAGTGGCAGTGTGAGTGGCAGTGTGAGTGGCAGTGTGAGTGGCAGTGTGAGTGGCAGTGTGAGTGGCAGTGTGAGTGGCAGTGTGAGTGGCAGTGTGAGTGGCAGTGCGAGTGGCAGTGCGAGTGGCAGTGCGAGTGGCAGTGCGAGTGGCAGTGCGAGTGGCAGTGCGAGTGGCAGTGCGAGTGGCAGTGCGAGTGGCAGTGCGAGTGGCAGTGCGAGTGGCAGTGCGAGTGGCAGTGCGAGTGGCAGTGCGAGTGGCAGTGCGAGTGGCAGTGCGAGTGGCAGTGCGAGTGGCAGTGCGAGTGGCAGTGCGAGTGGCAGTGCGAGTGGCAGTGCGAGTGGCAGTGCGAGTGGCAGTGCGAGTGGCAGTGCGAGTGGCAGCAGTGCGAGTGGCAGCAGTGCGAGTGGCAGCAGTGCGAGTGGCAGCAGTGCGAGTGGCAGCAGTGCGAGTGGCAGCAGTGTGAGTGGCAGCAGTGTGAGTGGCAGCAGTGTGAGTGGCAGCAGTGTGAGTGGCAGCAGTGTGAGTGGCAGCAGTGTGAGTGGCAGCAGTGTGAGTGGCAGCAGTGTGAGTGGCAGCAGTGTGAGTGGCAGCAGTGTGAGTGGCAGCAGTGTGAGTGGCAGCAGTGTGAGTGGCAGCAGTGTGAGTGGCAGCAGTGTGAGTGGCAGCAGTGTGAGTGGCAGCAGTGTGAGTGGCAGCAGTGTGAGTGGCAGCAGTGTGAGTGGCAGCAGTGTGAGTGGCAGCAGTGTGAGTGGCAGCAGTGTGAGTGGCAGCAGTGTGAGTGGCAGCAGTGCGAGTGGCAGCAGTGCGAGTGGCAGCAGTGCGAGTGGCAGCAGTGCGAGTGGCAGCAGTGCGAGTGGCAGCAGTGCGAGTGGCAGCAGTGCGAGTGGCAGCAGTGCGAGTGGCAGCAGTGCGAGTGGCAGCAGTGCGAGTGGCAGCAGTGCGAGTGGCAGCAGTGCGAGTGGCAGCAGTGCGAGTGGCAGCAGTGCGAGTGGCAGCAGTGCGAGTGGCAGCAGTGCGAGTGGCAGCAGTGCGAGTGGCAGCAGTGCGAGTGGCAGCAGTGCGAGTGGCAGCAGTGCGAGTGGCAGCAGTGCGAGTGGCAGCAGTGCGAGTGGCAGCAGTGCGAGTGGCAGCAGTGCGAGTGGCAGCAGTGCGAGTGGCAGCAGTGCGAGTGGCAGCAGTGCGAGTGGCAGCAGTGCGAGTGGCAGCAGTGCGAGTGGCAGCAGTGCGAGTGGCAGCAGTGCGAGTGGCAGCAGTGCGAGTGGCAGCAGTGCGAGTGGCAGCAGTGCGAGTGGCAGCAGTGCGAGTGGCAGCAGTGCGAGTGGCAGCAGTGCGAGTGGCAGCAGTGCGAGTGGCAGCAGTGCGAGTGGCAGCAGTGCGAGTGGCAGCAGTGCGAGTGGCAGCAGTGCGAGTGGCAGCAGTGCGAGTGGCAGCAGTGCGAGTGGCAGCAGTGCGAGTGGCAGCAGTGCGAGTGGCAGCAGTGCGAGTGGCAGCAGTGCGAGTGGCAGCAGTGCGAGTGGCAGCAGTGCGAGTGGCGGCAGTGTGAGTGGCGGCAGTGTGAGTGGCGGCAGTGTGAGTGGCGGCAGTGTGAGTGGCGGCAGTGTGAGTGGCGGCAGTGTGAGTGGCAGTGTGAGTGGCAGTGTGAGTGGCAGTGTGAGTGGCAGCGTGAGTGGCAGCGTGAGTGGCAGCGTGAGTGGCAGCGTGAGGGGCAGCGTGAGTGGCAGTGTGAGGGGGAGTGTGAGGGGGAGTGTAAGAGGAGCTGTGAGTGGGTATTGTAAAGAGAGCTATGAGGGGGTAGTGAGGAGTCGTGTGAGTGGCTGGTGCGAGGGGACAGTGTAAAGGGAACTATGAGGGGTGGTGTTAGGGCGTGAAGTGGATAGTGTGAAGGAAGGTGTGACTCTAAAAGGAGCTATGAGGAATAGTGTGGAGCTGTGAGCTATGACTGCCATGACTTGCTTGAGGGGCTGTTTTTTGGGTAAACTTACAGTTTCTGTACCGAACATATGTACTGTAGTTATTAAATTTTGTGGACGCTTGCTAATTACTGGCAGTGCATGTTCAACTCTTTTACCCCGACCCTGCATGTCTCCTAACCCTGTCATGTTTTCCAACCTTCGAGTCCCCCCACTCCCCCAACACTGACATCTCCAGCCCTCAGGCCCCCCCACACTCCCCCGACCTCAACACCTCCAGCCCTCAAGGCCCCCACACTCCCCCGACCTCAACACCTCCAGCCCTCAAGGCCCCCACACTCCCCCGACCTCAACACCTCCAGCCCTCAAGGCCCCCACACTCCCCCGACCTCAACACCTCCAGCCCTCAAGGCCCCCACACTCCCCCGACCTCAACACCTCCAGCCCTCAAGACCCCCACACTCCCCCGACCTCAACACCTCCAGCCCTCAAGGCCCCCACACTCCCCCGACCTCAACACCTCCAGCCCTCAAGGCCCCCACACTCCCCCGACCTCAACACCTCCAGCCCTCAAGGCCCCCACACTCCCCCGACCTCAACACCTCCAGCCCTCAAGGCCCCCACACTCCCCCGACCTCAACACCTCCAGCCCTCAAGGCCCCCACACTCCCCCGACCTCAACACCTCCAGCCCTCAAGGCCCCCACACTCCCCCGACCTCAACACCTCCAGCCCTCAAGGCCCTCACACTCCCCCGACCTCAACACCTCCATCCCTCAAGGCCCTCACACTCCCCCGACCTCAACACCTCCAGCCCTCAAGGCCCCCACACTCCCCCGACCTCAACACCTCCAGCCCTCAAGGCCCTCACACTCCCCCGACCTCAACACCTCCATCCCTCAAGGCCCCCACACTCCCCCGACCTCAACACCTCCAGCCCTCAAGGCCCTCACACTCCCCCGACCTCAACACCTCCATCCCTCAAGGCCCCCACACTCCCCCGACCTCAACACCTCCAGCCCTCAAGGCCCTCACACTCCCCCGACCTCAACACCTCCATCCCTCAAGGCCCCCACACTCCCCCGACCTCAACACCTCCATCCCTCAAGGCCCCCACACTCCCCCGACCTCAACACCTCCAGCCCTCAAGGCCCCCACACTCCCCCGACCTCAACACCTCCAGCCCTCAAGGCCCCCACACTCCCCCGACCTCAACACCTCCATCCCTCAAGGCCCCCACACTCCCCCGACCTCAACACCTCCAGCCCTCAAGGCCCTCACACTCCCCCGACCTCAACACCTCCATCCCTCAAGGCCCCCACACTCCCCCGACCTCAACACCTCCATCCCTCAAGGCCCCCACACTCCCCCGACCTCAACACCTCCAGCCCTCAAGGCCCCCACACTCCCCCGACCTCAACACCTCCATCCCTCAAGGCCCCCACACTCCCCCGACCTCAACACCTCCATCCCTCAAGGCCCCCACACTCCCCCGACCTCAACACCTCCATCCCTCAAGGCCCCCACACTCCCCCGACCTCAACACTTCCATCCCTCAAGGCCCTCACACTCCCCCGACCTCAACACCTCCAGCCCTCAAGGCCCCCACACTCCCCCGACCTCAACACCTCCATCCCTCAAGGCCCCCACACTCCCCCGACCTCAACACCTCCAGCCCTCAAGGCCCCCACACTCCCCCGACCTCAACACCTCCATCCCTCAAGGCCCCCACACTCCCCCGACCTCAACACCTCCATCCCTCAAGGCCCTCACACTCCCCCGACCTCAACACCTCCAGCCCTCAAGGCCCCCACACTCGCCCGACCTCAACACCTCCATCCCTCAAGGCCCTCACACTCCCCCGACCTCAACACCTCCATCCCTCAAGGCCCCCACACTCCCCCGACCTCAACACCTCCATCCCTCAAGGCCCTCACACTCCCCCGACCTCAACACCTCCAGCCCTCAAGGCCCCCACACTCCCCCGACCTCAACACCTCCATCCCTCAAGGCCCCCACACTCCCCCGACCTCAACACCTCCAGCCCTCAAGGCCCCCACACTCCCCCGACCTCAACACCTCCATCCCTCAAGGCCCCCACACTCCCCCGACCTCAACACTTCCATCCCTCAAGGCCCTCACACTCCCCCGACCTCAACACCTCCAGCCCTCAAGGCCCCCACACTCCCCCGACCTCAACACTTCCATCCCTCAAGGCCCTCACACTCCCCCGACCTCAACACCTCCATCCCTCAAGGCCCTCACACTCCCCCGACCTCAACACCTCCATCCCTCAAGGCCCTCACACTCCCCCGACCTCAACACTTCCATCCCTCAAGGCCCTCACACTCCCCCGACCTCAACACCTCCATCCCTCAAGGCCCTCACGCTCCCCCGACCTCAACACCTCCATCCCTCAAGGCCCTCACACTCCCCCGACCTCAACACTTCCATCCCTCAAGGCCCTCACACTCCCCCGACCTCAACACCTCCACCCCTCAAGGCCCTCACACTCCCCCGACCTCAACACCTCCATCCCTCAAGGCCCCCACACTCCCCCGACCTCAACACTTCCATCCCTCAAGGCCCTCACACTCCCCCGACCTCAACACCTCCATCCCTCAAGGCCCTCACACTCCCCCGACCTCAACACTTCCATCCCTCAAGGCCCTCACACTCCCCCGACCTCAACACCTCCATCCCTCAAGGCCCTCACACTCCCCCGACCTCAACACTTCCATCCCTCAAGGCCCCCACACTCCCCCGACCTCAACACCTCCATCCCTCAAGGCCCTCACACTCCCCCGACCTCAACACTTCCATCCCTCAAGGCCCTCACACTCCCCCGACCTCAACACCTCCATCCCTCAAGGCCCTCACACTCCCCCGACCTCAACACCTCCATCCCTCAAGGCCCCCACACTCCCCCGACCTCAACACTTCCATCCCTCAAGGCCCCCACACTCCCCCGACCTCAACACCTCCATCCCTCAAGGCCCCCACACTCCCCCGACCTCAACACCTCCATCCCTCAAGGCCCCCACACTCCCCCGACCTCAACACCTCCATCCCTCAAGGCCCCCACACTCCCCCGACCTCAACACCTCCAGCCCTCAAGGCCCCCACACTCCCCCGACCTCAACACTTCCATCCCTCAAGGCCCTCACACTCCCCCGACCTCAACACCTCCATCCCTCAAGGCCCCCACACTCCCCCGACCTCAACACCTCCATCCCTCAAGGCCCTCACACTCCCCCGACCTCAACACCTCCATCCCTCAAGGCCCTCAAACTCCCCCGACCTCAACACCCCCATCCCTCAAGGCCCCCACACTCTCCCGACCTCAACACCTCCATCCCTCAAGGCCCCCACACTCCCCCGACCTCAACACCTCCAGCCCTCAAGGCCCCCACACTCCCCCGACCTCAACACTTCCATCCCTCAAGGCCCCCACACTCCCCCGACCTCAACACCTCCATCCCTCAAGGCCCCCACACTCCCCCGACCTCAACACCTCCAGCCCTCAAGGCCCCCACACTCCCCCGACCTCAACACCTCCATCCCTCAAGGCCCCCACACTCCCCCGACCTCAACACCTCCAGCCCTCAAGGCCCCCACACTCCCCCGACCTCAACACTTCCATCCCTCAAGGCCCTCACACTCCCCCGACCTCAACACCTCCATCCCTCAAGGCCCCCACACTCCCCCGACCTCAACACCTCCAGCCCTCAAGGCCCCCACACTCCCCCGACCTCAACACCTCCAGCCCTCAAGGCCCCCACACTCCCCCGACCTCAACACCTCCAGCCCTCAAGGCCCCCACACTCCCCCGACCTCAACACCTCCAGCCCTCAAGGCCCTCACACTCCCCCGACCTCAACACCTCCAGCCCTCAAGGCCCCCACACTCCCCCGACCTCAACACCTCCAGCCCTCAAGGCCCCCACACTCCCCCGACCTCAACACTTCCATCCCTCAAGGCCCCCACACTCCCCCGACCTCAACACCTCCAGCCCTCAAGGCCCCCACACTCCCCCGACCTCAACACCTCCAGCCCTCAAGGCCCTCACACTCCCCCGACCTCAACACCTCCAGCCCTCAAGGCCCCCACACTCCCCCGACCTCAACACCTCCAGCCCTCAAGGCCCCCACACTCCCCCGACCTCAACACCTCCAGCCCTCAAGGCCCCCACACTCCCCCGACCTCAACACCTCCAGCCCTCAAGGCCCTCACACTCCCCCGACCTCAACACCTCCAGCCCTCAAGGCCCCCACACTCCCCCGACCTCAACACCTCCAGCCCTCAAGGCCCCCCACACTCCCCCGACCTCAACACCTCCATCCCTCAAGGCCCCCACACTCCCCCGACCTCAACACCTCCAGCCCTCAAGGCCCCCACACTCCCCCGACCTCAACACTTCCATCCCTCAAGGCCCCCACACTCCCCCGACCTCAACACTTCCATCCCTCAAGGCCCCCACACTCCCCCGACCTCAACACCTCCAGCCCTCAAGGCCCCCACACTCCCCCGACCTCAACACTTCCATCCCTCCAGGCCCCCACACTCCCCCGACCTCAACACTTCCATCCCTCAAGGCCCTCACACTCCCCCGACCTCAACACCTCCAGCCCTCAAGGCCCCCACACTCCCCCGACCTCAACACCTCCAGCCCTCAAGGCCCCCACACTCCCCCGACCTCAACACCTCCAGCCCTCAAGGCCCCCACACTCCCCCGACCTCAACACTTCCATCCCTCAAGGCCCCCACACTCCCCCGACCTCAACACTTCCATCCCTCAAGGCCCCCACACTCCCCCGACCTCAACACCTCCATCCCTCAAGGCCCCCACACTCCCCCGACCTCAACACCTCCAGCCCTCAAGGCCCCCACACTCCCCCGACCTCAACACTTCCATCCCTCAAGGCCCCCCACACTCCCCCGACCTCAACACTTCCATCCCTCAAGGCCCCCACACTCCCCCGACCTCAACACCTCCAGCCCTCAAGGCCCCCACACTCCCCCGACCTCAACACCTCCATCCCTTAAGGCCCCCACACTCCCCCGACCTCAACACTTCCATCCCTCAAGGCCCCCACACTCCCCCGACCTCAACACCTCCATCCCTCAAGGCCCCCACACTCCCCCGACCTCAACACCTCCAGCCCTCAAGGCCCCCACACTCCCCCGACCTCAACACTTCCATCCCTCAAGGCCCCCACACTCCCCCGACCTCAACACCTCCAGCCCTCAAGGCCCCCACACTCCCCCGACCTCAACACCTCCATCCCTCAAGGCCCCCACACTCCCCCGACCTCAACACCTCCAGCCCTCAAGGCCCCCACACTCCCCCGACCTCAACACTTCCATCCCTCAAGGCCCCCACACTCCCCCGACCTCAACACCTCCAGCCCTCAAGGCCCCCACACTCCCCCGACCTCAACACTTCCATCCCTCAAGGCCCCCACACTCCCCCGACCTCAACACTTCCATCCCTCAAGGCCCCCACACTCCCCCGACCTCAACACTTCCATCCCTCAAGGCCCCCACACTCCCCCGACCTCAACACCTCCAGCCCTCAAGGCCCCCACACTCCCCCGACCTCAACACTTCCATCCCTCAAGGCCCCCACACTCCCCCGACCTCAACACTTCCATCCCTCAAGGCCCCCACACTCCCCCGACCTCAACACCTCCATCCCTCAAGGCCCCCACACTCCCCCGACCTCAACACTTCCATCCCTCAAGGCCCCCACACTCCCCCGACCTCAACACCTCCAGCCCTCAAGGCCCCCACACTCCCCCGACCTCAACACTTCCATCCCTCAAGGCCCCCACACTCCCCCGACCTCAACACCTCCAGCCCTCAAGGCCCCCACACTCCCCCGACCTCAACACCTCCAGCCCTCAAGGCCCCCACACTCCCCCGACCTCAACACTTCCATCCCTCAAGGCCCCCACACTCCCCCGACCTCAACACTTCCATCCCTCAAGGCCCCCACACTCCCCCGACCTCAACACCTCCAGCCCTCAAGGCCCCCACACTCCCCCGACCTCAACACCTCCATCCCTCAAGGCCCCCACACTCCCCCGACCTCAACACTTCCATCCCTCAAGGCCCCCACACTCCCCCGACCTCAACACTTCCATCCCTCAAGGCCCCCACACTCCCCCGACCTCAACACCTCCAGCCCTCAAGGCCCCCACACTCCCCCGACCTCAACACCTCCATCCCTCAAGGCCCCCACACTCCCCCGACCTCAACACTTCCATCCCTCAAGGCCCCCACACTCCCCCGACCTCAACACCTCCAGCCCTCAAGGCCCCCACACTCCCCCGACCTCAACACCTCCAGCCCTCAAGGCCCCCACACTCCCCCGACCTCAACACTTCCATCCCTCAAGGCCCCCACACTCCCCCGACCTCAACACTTCCATCCCTCAAGGCCCCCACACTCCCCCGACCTCAACACCTCCAGCCCTCAAGGCCCCCACACTCCCCCGACCTCAACACCTCCATCCCTCAAGGCCCCCACACTCCCCCGACCTCAACACTTCCATCCCTCAAGGCCCCCACACTCCCCCGACCTCAACACCTCCAGCCCTCAAGGCCCCCACACTCCCCCGACCTCAACACCTCCAGCCCTCAAGGCCCCCACACTCCCCCGACCTCAACCACCACCGCCCCGTTGCAGATGTACTCGTGCGGGTCGCTGGCCCCCAAGATGGGGCGAGGAGGAGGAGGCTGTTCAGACTGCCGCTTCCGGCGCCCCCCCCAGCCGTGGGAGGGGGCGGACGGGGCTGTGTGGCTGCTGGGGGAGCTCGCCATCGTGGGGGGCCACCACGGCCACCTCACCGTCATAGGTGTGTGGGGGCTGTGTTGGTGTGTGTGGGTGTGTTGGTGTGTGTGGGTGTGTGGGGTGTGTTGGTGTGTGGGGGCTGTGTTGGTGTGTGGGGGCTGTGTTGGTGTGTGGGGCTGTGTTTGCGTGTGCTCATTTTGGTCCGATGGAACTGTAAGGCGCGCAACGATATTATGTATTTCGAAAAGAGGAGACTAATTGGTTAATCATATAAACTGTACTGATGAATCCAAAAAACCTCGAATGCACTCCTGAAAGGCCTGTGAAGCGTGGTTGTGTTGGGTGTGTACACAATCTGTTTTTCTTGGTGGGCTACTAAACTTGAATTCAGTTTCTGGTGTGCGTAATCAATGTATCTGTAGAGGAAACAAGGTAATGTCATTTCTATGGGGATAAAATACACCTCCTCTTGTTCGGGTAGCCTCTTGCCAGGCTACATTTCAAACAGTCTGAATGACGCCACTGTTGCGACAGGTCGTCAGGCTAATAGCGGTGCCTTATTTAGCGCTAGAAGTATTGCCAGATGCAATCCAAGCCCTGCTATGGGTCTGATGCCATGACGTCGCCATGTAACACTGTCAACAAAAAAGACTGGTTTAACGCTACCTTCTACCGTGATGCTATCTCTGTCGCAATATTTCGCATGAGCCAGAGTACAGAAAGGCTGACATTCCTGCCGGTCACCATGGCCGAGTGGTTAAGAGCGCGCCCTTCACGGGAAGATGTCGGCAGTTCGAATCCCGGCACTACCGCCCAGTGATTCTCCCCGATGGGAAAAAGGAGAACTCATCCACAGTTCCCCACTCTACCCAGGTGTTGGAAAAGGGTACCAGCTTGTCCGGGGGAGTAACCGCCATTACGTCCTGGTGTTAGTGATAAGGCATTTGAAAACGAATGTACTAGATGATGTGTATCAGGCTTGATTAGAGTAAAACATCCTTTACCCTCTGTGTGAGTGCAGAGCTGCTGCCAGAGCTGTTGCAAAGATCTATGTCACAATAGTTTTCATAAACCAGAAAACACAGCAGCTGACATTCCCCCTGTGAGTGCAGAGCTGCTGCCGGAGGTGTCTGAGAGCTGCCGCTTCAAGCACTACACGCAGCACATGACGCTGTTCGAGACGCTCTGCAAAAACCTGCCGCGTATCTGCAAGGGCCTCGGCAAGAAGACCTTCAAATCGCACCTCCACCTCTTCATTGACCACATCTTCTATGCCCTCGTCAGTAGCTTGCGTGGAGTGGTGGTGGTATTGTGAAGTGGTGGTGTTGCTAACTGGTGCTGTTGTGAAGTGGTGGTGTGGTTGTGCTAGTGGTACTGATGGTGTGCTGGGATACTATACTGGTAGTGTGCTGGTGATTGGTGGTGGTGTTGTGTTGATTGTGCTGGTGATACTGGTGGTGTTATACAGGTTGTAGTGTTGGTACTATGCTGGCTGTACATGTTTTGTTTTGCTGAGTGTCCTGCTGGAGGTTAAACAGTAGGTAATATTACTGTTGATACCCGTAATACAGATTGTATAAACAATTTTACCTTGTTTTGACTGAAAGCGGGGGGTTTCATTTTGCCCTATGTTATTGCTGAAATCAAGGTGTGGACAGAGACAGCCAAACAAGCGAGGAAGCAAGAGATTGATAAACAGAGTTTTGTAATTATATAGATGATTTTTTCAATAACTTACCATCCTCCTACTCTTCAGATATTATTAAAATTTGAACACTATTTACAATGCTAGTAGATTCGGGAACTTCGCTACCTAGTTAGCTGGTGAACCTAGGAAGACAATGTTGTTCTCTCGAAGAATAAAACGTGACGCTGAGTGCTGGGGGTTAGAACGCCACCAGTAACCCCAGGCTAGAAGGGAAAGATAGTTAGCAAAGAGTAAAGCGTGTCTGGATTAAAAGAGTTAAAGCACCACAAGTAACACTAGGCTAGGATGAGAGTCAAGTTACCAAAGAGTAAAGCACAGTTTTGGTACGTACACAAGAGCTAGAAGACCACCGGTAACACCAGGCTAAGAGGAGAGCGAAGCCTTTAAAGCCCAGTGTCGATGTGTGAGCTGGAGTGCGCATTGGAGCTAGAATAGGCCAGGAGGGAAGGATAGTCAGCAAGGAATAAAGCCGAGCGTGTGTGGCAGGAGTGCGACAACAGCCTGACCAGCTCGGCGGCGAGCCAGTGCCTCACGAGCCTCTCCGCGGACATCGGCACCAGCGTCTTCCGGGCCAGGATTGATGAGCACAACCCCAGGTACTTGCGCTTCTTTCTAGGCCTATTCCAGCCTACTGTAGTGAGCAATTGGCCTACTGCATCGTCCTGAGTAGGCCTACTGCAGCGTCCTGTGTAGGCCTACTTCAGCGTCCTGTGTAGGCCTACTGCAGCGTCCTGTGTAGGCCTACTGCATCGTCCTGTGTAGGCCTACTGCATCGTCCTGTGTAGGCCTACTGCAGCGTCCTGTGTAGGCCTACTGCATCGTCCTGCGTAGGCCTACTGCATCGTCCTGTGTAGGCCTACTGCAGCGTCCTGTGTAGGCCTACTGCACCGTCCTGTGTAGGCCTACTGCATTGTCCTGTGTAGGCCTACTGCAGCCTACTTTAGGCCTATTGCATGTTCTGTGGGTAGTTATTTTTGTGTAGGTTTACTGTATCGTACTTTGTGGGACTTGTTTTTATAGAGGCCTAATGTTATACCTACGTTTTGGGTTGGTTTATATTAACCAAGGTTCCAAATGATTTTATCACACAAATTCCAAGTAAAATAGTTGGAGGTGAACATGTTGGAGGCCTGAATTAAATTCATTCAAACCATAATTTAAATTTTTTACGCGAATGAGGAAAGTAAACGTAAATATTATTTTTGCTAATAGGCTAGAAGATCAAAAAATGTGGATCTCGAAAGTCCTTGAGCGCTCAGGGACTCTGAAGTGATCCCAGAGCACTTCATTATTATTATACTATATATATATATATATATATATTTATTTATTTATTATGTTTATATAATAATAATTCATTTATATAATAATAATATGAAATATTATGTTATATTATTCTAATATTATATTATATTATTACATTATATTATTAGCACCATACCCCAGTTTAACTTTTTCGTCGCCTGTATGCATGTTTTTCGCCGCCTAAACGATTCAAATCGTCTAGGCGGCGAAAAACATGCATGCAGGCGGTGAGAAAGTTTAACTGGCACCTTGCAGCCTTTTTTTGTTTCTATCTCAATATTAAGATATTAATATTAAGATATCCTTCGGATATCGTAACTGAGAGGGGATGTGTGTAAGTTTCATATGTACAGACTAATGAGGATGAAAGATTAATGAAACTACCCCATTTGGTATAAATTTGATGTTAAACTAGGTTGTGAGTTGATTAAAATTAACTCATTCAGTGTAAATTTGATGTTAAACTAGGTTGTGAGTTGATTAAAATTAACTCATTCAGTGTAAATTTGATATTAAACTAGGTTGTGAGTTGATTAAAATTAACTCATTCAGTGTAAATTTGATATTAAACTAGGTTGTGAGTTGATTAAAATTAACTCATTCAGTGTAAATTTGATGCTAAACTAGGTTGTGAGTTGATTAAAATTAACTCATTCAGTGTAAATTTGATATTAAACTAGGTTGTGAGTTGATTAAAATTAACTCATTCAGTGTAAATTTGATGTTAAACTAGGTTGTGAGTTGATTAAAATTAACTCATTCAGTGTAAATTTGATATTAAACTAGGTTGTGAGTTGATTAAAATTAACTCATTCAGTGTAAATTTGATATTAAACTAGGTTGTGAGTTGATTAAAATTAACTCATTCAGTGTAAATTTGATATTAAACTAGGTTGTGAGTTGATTAAAATTAACTCATTCAGTGTAAATTTGATGCTAAACTAGGTTGTGAGTTGATTAAAATTACTCATTCAGTGTAAATTTGATGTTAAACTAGGTTGTGAGTTGATTAAAATTAACTCATTCAGTGTAAATTTGATGCTAAACTAGGTTGTGAGTTGATTAAAATTAACTCATTCAGTGTAAATTTGATGTTAAACTAGGTTGTGAGTTGATTAAAATTAACTCATTCAGTGTAAATTTGATGCTAAACTAGGTTGTGAGTTGATTAAAATTAACTCATTCAGTGTAAATTTCTTACGTACGAGCACACACGGACGGAAGTTGAATAAAATTGCATAATTAAGTTCAAATTTCATGTTAACAAACAAAAGGAGATGGAAATTGTCCTCGTCCTGCGTAAATTTTGTATTAATAAACAAAAAAGAAAATAAAGGCTAAATAAAAATAGCTCAGTTATATGGGATCTCATTAGGGCTTTTATTCCAATGACATGAATGAAATTAGTAACTAAATTAATGAAATAGAAATTTAATGAATACACGAGCACAAAAACGAAAAAACGAGAGAGAAGGAAAATCCGTCAAAATGATAATTTGATAATATTTACTCGGTTAAAATATCAACTGAATAAACAAAAGAGGATGGCAATAACATAAAGTTACCTCATTACACGAAATTAGCTCTTTCGAAATCGTCTGAATGTTTGACGTAGGCCAGCAAGTGCACATTAGATCCAAAATAACACTTCAAATGATGACCAAAGTTCGACTTGAAAAGTTATGTTATTCCCATTAATGTTGCTAAAAATGTTAACATAAAAACTGCTGCGCGTTCTGTATAATGACTTAAAATTTATTAAATAAAATGCACATACTCACTAATGCAAAAATAGAATATGAGAAAGTCCAACGAAGGCTTAACCCTTTAATGCCCAAGTGGACTGTACGGTCCTCTTTCAAAAATAATAGTAATAATAATAAAATATTGTATTTCTTAATCAATTTGTTCACTAATGTGTCCTTTGAACTTCACTGCCGAGTGGCAGTTCCTTCCACATCTTGATAACAGTGACTACCTAATGCCAGTGTCGGTTTAGTGATAGTGGTTGTTATAATGGTAATATGAGTATAAAAATGTGGGCGTTAAAGGGTTAAAAATACGTTTATATAAATACAACATTTAAATACGCCACAACTAAACTTGTTTGGGGTCAGGACCGGTGAAATTTCAAAAAGTATACAGCGCAAATTCTACAGCGTTGTGCTAACCGAACCTGCCACAACAAATTAAAAAGCTTCGCTTTCCTGGTATGGAAAATACAGCGCGCAATTTTTTGTAGTGCTGGCTCTTAAAATGGCTGCAAATTGAATGAAGTACACTCGGGATATGGATATATTTAAATAACGCGCCTTTCAAATCTGAATTATAAATAAAAGTGCAATGAAACACGTCTCTAATGAAATCATTATCTTATTTAATGAAGTCAATGAATAAAAATATTTGGAACGTTACAAGCGAGCGAGAGAATTCTCAGCAAAGTATGAAAGTTAGCCATTGATTCACAATTGGAATATCCATAATTTCTACATAAATTATGCACTGAACTTTTAATTACATATCCTGAATTATTGGTAAAAGTTTCATCAAGTAATTAGCTAACTTTACAAGTCATATAATAAGCCTTCTATTCAAAATTGAAATGTCTATAATTTCCACACAAATTTTCAACTAAGATTAATGTTCTAAATCATTTATAAGAACTTCATCTGACAAATAATTAGGTTTACAACCCATATGATAAACCAATCCAAAGAATGACGAAATTAATATTTAATTAAATAATAATTAATAGAATATAATTACTATTACTAATCAATAAGAAGAAAAAATAAGAATAATTAATAAGAAGAAGCAGCAAAAGACTTCATCTAATGACGTTGTGTCGGTGACAGCTACCTGCGCGCCCTGGACGCCAACAGCTACAGCTCGCCCTTGTGAGCGCTCTGTCTCCTTCGGGCACTCCTGCTGCCTCCTACAGGCGCTCCCACCGCCTACAGGCACCTACACCGCCTCCTCCAGGCACTCCTGCTGTCTCCAGGCACCTACAATACCGCCTCTATCACTTCCACCGCCAGGGACCTCGAAATCGCCTTCTCCAGGCACTTCTACCTTTCCCTCCAAGTAATTCCATGGTCTCCTCCAGGAGATTCTACCGCTTCCTTCAGTGCACTCGACTGCCTCCTCCAAGCAATTCATCTACCTTCTCCAGGCAATTCCGCTACCTTTTCCAGGCAATTCCTCCACCTTCTCCAAGCAATTCTGCTGCCTCCAGGCGCCTCAGAGTCACTGTCTCCACCGCGTTCAGATGCCTTAGCACCGCCACAAATTTACTGAATTTTGACTTCACTTTCGGATTTTGCCTGGCGATTTCATGCCTGACTTGATCAATTTGCATAGACCGACCAACGCTTCAAGAGCGAATCTCTCGCGCCAATTCTCTCCTCGCGTTAATTAATTCTCTGTCTTGCTCGCTAATTTCCGCCCGCGTCGATCGAGAAATGTTTGTAACTGATCATGCATGGGAGTCACTTTTTACCTTCCTTCGCTTTGAGATTACTGGGTAAATTTACCCCTTGAAGTTCACGAAATGGGTAAGTTCACTTTCAAGTTCGCGAAATTGGTAAATTTACTTCTTGAAGCTCACATTACTTATTGGTAAATTTACCCCTTGAAGTTCACGAAATGGGTAAGTTCACTTTCAAGTTCGCGAAATTGGTAAATTTACCCCTTGAAGCTCACATTACTTATTGGTAAATTTACCCCTTGAAGCTCACATTACTTATTGGTAAATTTACCCCTTGAAGCTCACGTTACTTATTGGTAAATTTACCCCTTGAAGTTCGCGAAACACTGCATAATGTTTCTGTGACGTGTGGAGCGTTTGCTTGCCAACAGTTTTCTTTTCTTCGTCTCTTGTATCAGTAGCATGTATTTCTATCTATTATATCTTCAGCAAGTCAAGGCTAGCTATTGGTCAATATTGATACGTATATTGGACACTATGATTATTTGCTGTTTTCTATTTCATTATTATTGTTGCCTATTGGCTTGCGTTACTGGCTGTTGACGTAAGTCTATTCTTATACAGTGGATGATCACCATCGGCTATGCTTGTAAATCTATTGCTACCCTTAGATTATTGATAGTTGACTATTGACGTGAGTCTAATCTTACACCGACATTATCACTTGCGGATCCAACTCATGTCGTACTCCGAAAGCTAATCACAAATCTAGATTATTGATGATTTGTTTGTTCTATGATAGTTTCTTGGAGATAAGAAAAAGTCGCTAGTTTTCCAGCTCGAAATGACGGACAATTGGAAATTTTTTAATGAATTTTTTTACCTTGCGTGTGTATCTTGACTACCCGAACACTAAGACTATTCAGGTAGCTAACTAATCAAGCTACACCAGGTATGTTTCTCTGTATGGAAACCACGGTAGAGTAAACAAGGTAGGGTCATTTCTATGGGAGAAAATACACCTCCTCTTGTTCAGCTAGCCAATAGAAAGGCGGTATTTCACAAACTCTATGACGTCACCAAAACGCCATGTCGTTAGGCCAATAGTGGAGCCAGATTTGGGGGTAGCAGTGCTACCAGATGCAATATGAGCGCTGCTGTTGGTTCGTTGCCGTCACGTCAGCAAAACCACACCGTCAACGAAAAATGACTGGTTTGACCATACCTTGTTTCCTCTACTGTGATGGAAACTTCCTTACTCAAATGAAGAAGCTGCGTTTTCCTTTGTGTTTCAATTGTTGGGTGGGGTTCTCTCTTCCAAACTTAGCCTAGATGTCATTTTAGGTGATGGCGTCTACGTGAGAAGTATGTTTTTGGTTTTCTTACATATTGGTACCCAAAAAAAAATCAGTATGTTCTTGTACTATTCAAATTTCTTGATTCGAAAACGTCACCCGAACAGTTGTCATTCAGTTTCTAAGAAATTATTTGTGAAAGGTTAAAGCTTTCCGCTTCTCGCTTCTGCGTTGAGGCGCAAAAAGAACGCATGGGTTTGACTAGTTTAGAAAAAGGGGGGGGGGGGAGGGGAATGACGTGGTGCGGCGCCTGTTCAAATATTGATACTTATTATCAAAACCGTCAAAAATATCAAATATCAATATTTGATAATTCTCACTCTCCAACCTACCAAACAACAGGCGGCTATTTACCGCTCACCAGTTATACTACGCAAGTGGAATCCATGCGTTCTTTTTGCGCCACCCTGTATGTTTAATGAACTACTTAGTGCGTTATGGAAGAGGCTAGCGTTAGGCCAGTGTTAGTCTGTGTGGCGTCATGTAGCGATGTTTTCGTACTACAATAAACCAGTCCATAGATGTGATTCACATTCATGTTACGTGTATTATAGCTTAGAACCATATTTAGGCACTTCTGTTTGTAGAAGGGACGTGCGGTAGCTGTATGTTGCATTAAGGGAGCAAATATGTTTGTCGGCTTGTAGGCCTGCGTAGGCCTGAACTGTCTAGAGACTGCACGCATACGTTTGCGTGCCTCGCGCGTGTCCCGTGTGTGTCCGTGTGCCACGTTTGCGTTAACTTGCCTACGTGCAACTGCCATGTATATTCACGTGCCTCACGTGCGTGCATAAAATGCGAAAGAGACGCGGTGATGGTAGGGCAATTCAGTGCAACTCATTTCATTGAAGTGAATTAAGTTCCTTGATTCGTTTTCAAGGCGGGGATATCCGCTCCATGATTCAGGACACTGAAATGACCTTCACACTTTCAAATCAGGAGATGCGCTCGATATTTTCTGTCATGGGTGTTGTCAAAATGCATGGTATTTTGTAACTTTTGTTCTTCTGAAGGGAGTGTTAGATCTGTGATCACTTCTTGACTAGCATAAATATCATCAGTTCGATGATACGGGCACTGATATCAACTCTCCTCTGGACGCTGAGTCCCTCAACGTTAGCTTATCAAAAATGATTTTCATGCAGATGCTGCTGCTCTTTAAAACTCAACTTTCCTGTGTAGTGTAAAGCGTTAAGTGAATACTGCTCTAACTCCTGCGGTGCTTGTGTTTGATAATACGGATGTTGAATGTCTGCGCAGGTTTTCAGTTAAAGGTTGTGCTTCAGTCATATAGGATACGGCGGTATTTTGAGTATCTAGGATACAAGCTCATTGAGGTAAACGACTGATCAGCTTCAGGGCACAACAGGCGGTATTTTGAGTATCTAGGATACAAGCTCATTGAGGTAAATGACTGATCAGCTTCAGGGCACAACTGGCGGTATTTTGAGTATCTAGGATACAAGTACATTGAGGTAAACGACTGATCAGTTTCAGGGCACAACTGGCGGTATTTTGAGTATCTAGGATACGAGCTCATTGAGGTAAACGACTGATCAGCTTCAGGGCACAACTGGCGGTATTTTTAGTGTCTAGGATACAAGCTCATTGAGGTAAACGACTGATCAGCTTCAGGGCACAACTGGCGGTATTTTGAGTATCTAGGATACAAGCTCATTGAGGTAAACGACTGATCAGCTTCAGGGCACAACTGGCGGTATTTTGAGTGTCTAGGATACAAGTACATTGAGGTAAACGACTGATCAGCTTCAGGGCACAACTGGCGGTATTTTGAGTATCTAGGATACAAGCTCATTGAGGTAAACGACTGATCAGCTTCAGGACACAACTGGCGGTATTCTGGGTATCATTTAATTCTAGCTGGGGCTTGGCTTTTAGGTAACCTGTACATTTAAATTTTTAAGAGTTGTATTAGGTATAAGGTATACATTATTTACTTTGGTAATTTCTTCATACAAGATAGGCTGCGAGCCTAGGCCTGGTCCAGAGACGTGTTTCGCTGTTGTAGTAAATATTGCTAATAAAAAATCCAATTGTCCTGCTTTGTTTTATTCTCATCCTGCGAGGACTGCGCACTCTTCATGAATAACTGAAACTGTAGCTTTCCAAAATGAAAATACAACTTTTAAAATAGTAATTCGAACATTCATAGTTGATATTTGCAATGTGGGAAATATTGAAATTTCAGCCATGCAGTGCTTATTTTGATCTTTCAGAATATTTGCCACTGAAAACGATGAACCTAATTTACCCCGAGAGGTGAAAAGATACCGATTTTGTTTTGAAAACATTTCTTCACGATTCTTTGCCTGGTGTTGGCCGTGCCGTTAATTGTTGGGTAGGGCGTCCAGAGGGTTGCTGAGCAGGAGAGGTGGTGGTGAGTCGTAGATGGTTGTCGATATATTTAAATTCTTGGTGTTCGCTAAGTATCAATCGTACAGTCTTCATTTTAGTTTTATTTCAACTCCTGATGAGGAACAGTAATTGTACGTGAAAGTTTGAGCCCGCAGGGAGACGATGTGTTAGGTCCCGTTCCAACGGTCAGGTAGGCCTAAATTTTGTTGCAATAAAATGTTTTTTTTTGGTTTTGTTACGGCCCGTCTTTCTCGGTTCACTTATGTCCTTTTTTCCAGCACCTTTTTCTTTCTTCTTCAATTTTTTTTTATTTCAGAAACTTCTTTCAGTCTTACTGTTTATGAGCGTAAGTTGTGGGAGCACACGCTGTGCACTGATTCCCAGATTAGATTAGATTTTTTAACCGCAAGAAGTTCCAAAGAGAAGAAGGAAGAAGGCACCACTAGGCATGGAGATAAGAGAGCGCGTAATTTATGCATGAGGTGCACAGAAACAGTAAGTTCAAGAAAGAAATTCATGAAACAAGATGAAAGCTGAAAAAAGGAGCTGAAAAGCGGGACAGCAGTGAACTGAAGAATGATGGTCCTTAACATAACAAAAACATTTCATTTCAACAAAAAGAAGGCCTAACTCTTAACTCGAGACCTCACATATTCCCGCTGGGAGCGCTAATTCCCATTAATAGAATAGATGTGTCCCCGTTGCAGATTCTCTATCTTGCAATGCCATACTGAATGGTGCCATTCTCCTTCCTCGCTTCTGAACACCTTGTTATGGTTATCATTTACCACTGAGGTTGGGCAACTATGCACGAGGTACCTAAGGGCGAATGCGTAGCGTATGTGGGCGAGTGTTAGAACTCAGTGACGAACGAGGGTCGGAGGCGCACTAAAAGCATCATGGGTATCATGGAGATGCAGCTTCCTCCTACCCAATGGGAGGCCAGTTGGGAGATGGCCATTAAGAGAGCAACTCTATCGCGTCAATTTTAAAATAAAATAAAGGATGCTACAAGTGTTTTCTGTTTCAGGGAATTCGAGTGGATGCTCAGCTGAGCGCGCATTATTTAAACTTTTGTGATTTTGCGTTTCGTAACTCGAATTTTCTTTCATATTCAAAAAAGAAAATTTTACGTAAAGGCGTTTCGTAACTTGGATTATTCGTTAGTTCGGTTTTTCGTGAGGTGAGGCATGGCAGCAAATATATTCAAAAACTTCTTGGCTAATAATAATTCACAGTTATTACTTGCTTGGATGGTCCGTCTCTCTGTGACGCTCACAAGAACGCTCAATGACCGTATCTGTGATACGAGTTTCACCAGTGCACAAGTACAAGAATATTTTAATGGCGGGTACTGTTGGGATGGATATATTTGTTTGTCATCCACATCTGCAAGATTTATTTAATGGTGGGTACTGTTGGGATGGATATATTTGTTTGTCATCCTCATCTGCAAGATTTATTTAATGGCGGGTACTGTTGGGATGGATATATTTGTTTGTCATCCTCATCTGCAAGATTTATTTAATGGCGGGTACTGTTGGGATGGATATATTTGTTTGTCATCCTCATCTGCAAGATTTATTTAATGGCGGGTACTGTTGGGATGGATATATTTGTTTGTCATCCTCATCTGCAAGATATATTTAATGGCGGGTACTGTTGGGATGAATATATTTGTTTGTCATCCTCATCTGCAAGATTTATTTAATGGCGGGTACTGTTGGGATGGATATATTTGTTTGTCATCCACACCTGCAAGATTTATTTAATGGCGGGTACTGTTGGGATGGTTATATTTGTTTTTCATCCACATCTGCAAGATTTATTTAATGGCGGGTACTGTTGGGATGGATATATTTGTTCGTCATCCACATCTGCAGATTTATTTAATGGCGGGTACTGTTGGGATGGATATATTTGTTTGTCATCCACATCTGCAAGATTTATTTAATGGCGGGTACTGTTGGGATGGATATATTTGTTTGTCATCCACACCTGCAAGATTTATTTAATGGCGGGTACTGTTGGGATGGATATATTTGTTTGTCATCCACACCTGCAAGATTTATTTAATGGCGGGTACTGTTGGGATGGATATATTTGTTTTTCATCCACATCTGCAAGATTTATTTAATGGCGGGTACTGTTGGGATGGATATATTTGTTTGTCATCCACATCTGCAAGATTTATTTAATGGCGGGTACTGTTGGGATGGATATATTTGTTTGTCATCCACACCTGCAAGATTTATTTAATGGCGGGTACTGTTGGGATGGATATATTTGTTTGTCATCCACATCTGCAAGATTTATTTAATGGCGGGTACTGTTGGGATGGATATATTTGTTTGTCATCCACACCTGCAAGATTTATTTAATGGCGGGTACTGTTGGGATGGATATATTTGTTTTTCATCCACATCTGCAAGATTTATTTAATGGCGAGTACTGTTGGGATGGATATATTTGTTTGTCATCCACACCTGCAAGATTTATTTAATGGCGGGTACTGTTGGGATGGATATATTTGTTTTTCATCCACATCTGCAAGATTTATTTAATGGCGGGTACTGTTGGGATGGATATATTTGTTTGGCATCCACATCTGCAAGATTTATTTAATGGCGGGTACTGTTGGGATGGATATATTTGTTTGTCATCCACATCTGCAAGATTTATTTAATGGCGGGTACTATTGGGATGGATATATTTGTTTGGCATCCACATCTGCAAGATTTATTTAATGGCGGGTACTATTGGGATGGATATATTTGTTTGGCATCCACATCTGCAAGATTTATTTAATGGCGGCTACTGTTGGGATAGATGTATTTGTTTGGCATCCATGTCTTGAGACTTTTTAAAGAAAATTATCGAATCCCGTCGTTTTTGATGGGTCATCTACACTAGTAACATTTAATTTCTTCTGATATAAGTGTTACTTGAGAAGGTCACACTCTATCGCTCATGTTGCTGATACTTTACTTACTAATTTCATTACTATTTATTTACGATGCCACTAATGCTATTCACTCCATTATAGGAACCATTTACTTACTATTACTATTTTCATATTATTCCATTGACGAAAAAATAACAAGATTTTATAGGGTCAAAAATGACATCATGATATTTTTATAATTTTGTAGTTGATTATTATCAACTCAGCTAATTATGAGCATGGAGAGTATAATTTACATGCTATTATCGTAATATGCCAATTACGGGTGAATAACTATTTCTTTCAGGTTTAAAAATTACGCCATGCTGTACAAACGAACATTCATGGTATACACCATCACGTACACCACCACGTACACCACCACGTACACCACCACGTACACCACCACGTACACCACCACGTACACCACCACGTACACCACCACGTACACCATCGCGTACACCATCGCGTACACCATCACGTGCACCATCACGTACACCACCACGTACACCATCGCGTACACCATCACGTACACCATCACGTGCACCACCACGTACACCATCACGTACACCATCACGTACACCACCACGTACACCACCACGTACACCACCACGTACACCATCACGTACACCATCACGTACACCATCACGTACACCATCACGTACACCACCACGTACACCACCACGTACACCACCACGTACACCACCACGTACACCATCGCGTACACCATCGCGTACACCATCGCGTACACCATCACGTACACCACCACGTACACCATCGCGTACACCATCACGTACACCATCACGTGCACCACCACGTACACCACCACGTACACCATCACGTACACCACCACGTACACCACCACGTACACCACCACGTACACCATCGCGTACACCATCGCGTACACCATCGCGTACACCATCACGTACACCACCACGTACACCATCGCGTACACCATCGCGTACACCATCGCGTACACCATCACGTACACCACCACGTACACCACCACGTACACCACCACGTACACCACCACGTACACCATCGCGTACACCATCGCGTACACCATCGCGTACACCATCGCGTACACCACCACGTACACCACCACGTACACCACCACGTACACCACCACGTACACCACCACGTACACCACCACGTACACCACCACGTACACCATCGCGTACACCATCGCGTACACCACCACGTACACCACCACGTACACCACCACGTACACCACCACGTGCACCACCACGTACACCACCACGTACACCATCACGTACACCATCACGTACACCATCACGTGCACCACCACGTACACCACCACGTACACCACCACGTACACCACCACGTACACCACCACGTACACCACCACGTACACCATCGCGTACACCATCGCGTACACCATCGCGTACACCATCACGTACACCACCACGTACACCACCACGTACACCACCACGTACACCACCACGTACACCATCGCGTACACCATCGCGTACACCATCGCGTACACCATCGCGTACACCACCACGTACACCACCACGTACACCACCACGTACACCACCACGTACACCACCACGTACACCACCACGTACACCACCACGTACACCATCGCGTACACCATCGCGTACACCATCGCGTACACCACCACGTACACCATCGCGTACACCATCGCGTACACCATCGCGTACACCATCGCGTACACCATCACGTACACCATCACGGTACCGTGCAGAATGAAAGCGCAGGAGAATGAAACAACTCACAATAGTTTATCAAAATCAATAAGTCTTGCGTAGTATTTCTTTGAAATCAAGATATCTTGACATAGAAGACGACATAATAAAGATGGAAAAATAAGCCTTCTCTGAAGAGAACCACACGTTGCTACGAGAACGGGATGAACTGCGCGGAACCATTTCTTTGTTAACAATAACTTCTGTTTCCTGTCGTACTAGAAACATGTGTTGATTTGGTACCGGTATTACATGACTATGTCGATGTGGTGTTTACTGGGGTGGCATGACGGTATGGATTTATGCCTGTCCGATGTTGGGATTCCATGACTATGTCGATGTGGTGTTTACTGGGATGGCATGACGGTATGGATTTGCGCTAATTTCATGTCAATGACTCTATGTCGATTTGGGGTTTACTGGGGTGGCACGTCGGTATGGATTTATGCCAGTCCGATGTTGGGATTCCATGACTATGTCGATGTGGTGTTTACTGGGATGGCATGACGGTATGGATTTGCGCTAATTTCATGTCAATGACTCTATGTTGATTTGATGTTCACTGGGATGGCATGGGATGGATTTATGCAAATTTGATATTGGCATAGCATAACTATGCCGAGATGTTTACTGGGATGACTTGGTATGGATTTAAGCCGATTTGATGTTCGCATAGCATGACTCAACACAGACTTGATGCTTACTGTGGTAGCCTGGCTGTGTTGTTTTAATGCCCACTGGAATTGCCGAACTTCATTTCTGGCGCAAAATGACAAAAGACAAATAAAGCTTAAATGGTCCATAACAAAGGTCCTTCATACATGTATGATTTTAGTCGCCCTCTGCAGAAACTGTACCTGGGCGGCCAAAAATATAGATGCCCCGGCAAAAAACTCTTGACATGAACTGCACCAGGACCGGACGAGTGAAACTGTTCATTCGTGCGGCGCTAAGAAACTATTAAAAGTTCATTTTTTTGAAGTAAAAGAAAAAACTGCGCTAAGAAACGAATAAAAATTCATTTCTTTGAAGTAAAAGAAAAAACGGCGCCAAGAAATGAATAAAAGTTTATTTCTTTGAAATACAAGAAAAAATGGCGCTAAGAAATGAATAAAAATTCATTTCTGCGAAATAAAGGAAAAAACGCCAAGAAATGAATAAAAATTAATTTCTTTATAGTCAAAGAAAAACGGCATCTAGAAATGAGCACAAGTCAATTTATTTGATATAAAAGAAAAAACGGCGCTAAGAAGTAAATACACCCAAACTTTGTGGCACTCGTAAAGGATTCTGGAACTCATTTCGAAAATGCGTTGGTATGGTGAAGATTTAACGCAAAAAGCCATCAGGTTAGGCTCAACCCGTGAGATCAGCTAGAAATTCAACGTTGAAGATGATGGAGTTCGGGTAATCAATTCAAAATGTGGTGAGCTTAGCAGATTTAAATGGAATTGTATTCAACTCGGGTGATGGTCGGGAAAATGGAATTGGTATTAGCTCCAAAGATGATTTAGTCGTTGATTTGACTGGAGTTTGATGGAGGTAAAAGTATAACTTAGACATTCAGGATGTGACTGAAGAATTGAAGTTGGGTATTTGCCAGTTTATCGTGGATGACCATCTGTCTCATTCGTTAGTGACGCGAATTATTGCGACAGTGTCACGTGTGCACGTAATTCTGTGACTACGTTTAAATTTTTTTAACGTACAATAAACTTTTAATTCCGAAATCAACCCACGAATTTATACGACGGTGTCACGTCTGTACATAATTCTGTGAAAACTTTCAAAATTTTCTTCCTTTTTAACATTCACTAAAATTTTATTTTCGAAATTGAAACTTTAGACAATGGAAACAGCACCATCTTACTCTAAACTGCAACGTCACTGTCTGGGAACATGCACGGATGTGTCAGAAATAACCCCAAATCAACCACCGTCCTTCATGAAGGACGTTAGAAAAGCTCTCACATCGTTCTTATTTTATGAATGTTACGATAAAACGCTCACTTTTTATAGGTTTCATTTATGATGATTCAGGAAAAATTACCGTAATATTTCGTTCAAGACCCCAAAAATTAGTCACTATAGTTGACAGAAAACTGGCATAAGGCGATATTCCCATTACCGTAATATTTTGTTCAAGACCCCAAAAAAATGGTCGCTATAGTTGACAGAAAACTGGCAAAAGGCGATATTCCCATTACCGTAATATTTCGTTCAAGACCCCAAAAATTAGTCACTATAGTTGACAGAAAACTGGCAAAAGGCGATATTCCCATTACCGTAATATTTCGTTCAAGACCCCAAAAATTAGTCACTATAGTTGACAGAAAACTGGCAAAAGGCGATATTCCCATTACCGTAATATTTCGTTCAAGACCCCAAAAATTAGTCACTATAGTTGACAGAAAATTGGCATAAGGCGATATTCCCATTACCGTAATATTTCGTTCAAGACCCCAAAAATTAGTCACTATAGTTGACACAAAACTGGCATAAGGCGATATTCCCATTACCGTAATATTTCGTTCAAGACCCCAAAAATTAGTCACTATAGTTGACAGAAAACTGGCATAAGGCGATATTCCCATTACCGTAATATTTCGTTCAAGACCCCAAAAATTAGTCACTATAGTTGACACAAAACTGGCATAAGGCGATATTCCCATTACCGTAATATTTCGTTCAAGACCCCAAAAATTAGTCACTATAGTTGACAGAAAACTGGCATAAGGCGATATTCCCATTACCGTAATATTTCGTTCAAGACCCCAAAAATTAGTCACTATAGTTGACACAAAACTGGCATAAGGCGATATTCCCATTAGCTGTTGGACGTCCATTTCACCTTTAGTGAATTACTTAGATGAATTTTAGATTATTCCCACCACCCATAAAAACAACGAAGACGAAACAGCGGCACACTTCACCTCGTAAAGCGAAGAAACATAAACAACATCGAGGAGATTTTGTGCGAGAAGGTGGCTGCCTAAGACAAAAAATACAAAGACTTCCACAAAGCAGCAAAGCAAGTAGGCGTTTCTAAATAGATTAAAGCGATTTTATTCGACTGCAAAGCTGCCTCTAGAAGTACTGAGAATCTCAGGCTATGATGTTAATCATGCCATTTAGGAAACACTGGGCGAAGTAAGCACCATTCTGGGGCCCGACGTTTACGGAATTTACGTCGTCTTAGCGGTATAGCTGGTAGCGTAAGTTTTGAGAGTATTTAGCTACGTTTGTAATGTTGTATGGATTTTGTTAAGTGCTGCAGTACGTAGCGTAGCCAAGTGGGAGAACTTACGCTACCAGCTGTAGCGTTGAGATGACCTAACTTATTTGAAATTACGGCCTCGGCTCAATTAAAAATGCTACGTCGTTCAGTTGAAAACGTATCTTCTTTTTAACCGGACATTCGTCGGTTCAGTTGAAAACGCAAAACGTTGGAGCTTTACAACATTTCAATAACTCCATCAAAAGTAATATTTATATCTTCAACACACATTTGAGTTTGCCGTTTGTTACGTATGGCGCCTTAAAAATAGGAATTTTTAATCTTCAACTAGCTGTGCACCTGAGTTTGAGGAAACGGGCGAGTTGACGTCTGACAAATCTACAGGGTAGATCTCTGCACATTGATGTTAACATTAGGTCATTCCTCATTCATTACTGAAGAAGGACTATAATAACCCATTAGCTCCTGGTAAATTTGCGTCTTGATTTTGAAAACATTCCTCCATATTGGGGAGAACACCCATGGGAAAATCTGTGGGCCTAGATGTTAACAATAAGCCATTCCTCCATTAGTGAGAGTACCACCGGGTAGATTTGTGCGTCTTGACACATTTCTTCTTGATAAGGTGATGTTAAAAACAGATCGTCTTAGTGAGGAGAGCATCACAGTGAATATCTCTGCACTTTTATGGTGTGTGATGATGATGTGGACCGGGAACAAAGCATCCGCTACTATACTAGAACCAACAATTTGTGCAAGTTCAAATTCACTTGGCTCAAACATAACAAACGCTCAACCATGCTGCCCAAAACGTTGTTCTGACAAAGACTGACACTTGAAGTTTATTGATGACATTTTAAAGATGGCGATCGTAGAGATATACAAAAGCCCTCCCACAGTCTTACGTGGATTCAACATTTACGTTCAAGCAGAAATTTTTTGTAGTGTTTCCATATTCATTTCTCAACGCTTGTAGAGTTTGATAAATTTATTTCTATGTTCACTGATACCTGCCAAGCAAACCTGATAGCTATGAGGGATGATTTTGGATGATTTTGAGATCGTAAACTTTTGATGATGTCTAGGATGGAGAAGTTTTTGTGTACATGTCTTTCTTACTGACAACATCCGGTGTGAAAACAATTAACGGGAAAAACTAAATACTCTCTCTAGAGAACCAAACATAGATTATTCAACAGGAGCAGCCAAATACCTCAATTTCGGAATTAAGAAAAATCGATATAAAACTAATGGACATGGAAAGGGCAATAGTTGAATCGACAAGACAGCAATTTGAAACAGAAATGATATAGAAAATTAAAATATTTCAAGTTGACGTTTAGATAATCTAATGTAAATTTAATGAATATATATTTCAAGTTTACACGAAGACAATGTAGTGAAAAAACTAACCCGAAAATTTATTAATATATCAAATTTGCAATTTTTCCTACAATTGCCGTACAGAAGCAAGTCTTAAAATATCTACCCTTTTCTATCCGTATTGAAGGTGACAAGAATGGCTTCATAAATTTCCAGTTCGTTTTAACAATCGTAAAATAAAGAAGTTGAACAAAACATGGCTGACAATTCTATAGTCAATTAATTGTTATTCTTCACACTTCATCTCCGAGGTACACATAATCTTAAAAAATCAGCTGTTATGGATAATAATTTACACAAATTGTTAACATGAATCAAGCATTGAATGAATAACATGGACTAACTTCAACTTATATAGAATAAGGCTTTCATAAAATGGTGTTTAAATCGAGGATCGATTGTCCATTTCACGTTTGTAGTAGATATTAGCAGAGCCATTCTGTGGCGAAACATAAACAAATTTTTTCACATAATTTTTTTTTCACGATGTCTGTTACGGAAGAGTGCCTTAGATACTGTAACTCATAGCTGTGGTTTATTATAATTTGATTATGTTTGCATAGGATGTACAGTTAAAAATGAATGTATATTTTTTAATCATTCAAAGATGACTTGTACAATAAAGTGGTCGTGTCGTGTTCGCCTTAACTTCTTCGCACTGCACGTTGTGTTCAGTGAGGTGTGGATGTAGCGGTGAATGCAATGAATGAAGGCAGCGATGAAGGTTGAAGTAGATTCTAACACCATTGTTAGTTAAAAAGGAATGAAGGCTGAAATGGATAAACGCAGCATTGCATGAATACAGTAATGAATGATTAAAAATGAATGCAGGCTGAAATGGATGAACGCAGCATTGCATGAATTCAGCTATGGATAACGCAACATTGCATGAATACAGTAATGGATGAACGCAGCATTGCATGAGTGCAGTAATGGATGAACGCAGCATTGCATGAGTACAGTAATGGATGAACGCAGCATTGCATGAATACAGCAATAGATGAACGCAGCATTGCATGAGTACAGTAATGGATGAACGCCGCATTGCATGAATACATTAATGGATGAACGCAGCATTGCATGAATACAGCAATGGATGAAAGCAGCATTGCATGAATATAGTCATGGATGAACACAGTCATGATTTGAAGCAGAATCAAACTCATGCAAGGATGAGTTGTTGGAAAATTAAGCTAGCAAATACATTTCTAGACATAGCACACAACAAATATCCTGCTGAAGATCGAATTACACAGCAATTGGTCAACAAAGCATTTGCATTTACTTAGAGCAGAAATATATTAGGTTGAAGGAGAAATATATTAATTCATGATTTTTCGTTCCACACATCAACTTTAGTCGTAACTGCTACTCTAGTGGCGCTGTTCATGCCTTTTTTTTATCAGTGGCACAAGAGAGAGACGAAGTTTTTCCTTGGCGAACTGGACAGTGCAAAGTATAAATCTTCAATCATAAATATATGTATATATATATATAGAAATATATGGGAATGAGGTACGAGTGTGCGCATTCTACCAAAAATGTTCACTCTGAAAATAAGGTCGTGGAAGATTGAAATGGAAATCTTCAACAGCATTGAAGATTGAAATGGAAATTTGGCACTACTAATCAAACGGAAGCTTTTTGTCAGATATAGGTAACTTTTCATTTGGCTTGCGACGTCTTCACACGAATGTATAACTGTTAAAATCTACTGCAGTCGCACCTGTCTGATAACTTTCAAGTTAAATTTTCCTCAATGTTTCGGTCTCTGACGCCCACAAAGTTCATCCGCCTAAATCTCTCATGGATACAATGAATTTACTTGATAAATGTTTGCATTGAGGTCTTAATACTTTGACTGCGGCGGGTGAAACGGGAATCTAATGTTTCAACTTAAGTTTAAAGCCAATTGTAGTAAGCAATGTTGAAAATAGTAAGCATTAGCTGAATCGGGCAATAGCTGAATCTAGTTTTTATTGAGTATTAATGAAATTTTAGTTTGTGACTACTGGTGGTCAGCAGTATCATGAGAAGTCCCTTAGTGACTACCAATGGCTCAGGTCGCAGTCAAAGTGCTAAGAAGATCCAATATGATAACAGTAGACAAGAGAACGAGTGATACATAGGATTTCGGACACCGGCCCGTGGCACAACGTAGACAACGTGTTAGAGTAAAAAACGCATTTTTTTTTAAATATTGTCATACATTCAGAGAAAACTCATTCATTCCACTAGCACAAATGACCAAAAACAACCATCCAACTTCAAATTTTTCTTTGTGGGGAGTTAAGTTTTTGGGAATTGAAAACTAAACCATTTAAACCCGAAAAAACATTTGAGAAAACTAATATTAAAAAACTATATCGACCCAAACAGAGCTTTGAATTTCTAGCTTTGAATTTCTTTCAGTTTCGAGGTAGATTTTTTACGGGATAGCTAGATTTTAATGGTGAAAATTGATGTATGAAGACAAAAACTCAACAGCAACTGATACAAGCACATCTTTGTATCTTCCATTTCAAAGAAGTCTGGAGCTTGGGGACCAAACTCCGTAAACTACAACGGTGTGCTCGTGCAACCAATGATTTGTCATCAGACATTGTCAAATTGAAACAGTCGTTGCAGACGGTCGGCTATTTTACAAACTACCGTTTGCGATTCTTAATTTAATTTAAATGCTAATATTTATCTATCTTAAAAACTTTGATGATTTACAAAAAATTTTGCATGGACATATAACAATTACATGTTTAATTACACTACAACGATGCTGGTTAAAATAATTTTCGCACACCTGATGTCAACACTAGACAAGTTTTTCAGGCATGTGTACATAAACAGCCAGATCTTTCAGGCCTGTGTACATAAACAGCCAGATCTTTCAGGCCTGTGTACATAAACAGCCAGATCTTTCAGGCGTGCGTACATAAACAGCCAGATCTTTCAGGCGAGCGTACATAAACAGATAGATCTTTCAGGCTTGCGTTCATAAAAAGCCAGATCTTTCAGGCGTGTGTACATAGACAGCCAGATCTTTCAGGCGTGTGTACATAGACAGCCAGATCTTTCAGGCGTGTGTTCATGAACAGCCAAATCATTCAAGCGTTCCCGCTAGAACAGACAGAGCAAACAGGCAGGTGTACATAAACGGGTAGTAGACCTTAAAGGCGTGTGAACTTGAACAAGCAAGTCTTAAAGGCGTGTGAGTATAAACAGTTAAATCAAATGGGCCCATCTAAGTGGACCTTACAGACCTTAAAACCAACTGAGTGGACCGTACAGGCCTTAGAGCCAACTGAGTGGACCGTACAGGCCTTAGAGCCAACTGAGTGGACCGTACAGGCCTTAGAACCAATGTCAATTTCCAACAAGCGTTCACATAGGAAAATTCGTGAACCGTTTCTTGGTCGGTTGCCTGAACCAATCTGCAGTTGCAGGGTGCTACCGGTTCTCTGAGGTTCTTAGATCCTTTGAAGAAAACGACCAGTTCACTGGTGAAATTTCAAAACTCACGAGATTGAGAAGAACTGTCGAATTTGTTTCTTGAGGTATAAGGGAGTCATCAAGTTAACTTTTTGAAATAGTTGATGACCTCAAAATTTATAGTGATGAACTAAAAAGAACTTGAAAAGTTGCTGATGAGTTCCTGAAAATTACATAAAAAATTTCTACAGAACTTCTGACAAAGACTTGAAGAGTACAGGGGAAGTTCTTGATAAGATTATGAAGAGTTCCAGTTGAGTTCCTAGAGAGAGCCTCAAGAGTTCCTGAAAAGAAGCGGAAGAGTTCCTCAACAGATCCTAAAGAAATCCTATGAAAATCCTGAAGACCTGGAGAGTTCCCATTAAGATCCTGAAAAGTCTTATAAAGATCCTGAAAAAACCCTGGATAGTTCCTATGAAGATCCTTAGGAAGACCTGGATAGTTCTAATAAAGATCCTGAAAGGAACCTGCAGAGTACCTATGAAGATCCTCGAGAGAACTTTAAGAGCTCCTGACAAGACCTAGCAGAGTTCCTACAAAGATCCTGAAGAAGACCTTGATAGTTCCTTTACAGATCCTGAAGAGGACCTGGAGGGGTCCTATAAAGATCCTGAAGAGTTCCTATAAAGATTCTGAAGAGGACCTAGAGTTTCCCTGACGGAGGGACGGCAAGGACGCAAGCGGCAGCAGGGACGGCAGAAGCAGGATAGCTCAGCAGGCGCTACAAGGGTGCAATATCACTAAAACATTTCAAGTACATCACTTCAGAGCACAAGCTCAGAAGCAAAGCGGCAACTTAATTGCATTTACGTGGCCATTGCATTTACTTCACTGTTTAACCATCCGTTGTGCCTGAAAATCGCGAAGGTAAACTTAATTGATAGGCGAAAAATTTTGGCTTCCTCACGACACACAGATGATAGTGCACAAGTGCAAGAACAGTGCTTCAGTGTAAATCTGCTAAAAATGCACACCACTCTCAACGTTCTATTTATCCTACCATGTTCTTTTTAAAAAAATTGTATACCTAATAAAATTTTGTTTTTAAGTCGATGCTTGCCATAGATGTGGCTAAATCTGGAGGTATGTGGTTTAGCACGTGTGACTGCTAATGATGGATGTTCACATCCAGTCGCTGAAAGTAGTCACCATGTGGTCAGAGGTAGACAGCATGTGCCTAAAAGTAGACACCATGTTACCAAAAGTAGACAAGTTTCCATAGATAGAAACTGTCGTCAGAGGTAGACGCCAGTCGCCAGAGGCACGGACCAACATCACGGAACTAACTAAAATACTGGTGCTACAAATTAACAAAAATATTGTTGATGCATTCTCCCATGTCAATAGAATAATATCTTATGAGACCCCAGTGTACACCCATTTTACAGTGTACTCGAATTCAACACATTCCATTCAGTGCACATCTTATCACCTTGCTATGCACAACATGAGAATCGAACTACATTTGAATATGTTAAAAAAAACTATAAATTTGGTTGCTTACTACAGAACCCCCGGCGTCATCCGCACATAAAACGTTGAAAAAATGCACATAAAATATTGAATTCCACATCATGTGATATTTTTAAAAATGGAAACATTTTTGGTTCACCAGAGTCATACTGCGCAGATCAGTTCTGCACAAATGTAGTGAGTGAAGAGACATCTTACGTTCAAATGAGGCCTCTAGAATCATACGCTACCAAGCGCCATGTAAAGCAAAAACGACTCATGCACGGATACCAATGTCATCCCCACGACTTCCTTATCCCAAGAAGATCGACTCATCCCCAAACCTTTCTCCGTGTGGAGAGTGAACCGTAGAGACAGAGAGGTTGTCGCAGAAGCCCAAACGAATTTTTCTTTTAATTTCTGAGAGACGATTTTCAAATTCGTCAAACTCTGAACTAGGTTTTCGAGTCCTGTATCTCTTTCTATAAGATTTTGACTGGCCAACCGGTAAGTCAAAATACGCTGTTCAAATTCAACAAAATCTGAAGCTATTTTCTGATATTTTTTATAAAGCTACGCTCGGCACAGCATTTTCCTAAGAGCTTCACGTAAGTACTCATAGTTAACTGAGTAAGCGAGGTAAGCGGTGAATGTGGAGGCACGTGCATTTGGTTACGTGCGCCTGCCTTCTTTAAATATTTTAATTTAACATTAACACTATTGAGATACAAATATGGTAGGTCAAATCATATCGGCACATCTTTTGGCTGAAATGAAAGTGGCATGTCACTTAGCATGGCAACTTATTTTGCAATTACGGTTCCAAGTTAGCATAATCCTCGTGACATGGCAGAACTCAGCACATCATAATATATTAAGACATAATTCTCACCACAGGTCAGGACATATGGCACATCATTGGATATCGTCATTAAATTGACACGTGTAAACTCCGGTGATATAAACTCTGATGATAGATGTAGTACACCCTCAGGTCGTTGATGCAAACCCCTAGGAGAATTTGAAGAAATAGTACACTATATTAAATTGACATGTGAAAACTTTGGTGATACAAACTCTGATGATAGATGTAGTATACCATCAGGTTGTTGATACAAACCGCTGGAAGAATTTGAAAAAAATATTACATTGAAGAAGTCAATTGGCATAGATATTCTGACATACTGAAGAACAAATAGTCCACACTAGGGACAATTAGTCGGTACAAGTCTTATGTTTGGTCAAAAAAAGTTTTACGTTATAAAACGATCCATTGATACAAGTCCTTTGACATATCTGGATAAGTGATCCGAATAAAATAACAGCTGGTTTTATCGCCACACAAGACCAGAAAGATGACTGGTCCACGCAATACACATAACACCTTCAGCCAAGTCACCGTATACGATTTCAGTAAAATAACGTTCATATAATACGCATAACACCTTCAAACAAGTCACCCTATGGCAGGTCAGCAAAATAACTGGTCCACATAATTCACATAACACCTTCAAACAAGTCACCCTATGCCATTTCAGAAAGACTACTGGCCCACACAATACACATAAAACCTTTAGCCAAGTCAAAATATGCCAGGTCAGCAAATTAACAGGTCAACACAATACACATATCTTCAGCCAAATCATCTTATGCCATCGCAGCAAAATAACAGGTCTACATAATACACAACACCTTCAGCCAAGTCACAGAGCGCGTTAAGTAAGGGACGGAAGCTAGGCAATCGAAGGCTAAGAAGCTCAACATTATCCAACATTACCAACTGAGCATGGAAGCATGAAAGCACCGTGGACCTAATCTCGTTTTATCGAGGATATCTCACTTAACACTCTGACCGCAACGTGCGCCACCGGTGGCCACAGAGGGACTTCCATGATGCTGCTGACCGACCAGTAGTCACACACTCAATTTTAAGAAATACCCAATTAAAACTAAATAAGGGCATGATCCAGTTATTGTGTGCTATTTCTAAATTTGCTTATTACCATTGAATTTAAATTTGAGTGGGATATTGAATTTCAGTTTTACCAATTGCGGTCAAAGTGTTAATGTCCTTTGTGGCAACGCGATGACAACTGAGGCTAACTAGAGTTCATTATGAGAGACACCTAAACTCATGTCTATTTTTCATTACGAAATCTACACTTGAGCTAGATGAGTACTTGTTGAGTGCATTTCTATGTCCTGATTAGATATACATCGGTTGACTCCATCCATACATGGAAACTAGATTTTTGAGTCCTGGATCTCTTTTTAGATGTTAACTGGCCAACAGGTTAGTTAAATAACCCCTGTACACGAGTAGAAGTCAGCTATAGGAAGATAACACGGAACCGAGTCATAGACTCGCCACTCGAACTAAATGTTTCTAGTTCGAAACGAAGCTGTGTGAAAGACATCCGAACATTCATTCTTTATCCAAAACGGAAATAAGTACATCCTTGTGAGTGAAATACATTGATTTACTTCGACGATGAAGTATTTTAAATTTTATCAGGGTTTCATCAAGGAACTAGTCTCTTTGAGTATTTTTTGCCTTTGTTGAAGCGATATGGAACAATTAAGTTTTGTAGCAGCTGATATTAATCAAACATTTTATAGTATATATTTTTGATTCTGTGCATTGACATCTGGATTTTTCTGAGGCCACAGCCATAGTTTGGCAACTTATTTTTTCTTCATTACTCGCTGTTCAGCAATGCTATTTTTTCACAAATAAAATAGTTGCTGAGCTCGTTATCTAATAAGGAGGGTGTGAAATGCAAGCACACTGAATAGAAGGGTTTTCGCATACCCAGTCTTACCAGCTTTCTCCGTTTCCACAACCTACTCAGACAAATGCATCGCGCAAGTGCGGAAAAATTAAATTCGGTCTTTTCGTTTAATGCTCTGCCATTGCGCCATGAAGATTTACATGTATCTGAAGCGGCTAAAAAGAGCACTAGGGTTTCAGAAGTAACCACCTTGGGGCTGAAAGTAGCTATCGTGTTGCAAGGTGATGATATTCCAGCCTGGAATTTTTTCATAAATTCGGGTGCAGGCTTGTGCGTGAAGCTGAACATACAATCACAAAGAGTCCCTACCTCTCAGAACACACAGCTCGCTTCGCTTTAACAAAGTTCTCAAACTAAGACTACAGTACAGCAACAATGTAAGAAAGTAATGAATACAATCTCTAGAAAACTTGTGAAGAAATAGGAAAGCATCTGGGCACTTCCGGAGAACGGAAGCACTGCGGCGGATCATGATAAGATGATATGGAGAATAACAAGCTTATTTTCGTACGAAAAGTACAAGCAATAGAGTCAGAAAACTCGTCGAAAGATGACGCGTTTCATCTTGGTATTTATTTGCGCCGGCACTCACAGGGAAAAAAATAATCGTGCGTTCAACAAATGAGCCTGTGCGATGAACTCTCTTAAACACGTACGATATTTCACTATGTGAACGTCCTAAATTAAGCTTCGTAGTGACGAGGTATAATAAGAATAATAATTAGAAAAGTATTGGCCCGCAATAAGTATTTAACAACAGTTGATAGAATATACACAAATATTCATCTTAACTAATAAGGTTTGGTTCGCTAGTCAAGCAAGCAGTATGGGAGATCGGGAAAAGCACATGTATATATATATTATATATAAAATAAAAACGAGAACCAACGTACATATATACATATTTATTTATTTATTTTAATGGCAAACGTTTCGGAATGTTTCAATTCCATCTTCAGTGCTGAAAAACATTCAAAAAGGTCAAAAAGATCAAAAAACTCAAAATACAGATAGTTCATACATGTTGAAAATAATTTTTTTATAGCAAACAAACATCTATTAAACTTTAATCCTAATGATGATTCAACTACAGTAAAAACGATCATTCACATCGGCTCATTCACCCACCATTTTACCAGTACATACATTCATACATTTACACATGGGAACCTAACAAACAGACGCGCGCAAATACACTCCACATACATACATACACACATACAGAAATGTCAGTAGATTGACGCAATGTTCAGTTTCACGGCACTCAAGTCTTTATTTAAGTCAGGTTTATGAGTAGATATGAACAAAGATTCTAAAATGCGAAGATCTTGTTCGTTGTTGGTGGTACACAGAGTGGAGAAATTTTTTGTTCTGAAAGGATGATTAAATTGTTGACAATGATCTCTGATTGCTGAATGAGAAGGAGAAGAAAGTATGCGATCGGTTCTATGGGAAATTCCTGAATGTTGGCTGTGTCTAATAAATTGTTGAAGTTTAGTACTACCAACACAAGTCTGCATGCAGCAGTCACACTTATAAAAATAAACGCATCCACTCCACAGGCACTCCTCCAGAGGTTCTTTCCTCCTAAAATATGAACCGATTTTAAAACTATTTCTATGAAAGACCCTGACGTCAACTGAAGTGAAAAACCGACTAACCAGAGCTACAACTTCTTTTCAGCTCCGAGTTCAGAACAAAAAATTTCTCCACTCTGTGTACCACCAACAACGAACAAGATCTTCGCATTTTAGAATCTTTGTTCATATCTACTCATAAACCTGACTTGAATAAAGACTTGAGTGCCTGCCGTGAAACTGAACATTGCGTCAATCTACTGACATATTTCTGTATGTATGTATGTGGAGTGTATTTGCGCGCGTCTGTTTGTTAGGTTCCCATGTGTAAATGTATGAATGTATGTACTGGTAAATGGTGGGTGAATGAGCCGATGAGAATGATCGTTTTTACTGTAGTTGAATCATCAGTAGGATTAAAGTTTTATAGATGTTCGTTTGCTATAAAAAAATTTATTTTTAACATGTATGAACTTTCTGTATTTTGAGTTTTTTGATCTTTTTGACCTTTTTGAATGTTTTTCAGCACTGAAGATGGAATTGAAACATTCCGAAACGTTTGCCATTAAAATAAATAAATAAATATGTATATATGTACGTTGGTTCTCTTTTTTATCTTACGCGCGAGATTCCCTAAGAATCGACCTATTGGAAATATATATTATATATAACATACACTAGCAAATGGGCTCGATGCTTCAACGCGCCATCGTGCGTTGTCATTTGAACATTCACTGAAGTGTTTTATTTGAGAGGGTTCAATAAAATGATGAAATACACAAAATGTGAGTTTGCTTTTAAAAGGCAACGCTGCTTGGGACTGAGAGAACGCGTACGCCTGTGCTTGGATTTGAACTGTTGCTGGGTTTCCTTGATTGAATTGTGAATTAAATTTGAGTTGATTTGAGATATGAGTTGTCAATGTATTTTTGTGGATAAATTCTCTTAAATTAAATGTTATCCTGGTTCATTACGAATATGTGCATTTTTGAAATTTAGTTGGGTTCCCCTTGAGAAAGCGTGCATTTTGAAATTTAGTTGGATTCCCATTGAGAATACGTGCATTATCGAAATTTTGAGAGATGCCCTTTCCAGTATGTTTCCATTTGTGAAAATAGCAATATTTCCTTTGAAAAACCTGTGCATTTTAATAACTCTTAACAAATCTCGTCCTTATCTCTTAAAAAATCTCATGACAAATCTCTGTCGCAGTCAAGTTTTATTGGGCAGTTCGAGTTCCATTTTTTCAACATTAAATGTCTTAGTGAATTGAATATCGGAAAAATTTTCAGTTATTCAATTCAAAAAATCCTTATAACACAAGAAATAAGATTTAATTCTTAAATTTCATAGAGAAGTGAGAATCGCACTATATTTTACGTACATCAGATGTGGGCTTACCTTCTTAGACAACTTACAAGTGTTTTACCGTGAGGCAAAACGCTCTAGAATGACAGTTCAACCTTCAGGCAAAATGTTCCAGGATAACTGCTTTACCCTGAGGCATAACGCTCCAGAATAACAGTTCCATCGTAAGGCATAACGCTCCAGAATAGCAGTTCCATCGTGAGACATAACGCCCCAGAATATCAGTTCCATCGTGAGGCATAACGCCCCAGAATGACAGTTTTACCCTGAAGCAAAACGTTCCAGAATAACAGCTTTACTCTGAGGTAAAATGTTCCAGAATAACAGCTTTACCCTGAGGCAAAATGTTCCAGAATAACAGCTTTACCCTGAGGCAAAATGTTCCAGAATAACAGCTTTACTCTGAGGCAAAATGTCCCAGAATAACAGCTTTACCCTGAGGCAAAATGTTCATGAATAACAGCTTTACCCTGAGGTAAAATGTTCCAGAATAACAGCTTAACTCCGAGGCAAAATGTCCCAGAATAACAGCTTTACCCTGAGGCAAAATGTTCCAGAATAACAGCTTTACTCTGAGGCAAAATGTCCCAGAATAACAGCTTTACCCTGAGGCAAAATGTCCCAGAATAACAGCTTTACCCTGAGACAGCTTTACCCTGAGGCAAAATGTTCCAGAATAACAGCTTTACCCTGAGGCAAAATGTTCCAGAATAACAGCTTTACTCTGAGGCAAAATGTCCCAGAATAACAGCTTTACCCTGGGGCAAAATGTTCCAGAATAACAGCTTTACCCTGAGGCAAAATGTCCCTGAATGACAGCTTTACCCTGAGGCAAAATGTCCCAGAATAACAGCTTTACCCTGAGGCAAAATGTCCCAGAATAACAGCTTTACCCTGAGGCAAAATGTCCCAGAATAACAGCTTTACCCTGAGGCAAAATGTTCCAGAATAACAGCTTTACTCTGAGGCAAAATGTCCCAGAATAACAGCTTTACTCTGAGGCAAAATGTCCCAGAATAACAGCTTTACCCTGAGGCAAAATGTTCCAGAATAACAGCTTTACCCTAAGGCAAAATGTTCCAGAATAACAGCTCTACCCTGAGGTAAAACGCTCAGAAAAGCTGATTTTTCGTCGGCGTTGAAGACATTTGAATGTAAATGGACTTTGAACTTTGGTGTAACAATTTTCAGACGCGTGCCTCCAAGATAATATAAATTAATACGATTAGTATCACTTGAGTGACTATCAGGAATCACTTCCAACGAACAGTTTGTCTCGAACATAACCCACACTCAATATGTTATCTTTTTAAAGAACTTGATTTTCCGAAAAAGCGAAAAAGATTATTTAAAGTTGATTGATAATTCAATGATAATTTTGTTCTTCGGTAATCAAACCTGCAAACGTAGTGTAAATGCTCAGAGTAGCAGTTTTGACTAGAGTAAATAATGAATTTCCTTACGGGAGAAAATTTGTGGTGCTAAGTACCTATTAACTTACATACCTCTGTTGATACGTTCAAGCCACATGTCTAAAGTTTACATTCGTATTAAACATTTTTTATACAAACATATTAGACTTTGATCTGTTCAGTAAATTCCTTATTGCTCTTAAACCTTAAGAAATAAAGGCGCTGATTGCAGAAGCATTAGCTTAAAAAAAGCTCACTCAGTATACATGATCAAAAGACACAGCAACGAACAATCAATGTTTGTAATAGCGTGTAAATACGTTTAATTTTGCCCGCATTTGATTCAACTCCGAGTAATTCAGTTAATAATTGTAATAGCGTGTATATATGTTTAATATTGCCTGCGTCTGATTAACTCCAAGTAATTCAATTGATGTTTGTAATAGCGTGTATTTTTTAATTTTGTCCCCGTATGATTTGACCCTGCATAATTTGTGGCGTTAATACAAAAGTTACACTTTAGAACATCTAGATAAAATGTTGAATGTTACATGATTGCCTTGGCCAACATTTGAACGTGAGGTTCTCCCACCGTAAATGAAGAAACATGTGGACCAAAAAATATTGCGATGAATTGAACCACTTAATAAATTCACGGAGAAATTGAGGATTTAATGGAATTGAACCTGTGAGTAGATTCACGAATGAATTGATGGAATTGAACACATGAGAAAATTTCCTGAAGAATTGATTCAAATGAAATAGCCGAATGAACTCACTGAGCTACTATTTGTTCAAGATGAATCCAAACTTGAAATTTGCTAGGATCAAAAAATTGCTTACATGTTTTAATCGAATGAATGTTGCGTTTCCAGCAATATAGTAGAATTTAGGAAGCTAATCACTACTTGCGTGGATACGTATTTTGTTTGGCTTATCAATGTTCACTTCTATTCGTAGGTATGACATACAAGCTAAAGAAAATAAAATGATTGACGTCATTTAATGTCAGAATAAACGTCTATTCCAAATCATGGGGTTAAAGCTCATGCCAAATGATAGCATTCCCGTTTTTTTTAGATCACGAGACTTAATTTCATTAAAATTATAGGATTACTGTTCATGACAAATAGTACATTCATAGTCTTAGGGTTGCGATATTTGACATATCACAAGATAACATTCGTTTCAACTCAGAGAATCATTTTTAGTCCAAACCACATTTACACTCTTGCATTACGTAGATCATACGCGTACATCATAACTATTTATTTCCTTGAAGCAAATTTGTGTGGTTTCTTGCACAAAATCACCTACTTAGTGTAAAGCGACGCAAAATTTTCATGAAGCTTTGATCAAAAATTTACTACGGGTGTTAAAAGTACAAATGTGAAGCGAAATTGCTCCTTAGATTGGCCACAACGAGTGCAGCAGCATAATTCTATTATATACACGCACAGTTACGCAGCAATGTACAGCAGTCGTCGTCTCTAAGGGAGACGTGCGGCTATATTAAGCGTGATTGAAATGAGGCCTTCTGGAACCCACAATAGTTAACATAATTCAAAGTAATCTAAATATTGCGTTCTGGAACCCACAATAGTTTACATAATTCAAAGTAATCTAAAGATTGCGTTCTGGAACCCACAATAGTTTACATGATTCAAAGTAATCTAAATATTGCGTTCTGGAACCCACAATAGTTTACATAATTCAAAGTAATCTAAATATTTCGTTCTGGAACCCACAATAGTTTAGAAAACTCAAAGGAATCTAAAGATTGCGTTTTGGAACCCATAATGGCTTACAAAATGCAAAGCAATCTAAAGATTGCGTTCTGGAACCCGCAATAATTTACATAATTCAAAGTAATCTAAATATTGCGTTCTGGAAGCCACAATAGTTTACATAATTCAAAGAAATCTGAATATTGCGTTCTGGAACCCTCAATAGTTGACATTATTCAAAGTAATCCAATATTTCGTTCTGGAACACGCAATAGTTTACATAATCAAAGTAATCTAAATATTGCGTTCTAAAACCCGCAATAGTTCTCATAATTCAAAGTTATCTAAATATTTGAATCATAGGGAGCATTCAAAGTAATCAAAGTATTTGAATCATAGGGAGCATTCAAAGTAATCAAAGTATTTGAATCATAGGGAGCATTCAAAGTAATCAAAGTATTTGAATCATAGGGAGCATTCAAAGTAATCAAAGTATTTGAATCATAGGGAGCATTCAAAGTAATCTAGGTATATGAGTCAAAGTAAGCATTCAAAGTAATCCGAGTATTGAAATCAAAGGAAGCATTCAAAGTAATCTGAGTATTTGAATCAAATAGAGCCCTACCTGTTCAAGCGCAACTGACAGCTACTTTCCGTATAAAGCAAAGGTAGCAGGCGAGATGAAATTGGTGTACTTAATTCAAAGCATTCTCAGGTGCTTTCTCAAGCGGAACTAATCTTATTTTAGTAAAATTTAAACTTATGGTTCACTTGGTGATTGATGTTGTATTTCATCAATGAGTTTCTGTCTTTCAGATGAAAAATGAACCTTTTTCAGCGAGGATAGTGAAGTAAAGTTTTCACGTGTAATAATACATGATGATGCCGCATAAATGTTCAAACCTGACGCATTCAATATGCATATTATTTGTTCATAAAACTGCATTGTTTTCGCAAAACGATGAACTTTTCGTGGACGAAAAACCAGTTTGTGAAGACATTTTCTTCCACTATGTGTTCTAAAAATTTACTGCTGATGAAATCTACGCTAATCTCAAGTTTCTGTTCATCCATCGAAAAAATGATGTTATATACCCTAAGATAGGATTGCAACACCTCAAATAGTATTGGCATTTCAAATAATCTTCAAATGCAAGTTTCAGCAATATTGAAATAGTTATCAAAATCTTTAAGCACCCCAGGAATAGGATTGGTTTTATTATTGTGAACAAATCTTGCAACTAACAATTTTCAAATTCTTACCAACCTGCTTTAATTATAATAATATTTCCTGCAATAAACATCATGGTTATTTTTTCATGAACAACCTATTCATGTATCCAATGCCGCTAAGTTTATCATGAAAAGTTCTAAATGCCATTAAAGTACAAAGTATTCAAGTAATGACGTTATTTTTTCTTTAAGAAACGTTTGCAATTTCGTTTAAAAAACGCTTAAACTTTTACAATTTCATTCTAATTGTTAGCACAAAAGCATTTCATGTTAAAACTTTCTAGTGCACAGCATACAAAATTGTATAAGGGTCAATGAGAAATATAGAACTAAAACACCGTACAACCTAGTTTACTAGCTAAAAAGAGGAAACTTTTTACTATTTTCGTAGCATTTTGTGCGAGAAAATGTTCAATACATAAAATGTTCAATAAGAGGTTGAAAGATAGATTAATAATCATTATCAGCGACAGGATAAGCAGGAAATAGCCTTGGACTGCATTCTGATGTGGATTCTTCCAATCTAATTTGAATTCCCTAAATACCAGAAGCTGAAGCGTACTATAAAATCTTCAAATTTTCATAAGCACGAGTTTAAGAAGTAAAGAAACTTTGCTACTTTAAAGATAAGCGCTGAAACGATGTTTGTGCTGTACCTGTGCGCTTACTTGTGGCTGAAATGCCGGCTTTTTGCACTTTCCTTGCGTTTTATAATTGCATTTCAATGGGCTGGAAAATAAAGTTAGTATACATAAAGTACTTTGTGAAAAGCATACAGTTGCTGTCAGTTCTAGCTTTCGAACAGCGGGAAGTTTGGTTGATGATACCCACCCTTCAACTTATTTGCTGGGGTGCCAAATTCTATTTTCGTAAATATTCCTGAATTATATGACCTGTTCCGTGACTGACTGATACAACGCAAAAATTTGTAAAATTGAAACTATGTCCTTTCTGAAAAACAAAATTAAAATTCTATTAAATTTTTACCCTTTTTCTCTGAATCATTGTCATGTGATTACCACAGTGAAGAAATTCACTGTTCATATCCTTTTTGACAAAATCAATGGAATCAGACAATATTTCCCCTAATTTTTGGAAATGCTCTCCCATATTTTGGTCATATTCCCTCATATTTTGGTAATATTTTTCCATATTTTGGTCATATTCCCTCATCTTTTGGTAATATTTTTCCATATTTTGGTCATATTCCCTCATATTTTGGTAATATTTTTCCATATTTTGGTCATATTCCCTCATATTTTGGTAATATTTTTCCATATTTTTGGTAATATTCCCCACACTTTTGAATCGTCACACTAGGTAGCGTACACCAATTTGCAATTGGGAAATTACCTGCGAGAAACCTGTTTGCTTCTCCCTCCCAAGGTTGCCCCTCTAATTATGTTGATTTAGAAATAACACTTACGAAAAATGAAGTGAAAATTAGTTGTAGTAGCAAAAAGCTCCAGATTGCATCTATGGAAGGGTGAATTAAATTATTGATAATAATGCAATATCCGCTTTTGTCGAAAAACTGAAATTATGATCCACTTAAAAAATGAAGTTAATAGTTTATTGGACATTGCTTGATGATGATTATTTGTTTCAGGTATCATCCGTAAGAATTATGAAACTTTTTTGGAGTTCAAAATAAAGGCAGTTTATATATGAAAGGAACGTATTTTTGAATCTACATATATGGGGTTGGAACAAATGGTCTCTCCTACCCATGGTTTAAATACGTTTTAATTTCAATCTTGCATCAGTTATTCTTACCTACCCGACTAAAGTCGAAATCGGTTCGCGTCTCAGGCAATTTAAATAATTAAGAACACGCTCAGCTTAGAAAACTACACATCGTAATTGAAGAGAAATAGAAAAGCTTTTTTTGAAGCATAATATTGTAAAAAGATCTCAAAAACTTTGCCGCACTAGCATTCTTAAGACGTAGCAAAAATTTCTGTGGATCAGCTACCTTAGTTCGGTAAAAGCAAGTGTTCTTCATTCAACGGGGACATGTGATGCTTCCAATTTGCATCCATGTTTAGTGAAATCATTGCTTTGTTTGGGTTAATGTCTTGATTGTTTACGTTTGGGCTTATGTATTTTTCGTTTTTCGTTTGGGTTGATGTATTCGTTTTTTTAACCAACTTCAAAATGGATATGTTTCAAACTGCACTTTTGGTCAGAAGAAAACGATGCAGATGATGGATCAGTTGGTGGATAATTGTGACTCCCTCATTCATTTTATTTGTGCATCGTAAGAACGTACCGAAGATGTGATAACGTAATAGGCAACCAGTGTGTCGCTTGTGTAGATCTGCAAATCTAAAGACCTCAAAACGAATAGTGATATTGGTGTAGGTTTGGTAGATTTACTGAATGTTTAGACGAAAATATGCTGAGAGCAAATCCATAAGCCTCATACGCAAAAAAATTAACCTAGGTTTTAGGGAATCCCCAACCTTGCAGGCCTTGAAGATTGAGGAATCTGTGGATATGACCTCATTGATGAAGAAATGTGTAGATTTGGCCTTGAAGATAGAGAAATCTGTAGGTATGACCTTATAGATGAAGAAACCTGTAGATTTGAATGCACAGACATCAATAACCATGAACACATACTGCAAATATCACGGTCCCCCTGAGTGAGGGTAACGACGCTGCAGAGTGAGTACCCTCGCGTGCCCTCAGGCGTACCCTCACACAGGCTGAAGTAAGCGAGCAGGCATTTTCACTAGAGATTTCAATCACTTTGTACAATGCAGTCAGCACTTATAAAGATTGTCGCTTCGAGGCGTCCATCACTTAGTTTGTCCTCCGTGTTCTGTTCATCAATTTTTCAAAGGGTTCAAGCACTTCTACCTATTGCACTTTGGTCATTGGTCGTATCGTGCAGAACTGCTTTCATGCCACACACTCACAGAGGTTATGTTGATTTTCAATGCTGGTGCTACTTCTTCAAGTCAGTTTGAGTCACAAGATGTGTGGAAGATTCTGATGTTACTGGCAGTGTGCAAAAATGTGACTTTACACGTAATGAGTTAGCGGTTTCCATTTTCTAAACAACAGGAAAGTAGATGAGTATATCATTTGCTATCCTCAAATACAGACAGGTCTCGTGCTCTCAAAATTTTTTTTTGGATTTTCTGACCTGCCACTGGAGGTTTGAGTTGAGATTCCAAGTGGAATACCCGCAGGAATCCTCCAAATTTTTACAGATCTCGTACTCAGAAACTTTTTTGCAGGGTTTTCTGACCTGCCACTGAAGGTTTGAGTGTAAAATATCGGCGGGAAGCCTCCAAATTTTTTCTGGAACATTATTACTGTAGTCGTGCACGTGCATACTTCTGTTTTCCACTTGATGTCACTGCCTCCGGATCAGCAACGTAGGCAGAGCTTGTAATAAACGTGTGCAGAGCCAATCATGAACGCAGGTAACCTCATCTTTTCTTGAGCCAACTGTTTCACCCGACATACAAGTATCCGTGAGCTATAATATAACAGTTCGTAGCAGAGTCAAGGTGCCGTTAATTTTAGCAGCAACTTTCACCGACACCAACGCAACGAAACTTTTGGTTGACACCTTCGTTAGATCCGATTTAGGGAGAAAAACATGAGTACAAAAGTGTCTGGCAGTGAAGTGAGTGTCCAGACTGTCATACACTTTTTTAATTCATACACCTAGCAGCCCTCTGCAGACCACAACTGTCATACACTTTCCTCTTTCATACACCTGGCAGCCCTCTGTGGGTGGGAGTGTGGTTAGCTAGGGTGGGCTTGGAGGGTCCAGGAAGAGGTTCCAAACTATCAGGCGTGAAGGTAGTCGTCTGCTGCTGTAGTCCACTACTGCTGCTGTGGCCCCTGAGTAGTGAACTACCAGACGACCCCCCTCTCACCCCCATGGGGGCGCCTCCCCCCGACTGGTGGAAGGTGTGCATGTGGTGGGAGGAGCTGGTCTCGGCCGTAGAGCTCTCGCTGAGGACACGACCGTATCTGGGCCAGCCGTACCCGCTGATGACGGCTAACACGAGGGACACCACACCGCACGCACACCCGCACAGCTGCAACACAACCGTATTTTGAGGGAACGCACATGGTGTGTTCTGTTAATGCACTTTTGAACACATGCGTCAGTTGTGTTGCTTTATTATGCTCTAAACACATCCGTCAATAAATCTGTGAGAAATGTTATACATCATCTGAATTATCCATAACACGTAAACTTAAAATATATGTATATATGCACTGCGTGAATATGTAAAAATATACTATAACCGTTATGCATAAATATTTTTACGTTTCTAAAAACCTATAGTGTGAGAGTTTAGGAAACTTTGCTGTTTCTTAAGTCTAATTGCACTTTATTTTATGCTCTGATTTATCAAGCTACAGACAAACGTACGCCTGCACGTAACAGCACACAAATCTAGAGGCTAAACAGAGTTTTTCAAACTTCTGAGCCCTCCATTACTCCGTAAAATAAATCCGCCTGTTCATGTTGCGGTGCCCATCAAAAATCAATCGTCAAAGTTCACTATTTAGAAGAAAAAATCAGTTTGTTTGAGCACAGAACATGTGAAAAAATGGCTTTCGCAAATAGTAAAATACGATGAAGCAAAAATGGCTCATCGAGAGTCGGGTTTCTAGTGAAAAATTAGGTATAAACTCTCTAGCATTTACACACTGGCTTTAGCGAGTACTTCTGCACACTCGAATGCATGGTCCACTGTTTTAAAATTCACACTGGTAAGATCTAAGATTCACTTTAACTCGGCACTAGTTCATGTTGAACTCACATGTTAGCACGGGCTTATGTTCGGATGCCTGACCTTAGTAACTGTGACCTCAATTAGTTTGCCCATCTTTCGCAACTGTGACCGTGATTATTGTTGGCTGAGCTTGGTAATTGTTACTGTAATCATGTTTGCCTATCTTTCACAATTGTGACAGTGATTACATTTGGCTAACTTTGGCAATTGTTTCTCTACTTATGTTTTCCTATCTGTCTCAATTGTGACCGTGAATATAGTTGGCTAAGCGTGTCAATTGTAACTCTAATTATGTTTGCCTATCTTTGACAATTAAGTTATGTCAAACTATGCGCAATTGCTTCGTACAGTCGGGCAGTTCGCCTTTGCCCCTCACAGATACAGTCGGCCAGTTTGAGATTGCCTCGTACAACGAACATTTTGATGCAACACATTAAAACTAGGCTATAAATATATAGATTGCACCCACAAGAACGAACAATTTGTTGCACAACATGAGGACGAGGCTATAAATATGTTGATAGCACCCACGAACATGTAACTGAAATTAGAAATTCAACACTGAAACAGAGTTAGAACTCTCCCATCTTCGCGAGCTGTGCAAAAGCTCTGAAATTTTGAACGTTTTTTATTAAGGATTATTTCCTTCGAATATTGGTTTCTAAGCTATTGCTACATCGTATGTATTAATCAGCTATTCATCAATTTCTAGAAAAATATAACACGCTAGATTTTTACAAAAGTATGTTAATTCTGCATTCTTGAATTTACAACACACATTATAAAAGTACACACATATCATTTATTTTTCTACAAAAAATAAAGGAAGAAAGGGATCTTGAGTTAATTTTGTGGGAGCACATGCACATCTCTCAGTTTCGAGGTAAAAATTTCTTTCACGTAAAAATCGTCGTTGGTACCGAAAAAAGGGTAGAAGAAACGCGTTGATTTTGATGTTCTTACCGTATGAATTCCCCTACTGAAATGAGGGGGAAGATGAGGGGTTAAATTATGTAAAACAGAGTCATATAGCGTCATACAGCCTAGCGTTACTCCTGACATATCTGTATATTGATAGGAAAATATGCTACGTTGAAGTTATAAAGGATATTTCAGTATATTGTTGAGGAAATGTGTGATGATAAAGTAGACTAAGCACAGGTAGCTTCTTATCTGACCGAGTTTCGAAGACACGTGTTATTCTGGTTGTGTCAAAAAATGAAATAAGTTTATGCAGAAAAAAGGTCGGTAAAGACTCATGAGTCTGATATAGGTTACTTTACATTTATTGTTGAAGAACCACTAGTCTGTTAAAATAAGTAGTTTTATCTCGCATTGCAAATACATCACTAGTTGTATTACAACTCCCTATTACTTAGATATATCATAGCTAGCTGGAATTAAAATTCTGTGAGGTTCGATGATTTAACATCACAAGCATTACATCACACACCGTGTTCTCAAACTGGTTCCTGCATTAAAATTGGTATTCATGATTTAAAATAGGTACTCTGCTCAAATGAGGTACCCATGATCTAAAATGAGTAAATACACTCAAAATAAGTACCTACGTTCCAAAACAGGTAACTGTTCAAAATAGACACCCATATACTAAAATAAGTAGATACACTCAAAATAAGTACCTACGTTCCAAAACAGGTAACTGTTCAAAATAGACACCCATGTACTAAAATAAGTAGATACACTCAAAATAAGTACCTACGTTCCAAAACAGGTAACTGTTCAAAATAGACACCCATATACTAAAATAAGTAGATGCACTCAAAATAAGTACCTACGTTCCAAAACAGGTAACTGTTCAAAATAGACACCCATATACTAAAATAAGTAGATACACTCAAAATAAGTACCTACGTTCCAAAACCGGTAACTGTTCAAAATAGATACCCATATACTAAAATAAGTAGATACACTCAAAATAAGTACCTACGTTCCAAAACAGGTAACTGTTCAAAATAGACACCCATATACTAAAATAAGTAGATACGCTCAATATAAGTACCTGTGTTCCAAAACAGGTACCTATGCTCAAAATAGGTACCCACGTTCTAATACAGGTGCCTATACTCGAAGTGGTTAACCATGTAACGAAATAGGCACTTCTTATCTCGGAAATTTGTAACTTGTTCTAAAATTTGTGGGTACTGATGTTCAACTCAGGTACCTCAGGCCACGGTACTGTGCTAGTTGGTGATGTAGAGAGTTTAAGGTCATTTTCTGTTGATGAGTTTTATCATTAACATCATCATGGGTATTGCCATTATCATCACTGAAGAAAGTTATCACAAATGATAGATATTGTCATTAACCTCATTCGTATGTAGATATTTTCGTTATTTTCAATGACTGATATTGTCATTATCATCAATGATAGGTATTGTCATTGTCACTAATGATGGACATTGCGATTAACTTATCATCAATGCTGGAACTTTATGTTTCATGTTTTCTAGCTGCTGATGCATTTATCAACAATGTTACTTAGCTGATGACACTTTTATCATCAATGTTACATGACTTCAAAGGCATTTATCATGAATGTCATGTGATGGTAGAATGATCATCACCAATTATACCTAATAACTTGAACATACCTAAGGAATAATAGTTTACTTCACAATTATTGGTAAAATACCTCTAGTCGATTAAAATAATCAGTTCTATCCTGTACTGCAACTAATTCTACTGGTTGTATTATAACTCCTTATTTCTTGAATATACCACGACCACCTAGATGTATCACAAATCCTAGATGTACCACGACCACCTAGATGTACCACGAGCACCTAGATGTACCACGAGCACCTAGATGTACCACGAGCACCTAGATGTACCACGACCACCTAGATGTACCACGACCACCTAGATGTACCACAACCCCTAGATGTACCACGACCACCTAGATGTACCGCGACCACCTAGATGTACCACGACCACCTAGATCTACCCCTACCACCTAGATCTACCCCTACCACCTAGATCTACCCCTACCACCTAGATCTACCCCTACCACCTAGATCTACCTCTACCACCTAGATCTACCCCTACCACCTAGATCTACCCCTACCACCTAGATGTACCACGACCACTTAGATGTACCACAACCACCTAGATGTACCACTACCACTCACCGAGGTGGTCAGGAGCTGCTGTTTGGTCCACGCAGGTATCCACTGGTAGGAGGTGTGGTAGAGGTGTAGTAGATGTAGAAGTAGAGACGAGGAGCACAGGAAGCTCAGGCAGCAGAACGCGTAGACGCCCGTCACCTGAACCACGAGGTAGATATTGGGTAGACTGTGCGCTCCAATTGATAGATATTGGGTAGACTGTGGGCTCCAAGTGGTAGATCTTAGGTTAACTGTGTGTTCGAATTGGTTGCATATGTGCATATTTGGTAGATTTCTCCATTTGTGAGATATTGGGTAGACTGCGTGCAGGAATTTGTTATTTACGAGTATTTGGTAGAAAACTTAATTTAGGAGCTCCATTTGTTAGATACAGTATATGGTAGACTGCATGCAGTAATTTGTTACGCACTTGGTAGAGCTCTCAATTTGGTAGAGACGGTGTCAATGTTGTATATATGGTATGAATTTGGCAGGTATGGTGTTAATTAAGTAAATATGGTGTGAATTTGCCATGTAGGTATGGTAGTTATTTGGTAGACTCTGCTCTTCTAATAAATTTAGTATGTATGCTGTATGAAACCTTGGTGGCTAGAAAGAATAGCAGTTTGGTACACGTAGATGGTTTTTAGGAATTTGGAAAATAATATGTAGAAATTTAGTATAATTTGGTACATAAAGAGGATAGAATCTCGGTAGATGATTTTCACGGATTTGGTAGCTAGGAAACGTACAAATTTGGAAGACTGCAGTTAAATGCTCATATCCTGGCAATAGTGATCAGAGAGTAGCGTTATGACTTGAAATAACCTTGAAACAATATTATTGCCCTTCACAATACACGAAACATTGGATAAATTTACGCTGCAATTACAAATTCAAAATTCAGGCGAAGTTGATACGTAGAACCTCCAACATTGGGCAGTCAAATGCCATAAAGCCTCCAACATTGGGTAGTCAAATGCCATAAAGCCTCCAACATTGGGCAGTCAAATGCCATAAAGCCTCCAACATTGGGTTGTCAAATGCCATAAAGCCTCCAACATTGGGTAGTCAAATGCCATAAAGCCTCCAACATTGGGCAGTCAAATGCCATAAAGCCTCCAACATTGGGAAGTCAAATGCCATAAAGCCTTCAGCATTGGGCAGTCAAATGCCATAAAGCCTCCAACATTGGGTAGTCAAATGCCATAAAGCCTCCAACATTGGGTAGTCAAATGCCATAAAGCCTCCAACATTGGGCAGTCAAATGCCATAAAGCCTCCAACATTGGGCAGTCAAATGCCATAAAGCCTCCAGCATTGGGCAGTCAAATGCCATAAAGCCTCCAACATTGGGCAGTCAAATGCCATAAAGCCTCCAACATTGGGCAGTCAAATGCCATAAAGCCTCCAACATTGGGCAGTCAAATGCCATAAAGCCTCCAGCATTGGGCAGTCAAATGCCATAAAGCCTCCAACATTGGGTAGTCAAATGCCATAAAGCCTCCAACATTGGGTAGTCAAATGCCATAAAGCCTCCAACATTGGGTAGTCAAATGCCATAAAGCCTCCAACATTGGGTAGTCAAATGCCATAAAGCCTCCAACATTGGGCAGTCAAATGCCATAAAGCCTCCAACATTGGGCAGTCAAATCCCATAAAGCCTCCAACATTGGGTAGTCAAATGCCATAAAGCCTCCAACATTGGGTAGTCAAATGCCATAAAGCCTCCAACATTGGGTAGTCAAATGCCATAAAGCCTCCAACATTGGGCAGTCAAATGCCATAAAGCCTCCAACATTGGGCAGTCAAATGCCATAAAGCCTCCAACGTTGGGTAGTCAAATGCCATAAAGCCTCCAACATTGGGTAGTCAAATGCCATAAAGCCTCCAACATTGGGTAGTCAAATACCATAAAGCCTCCAACATTGGGCAGTCAAATGCCATAAAGCCTCCAGCATTGGGCAGTCAAATGCCATAATTACTGCCAGGATGCAATGAGGAAAACAACCGGCCGAGCAGGCACCCATTTGTACACTGGAGTTGAGTGGGGAATTTTCCTTAAACTTCCCTCCCCAAAGGAATCACATTGTGACATCTTATTTCAGCCCTGCGCTTTGACTCGGCCTTTTTGGTGCTTAGGGCTAGGTCTCGAAAATCGTGAAATCCAGCACCCATCACCCACCACCACCCAACACACCCACACCACCCACCACACACACCACGCACCACACCCGCACCACCCACCACCACCACACCCACCAACACACACCACACCCACCAGCCTGTCCCAGCGGATGGCCATGGAGTAGACCACGGAGGAGACGCGGAGCAGGAGCATTACAATAGACACCACACGCCGCCACACCATCACACCCAAACCACCCAAACCACCCACACCACCACATCACCACACCCACCAGCCGGTCCCAGCGGATGGCCATGGAGTAGACCACAGAGGAGACGTGGAGCAGGAGCAGGACGGTGGTGGTGAGGATGGTGAAGAGCGCCGTGAACATCATGGCCCGCACGCGCCACCCGCCCGGCAGCACGAACAGGCTCAGGCGCGCCGTGCCCACCGTGCACGCGCACGTCATCGTCACCACCGACAACACCTGCTCAGTGCCGTGGTTATTGGCCTCGTCATTGGGTTATTGAGTTGCTCCTGCTCAGTGCCGTGGTCATTGGCCTCGTCGTTGGGTTATTGGTTCGCGGGTTGGTTGTTTGGTAAATTAACTTTATGATTTCGTCACTACCGACAGTACCTGCCCAGTGCCGTGGTTACTTAGCATGGTCGTTGGGTTATTGATTTGCGTTTTGATGCTCTCCTACTCCATGAACACATAAATGCACCTGCTCAGTGCACTCGTTGTTAGCCTGCTCATTGGGTTATTGATTCACGGGTTGGTTGTTCGGTTAATTAACCTTGTGATTTGGTTATTGATTTGCACCTGCTCAGTGCCGTGGTTACTTAGCCTGATTGGTGATAGTGTTATTGAGTCGCGGGTTGATTATATGATTAATTTAGATTGTGATTTCGTCACCACCGACAGCACCTGCTCAGTGCACTCATTGTTGACCTTATCGCTGTGCAATTAATCTTTGATGCTCACCTACTACATACATGAACACCTACCTGCTCAGGTAGGATGGTTAGCCTGGTAATTGGGTTATTAATCGCGTATTGGTTTGTTAATTTATCGGAATTTTGTTGTTTATCGCACCTGCTCAATGACCACCTACATGTACCTGCTCAGTTGGGTAATTAACCTGGTGGTTGTGTTATTGATTCGCCTGATGATTTTCTAATTAATTAACCTGATGGTAATTTAATTAATTCGCACGTTAATTATCTAATCGATTAATTTGATTATATAATTAATTTATTTATTAATTATCTAATTAATTAACGTGATGATTATTTCACATGCTAAGTATCTAACAAATTACCCTGATAAATATTTAATTAATTTGCATCTTAATAATTGGATTAATTAATTTGAGTTTTGTTAAGTATTCACTATTGCTTGATTAATGGGGCTACTGTTGTCACATGATAATTAATGGTTTGATTGATTAGAAGGTTGTTAATTATTGCCTGGTAATTAATTGCTTAATTGATTGAGGATTATCGCATGTGCATTGAATATTTTAGTGATCGGGATATTATTAATAAACTTACATGCCAATTATTTGACTGATTGTGATATTGTTGATTATACATATTTTATTATTGATTTTATTTGCAGCGGGATCTTGCTAATTATCGTCTGTTAATTGATTCTTCAATTTATAAGAAAACTGTGATTATTTCTCGTGCTAATCAGTTGTTTAATTTGTCTGAGCATTGTTAATCATCGCCCATCAATTAATTTTTTTTCATTGTCTCCTGTTAATCAATTATTTCATTGGTCGGGATATTATGTGGTAATATTTTAATTGACAAACATATTGTGCGGTAATTATTTCAACGGATCGGGATGTTATGTGGTAAATATTCCAATTGATCTGTATATTGTGTGGTAAATATTCCAATTGATCGGGATATTGTGTGGTAAATATTACAATGGATCGGGATATTGTGTAGTAAATATTTCAATGGATCGGGATATTGTGCGGTAATTATTTCAACGGATCGGGATATTGTGTGGTAAATATTCCAATTGATCGGTATATTGTGTGGTAAATATTACAATGGATCGGGATATTGTGTGGTAAATATTACAATGGATCGGGATATTGTGTGGTAAATATTTCAATGGATCGGGATATTGTGTGGTAATTATTTCAACGGATCAGGATATTGTGTGTTAAACATTCCAATTGATCGGGATATTGTAGCGTAAATATTCCAATGGACCGGGATATTGTGTGGTAAATATTCCAATGGATCGGGATATTGTGTGGTAAATATTCCAATTGATCATGATGTTAATTATTTCATTGTGTTAGTTATTTCATAAATAGTACCACTCACCACCAATAGTACCACTCACCACCAATAGTACCACTCACCACCAATAGTACCACACTCACCACCAATAGCACCACTCTCCACCAATAGTACCACTCTCCACCAATAGTACCACTCACCACCAATAGTACCACTCACCACCAATAGTACCACAATCACCACCAATAGTACCACACTCACCACCAATAGTACCACACTCACCACCAATAGCACCACACTCACCACCAATAGCACCACTCACCACTAATAATAATCTAAATATGCCGACGGAAGTCTTGAGATGCGAGTCGTCCCACGCGACCGTGATGGTCGGAACAGGATGCCCAGAATTCCGGGACATAAAATCGGCCCCGGGACTGGGACACGGGTCACTGTCGTCGTCCTCTGGCTGGCGTCCCGCGTGGGAGTCCCAGGACAACCGGGAGTCACTTCTGGACAAAGTCTCAAAGTCCCTGGACAGGAGCTCAATGTCGTGCTGTAAGTCGAGGTCGGGGTGCGAGGACTGGATGGTGAAGGACTCCCAATCTGAAGTCCAGCGACGGCACTCGAGCGTCTCGATGTCCCTCAAGAGCTCCTGCACCTCGTCGTAGCCGCAGATGTCTGAAAAAGAAGGTACTTCGCGCTTCAGCCTCGATGTCGCCGACCCCAAGTCGTCCACTGTGCATATGGAGCCGCTCACCAAAGACCCTCTGGACCCAAACCTTGAGTTTGACCTGGACCCCGGCCTCGACACGCCCGATCTAATAGACCCAGAGGCCCTGGACAAGATGGACGGCCTTGACCCGGAGCTGAAGGATCTGTGGTTGAATATTTTGGGCCTGGCCCCGCCGGGCCACCTGTTCGCAAGGAAGGGCCCGGACCCGCTCGTGGAGGGCCGGGAGCCGCAGTCTGAGGGACGCGACATGACGTCCTCATTTGACTGCACCATGGCGAGGGTGGCGGCTGCTGCAACCTTCCACCATCACACGGCGCCTTCCTCATCTGCCTGCCCCGCACCATCCACCCTGCGGGGGATAGAGGGGAATGGTTTATTTCCAGCATCTAATAACGCATTTATCTGCCTGCCCCGCACCATTTACCCTGAGGGGATAAAGGGAAATGATTTATTTTCACCATCACATGACGCTTTCTTCATCTGCCTGCCACAACTTTCAACGCCTTGACAGTTGTGTCAGCCTGTCACAGCATCAAATCTCTCAAGTTGTCTCATCTGTCAAGTGACACCTGCACATCTGTCGGACAAAGTCAAGTCTGTCAAGTGATATTTGGTGTCCTCAAAATGGAAGTCAACTTGGGATATTTGTAACGTAAAAAGTTTAAATATCAAAACGCTTCAGAAAACCATAGCACGCTGTAAACGAGACGTGAACTCAGTTCATCTCGTGGAAATTATGGAAGATCTAAAATTCTAGATAACAGATTCGGCGTTCATTAACGCAAATATTAACTTGCGGGTTTTTCAAAGTTCAAAAATAATTTCTTAAAAGACTATGCGTTGAGAGTTTGAAAAATTGATTACGACTAACGCGAATCCACTAAAACGTCATTGTCAGCAGCGAATCAGAAATATTTGTTATTTGCCAAAAAAACACCGCGATTGACTGTTGAGGGTCGGAGGCATGTCATGTGGCCTGATAAGTTCAGATTCACCCTCTCTCATGACGGTGGACGTGTTAGGGTAGTGCAACAAGAAGCTAAGGATCCATCTTTTATCGTGCCAAGATTCCTAGCATCTATAATGCTTTGGGGTGGTTTTTGCTGGGATGGTCATGGATCTGTCAATCTTAGCAACAACAAACTTTCAGAACTTATTACAATTACGTTCTGACCACGTTGATTCTTACATAGTCTTAATTTTCTAGTTACAACGGGACCTTTTAGGACGACAACGCATGCAACCTCGGAGCTAGAAATGTTCAAATTGGATGTACGGTGATTGAAGGAATATTTGAGCCCATAGACTGGCCACTACCATCTCCTGATTTAAATCCTTTTGAAAATTTATGATATGAGCTTGAAAGAAACTTGCGTTACTCATCTCCTCTTTCCTTCATCATTGACGGCTTTAGGAAACAGGCTACTACAATTATAAACAAGAAAAGGACTGCATGAAATCCAAAACCTTGTAAAATCAGTACCAGAGAGAATGTTACCCATAATTTGAGCTTGGCACGTTGAGTTCTCCGGGTTAAACCATAAATTTCAATATTCAACTCAGATTTTAGTTAATTGTAGAGATCAATTTAAGGAGACCGTCACACTTTTTCAACTTTTTTCGTCCGATTCGTTTCAAAATTCGCCAGTCCATGCATTTTGTGAAATTAAACCTTTTTTACTCCTGTTATTTTTTCGTTTTAGGCCTTAGTTTTTTTCAAGAAAAATTAATTTTTGGTGTATTTTATGGATATTTCAAAATGGGACTAGTCCCCGAGTTTTGATGCGAGAACAAAACCAAAGACAGTTTTAGACTCATTGGAACATTTCTAACAAACTCTCGCTGGCGTTTTTTCAAATTCGAATTTTTTCTATTTTTCAAATTTTTTAAAATTTCTAAACAGTTATTATTTGGGTTTAGAGCAATATATTTTTTCGAAAAATTTGAATTTGAAAAAAAGCTAGTGAAAGTTTGTTATAAATGTTCCAAGGATTCTAAAACTGTTTTTGGTTTTGTTCTAACATCAAAGCTCGAGGACTAGTCCCATTTTGAATGTTGAAAGTTAGAAGTGTTGGGTTTCAGCAAAAAACGAAATTTTTTGTTGAAGTGTCACAATAAAATGAAAAATTTATGTATATGAATGCAGTTTCATTTTTCATTTCGATGATTTCCATACATAACTTCATATTCACAGTGTGAATTGTGATTTCCAAACCCCAAAAAAAATTTTTTTTTATCTATTTCAAAAATATGATATTTTTTCTTTTCAGTCTGATTCTTATGAAATTTGACTATGATATGTAACCTTCGAAAAGAAACACAATTTATTTCATCAATTTTTTTTGATTTAGGCCTTAGTTTTTGAAAAAAATTGACATATTGGTTTTAGGTATTGATATTTCACTGATATTGATATTTCAAAATGGGACTCGTCATCGAGTTTTGATGCTAGAACGAAAACAAATACAGTTTTAGAATTCTTGGAACATTTCTAACAAACTAACATGAGCTTTTTTATTTCCCATTTGTTCTCTTTTTATATGGGGTTGAAATGGATTAAAAAATTAAAGATTTTGGTGCTTTTTCACTGATATGGATATTTCAAAATGGGACTCGTCATCGAGTTTTGAAGTTAAAACAAAAACAAAGACAGTTTTAGAATCCTTGAAACATCTCTAGCAAACTCACATGGGTTTTTTTTTCCATTTACCATTTTTTCTCTTTTTATATGGGGTTGAAATGGGCTCAAAATTAAAGATTTTGTCCCCTTACCCCTCCCTGGGGGGGATCTATTGTCCATAGCGCCATAAAATTTTATGACCGAATAGTCCACCACCTAAGGGTCCTTTTCCATCAAAAACATGAAAAATGACCACCTGAGTGGCAGGGGAGCGGCAGGGGCCTGGGACGGTCTCCTTAAAAGTAACGAACATTAAATAAATCGTGCTTTAATTTAGTTTCGATTCAGTATGTATGAAAATTGAGTTTATGACTCTTGGTCGGTCAGTAGAATTATGAAAATGCCTCATTGATAATCGACACCACACTCAAAGTGTTTAGGCAGTCTAATAGCTTACTCTTTAATTTCGGAACCAAAAGTGTTTTTTTGGAAATTTTGTATAGGTTAACTTTCGTAGTAACCCGTAGGCAATATGATCCAACATTGCTTGCTATGGACGTTATGTTTATTATTGCCGTGGTCGTAGAGATGTCATTACTAGCTGTGACAACATGTTCTAATCATATTTTCACGCCCCTAATAATCACCCACATACGCATGTATATGATATATAATAAGTCACATACATGTAATTTAATAAAATATGTAAATACACCAACATACACATATATATATGTGTGTGTGTGTGTGTATGTGATTATTCGGGCTGGGACAATATGATTAGAGCATATTGTCACAGCCCTAATAACTACCTTAGACTATGGGTAATACAGATGTTAATACTTTAGGCCGTGGGCAATGATACCACTTTAGACTGTGGGCAACATTGAGCAATATAGACATTATAACCTCAGACCGTAGATATCATTGATGTAATTTTAGACAGTGGGTCGTATATATATTATTACTTTAGACCGTGGGTGATAGAAATATTATCACTTCAGGCAGTGGGTAAAGCAGGTATCATCACCTCAGACTGGAGGTAATATAAATATTGTCTTCTGAAAAGATTTTGTCAACTGAAACTACTGATAATTTACAGTAGCATTGCCGAAGGCTACATGGAATATCAACAATTTTACGTTATAATATGAACAATAATTGTGTTGATTTTAAGCACCTAGATAATCTAATTAATTATTATCTATATCTTCACATTAGCCTTGAAATACTGAGTTTTCTGACGCACTTAGCAATATTTTACTTTGAATAACTTAGGCCTACGCTTCGATTAAGAGGCCATTTCTAGAATCGTTCAGAAATGCATCGTCATGCAACCGTACCAGCACCAATAACCCCACCTGACCCGAAGAGCCTAAATAGCGACCTCACCCTCCCTCCACAACCTCTCCCACAACTGGTCAACAAAGAAATGTGAGATCGATAAGGCTGGCAAATAATGCGAAGGCTGGGGAGCTTCTGCCTGGTACCTACCCCTGTCTGCATCTGTCTGGTACCTACTCCTGTCTGCATCTGTCTGGTACCTACCCCTGTCTGCCTCTGTCTGGTACCTACCCCTGTCTGTCTCTGTCTGGTACCTACCCCTGTCTGTCTCTGTCTGGTACCTACCCCTGTCTGCCTCTGTCTGGTACCTACCCCTCTCTGCCTCTGTCTGGTACCTACCCCTGTCGGTCTCTGTCTGGTACCTACCCCTGTCTGTCTCTGTCGGGTACCTACCCCTGTCTGTCTCTGTCTGGTACCTACCCCTGTCTGTCTCTGTCTGGTACCTACCCCTGTCTGCCTCTATCTGGTACCCACCCCTGTCTGCCTCTGTCTGGTACCTACCCCTGTCTGCCTCTGTCTGGTACCTACCCCTGTCTGCCTCTGTCTGGTACCTACCCCTGTCTGCCTCTGCCTGGTACCTACCCCTGTCTGCCTCTGTCTGGTACCTACCCCTGTCTGCCTCGGTCTGGTACCTACCCTTGTCTGCCTCTGTCTGGTACCTACCCCTGTCTGCCTCTGTCTGGTACCTATCCCTGTCTGCCTCTGCCTGGTACCTACCCCTATCTACCTCTGCCTGGTACCTACCCCTATCTGCCTCTGCCTGGTACCTACCCCAGTCTGCCTCTGTCTGGTACCTACCCCTGTCTGCCTCTGTCTGGTACCTACCCCTGTCTGTCTCTGTCTGGTACCTACCCCTGTCTGCCTCTATCTGGTACCCACCCCTGTCTGCCTCTGTCTGGTACCTACCCCTGTCTGCCTCTGTCTGGTACCTACCCCTGTCTGCCTCTGTCTGGTACCTACCCCTGTCTGCCTCTGCCTGGTACCTACCCCTGTCTGCCTCTGTCTGGTACCTACCCCTGTCTGCCTCGGCCTGGTACCTACCCTTGTCTGCCTCTGTCTGGTACCTACCCCTGTCTGCCTCTGTCTGGTACCTATCCCTGTCTGCCTCTGCCTGGTACCTACCCCTATCTACCTCTGCCTGGTACCTACCCCTATCTGCCTCTGCCTGGTACCTACCCCAGTCTGCCTCTGTCTGGTACCTACCCCTGTCTGCCTCTGTCTGGCACCTACCCCTGTCTGCCTCTGCCTGGTACATACCCCTGTCTGCCTCTGCCTGGTACCTACCCCTGTCTGCCTCTGTCTGGTACCTACTCCTGTCTGCCTCTGCCTGGTACATACCCCTGTCTGCCTCTGCCTGATACCTACCCCTGTCTGCCTCTGCTTGGTACCTACCCTTGTCTGCCTCTGCCTGGTACATACCCCTGTCTGCCTCAGTTTGGGTTACGGCTAAGCGACAGACTTGAACGTGTCTGTGATGGCTCATCATTACGATGAAATTTTCCTCAAATATGCTCTAAGCTTTGTAAAATGTTCATTATTGTGTTACTTCAGGGTTTTGATGATATTTTGTTCTATATTGCTTTACGTTTCCAAATACGTTCATTTATGTGTTACTCCACGCTTTTACTATTTTTTTCGTCAAGAATGCTTTATGCCCCCAAAATGTTCATATCAACATTACTTTACGCTTAATAGTTTTTTTCGTAAAGAACGTTGTACGCTTCCAAACGTTTAAATGAGCATTACTTAACGCTTTTGAGATTGCTTTACTTTACAACTGCTGAACTGCTCTGCTGCTTCATTCCAGGAATACTTTGTTGGAGCAAAAAACGCCTTGACAACACGCGACTCGTCAAATGCGTTCAGTATCGAAAAAATCGATATCTAACATTACAAAATTTTCATTCCAGTTGAAGAAAATTTCTACCAATTCAAGATAGTTCCATCATCATGAAAACATTAATGTGAAATATGTGAAATGTTACGATTTTGCTTTATGCCCTTCGACTGAGCTTGGCGATGTCCGACTAGGTCTTTACATCACTCTCCATATTTCCTCATATTTTAGTACATTACAGCACTTGCCAGGTTTGGTCTTCCAACATTTACAATTCTAAAAGCAAAAGATGTAATGCTACACAAAAATAGTGGGCGTGCGTCTGTAATGCGACTACAGGGAAGAAATGTTTGTGTGGCTTGTGAGTGTGTTTGCACATTCGTATGTAGGTTTGTATTGCAGCTGTTATTTTTCAATGTGCATTTTGGTCTCATATTTTAAAAATACTTTGCAATGATTTGTTCTGATAACGTTTGAAGAAGATAGCTGTTCAAGAAGCGTGAAGATTTTCTCAGCAATGGAATTTAACCTCTATTTTATAAAGGAAATTCTGGACGTACCACTATAGGAAGAACGCGACGAATTTTATATTTAAAATAAGTTTTAAAAATTTAAAAATATTTTTTGAGGCAAAACACACTGCTCTTCCAAAAAGTTTGTCGCGCCCTGGTAAAACATAGAAGCAATTCAAGTTTCATTTTACAAGTTTCCTCAATATATTTTACGACGACAATCATATTAACCATGGCGGTGTTCAATGCGACTAATAGTCAGCTCTATACCTGCTGAGTGTGTGACAACTGGTGTAAATAATTCCACTATAAAAAGGGTGTAGGTAATTCCCCCGGGATAAGCCTATAAAGCAAACCTCTGTCTTTGAGGTAAAGCTTTAAAACAAACCTCTGTCTCTGAGGACAGATTATGGATAAAGCCTTCAAAACAAACTTCTGTCTTTGAGGACATAATATGGATAAAGCCTTCAAAACAAACCTCTGTCTCTGAGGACAGATTATGGATAAAGCCTTCAAAACAAACCTCTGTCTCTGAGGACAGATTATGGATAAAGCCTTCAAAACAAACCTCTGTCTCTGAGAACAGATTATGGATAAAGCCTTCAAAACAAACCTCTGTCTCTGAGGACAGATTATGGATAAAGCCTTCAAAACAAACCTCTGTCTCTGAGAACAGATTATGGATAAAGCCTTCAAAACAAACCTCTGTCTCTGAGGACAGTTTATGGATAAAGCCTTCAAAACAAACCTCTGTCTCTGAGGACAGATTATGGATAAAGCCTTCAAAACAAACCTCTGTCTCTGAGGACAGATTATGGATAAAGCCTTCAAAACAAACCTCTGTCTCTGAGGACAGATTATGGATAAAGCCTTCAAAACAAACCTCTGTTTTTGAGGACATAATATGAATAAAGCCTTCAAAACAAACCTCTGTCTCTGAGGACAGATTATGGATAAAGCCTTCAAAACAAACCTCTGTCTCTGAGGACAGATTATGGATAAAGCCTTCAAAACAAACCTCTGTCTTTGAGGACATAATATGGATAAAGCCTTCAAAACAAACCTCTGTCTTTGAGGACATAATATGGATAAAGCCTTCAAAACAAACCTCTGTCTCTGAGGACAGGTTATGGATAAAGCCTTCAAAACAAACCTCTGTCTCTGAGGACAGATTATGGATAAAGCCTTCAAAACAAACCTCTGTCTCTGAGGACAGATTATGGATAAAGCCTTCAAAACAAACCTCTGTCTCTGAGGACATAATATGGATAAAGCCTTCAAAACAAACCTCTGTCTCTGAGAACAGATTATGGATAAAGCCTTCAAAACAAACCTCTGTCTTTATGGACATAATATGGATAAAGCCTTCAAAACAAACCTGTCTTTATGGACATATTATGGATAAAGCCTTCAAATCTAATTTCTGTCTGTGGGGGCTGGTTATAGGTTTCCATTGGGCGGGGGAATCTACCAAAAAAGCGACGTAAATAAAAGCCATGTACTCAAGACTGCACAAAGAACAATTGCTGAATGGAAACAAGATCGTGAAATGTCGGTGATAATAATGGCAAAATTATAGATAATCGTGACTGGTGCTCCCTGATAAATAGTGAAGGCAAACTGACTAAAGTATTCAACAGTTCATTAACAATTTCACGGGAAGTCCTAAGAAAATTTATTCATGCACACGCGCCGAGTACATGAAGAAACGAGCCTTTCGCTGGCACCAGGAAACTATCGGGTCAGTAATGTTGTTCAAAATAAGCGGTTCGAATTTTCCAAAGACCACAAAAACTGGAGTACATGACAATTGAAATTCGTCCTATTGTCAGATGAATCCAATGGAGTGTACAGCAATGAAAACATGTCCTATGGTAACATGAATCCAAGTAGACCTAGTTCGAGAAAGGTGGCACAGTTAGGCCCATTCCACACTGAGCTAGCAAAGTAGCATCTAGCAAGCTCGCATGAGCTATCTAGTAGATGGTCTGCGAGACTGGTAGGTAGGAATAGCACTATTACGAGCCGTTGCCTTCACACTGAACTCGTACGTTTTGTCCAGCATCCAGCATGCGAGGTGACAATGCTATTCCTACATATCAGTCTAGGTAGGAATAGCACTATTACGAGCCGTTGCCTTCAAACTCAACTTGTTACGTTTTATCCAGCATCCAGCATGCGTGTTGAAATTGTTATTCCTACCTACCAGTCTTGCAGACCATCTGCTAGATGGCTCTTGCTAGCGTGCTAGATGCTGCTTTGCTAGCTCTGCGTGGAATGGGCCTTGGAGTGAAACGAGGAGTCCGTGATGGTTGGAATCTTCATGCATCGCTTCGACAGTAAAGATTTACACGTTTTTTGCGATGAGTTAAACTAAAGTTCAATTCTCAATTCAAATTTAAAGGCAATTGAGTGAAGCCGCTTTGAAAATAGCAAACATTACCTGGATCGTGCCTCCATTTAGGTTCGATTAAGTATTTATGAAAAAATGCGTTAGTTACTGCAGGTCGGTCAGCAGCATCATGAAAATCCCTTCACTAACCACCAGTGCTGTCGCAGTTAACGTGTTAAGAGCACTTTGCACGTTCGGTACTAGGTTCGGGGATTTTGTGCAGCAACAAATTAACATTTCAGGATTATTTGTACACCCTAAGTAACCAAGCACACTCAGCACACTCGTCTATGTATTTTTATTTTCTTGATGATTCCGGCTTTTCTTGGTGATTCCACCGGTGTCATGTAAAGCAAGGTTGGTTTAGAGATCACGAAAAATATTTTTTTTCATTTGGCCTCCACAACCTCCTTATTTAACACATTTCGTGCGAAGTGACCCACCGGTGGTCACTTAAGTGATTTTCATAGCGCTCCTGACCCACCTGCAGTCAACAACTCATTTTTTATTAATACTTAATGAAACCTATATGAAGGCCCGATCCAGTGAATGTTTGCTATTTTCAAAGTTGATTACCACAACTGACTTTAAATTTGAATTGAATATTGAACTTCAGTTTAACCCATCGCAGTTAACGTGTAAGCCCAACCAAAAATTTATGGGATAAAATAGAAAGAAGGAGCGAGCCTTAACACTTCTTTTTCTTCGTTGGAAGATCTTTCTCAATGTTTACTCGTACCTTGGGCGAATGAATGCGCCTTGAGATTGCTCGCAAAATCTAAATAATCTTGATAAATAAAAACTCTAATCAATGTGAAAGGGAGTTCAATGAACTATTAGACTCTACATTTCGTTGCACACACATTTCTTTTCCGGTGATGTTTTTGGCCGTGTAGTGTACAGGGAAGGAAATATGTTACTAATGGCAGTACATAAAAGAAAACATTAGACTAAAAGGAATTCATGAAAGAAAATATATTACTAATGGAAATACGTGAGAGTAAATATATTACCAATAAAAGTACATAAAAGATAATATATTACAAAAAGAAATACAAGGAAGGAAAATTATTACTGAAGGAAATTGCATTATTTTTTCTCTTACCTTATTAGTGCAGCGCGCAAATAAGTTTTTGAATTACAAAGAGTTTTATACTCAGATATACGCCCTGTGTACTCATAATTTTACATTATGGGGACATGAGTCACATATAATCTATTTATTTTAGTCCTCCTCATGAAACATGTTGAACAGCTATTATTTATTTAATATTCATAGAGTAATTAATAAATTCTTTAAACAGTAACTGTTGTGATTTTTTTAACAATTAGGCCACCTCGTATATGAGTTTCTGTATTAAATTGGTAAATAAATTCCTAAATGAACCGGATTAATTTAATTTTAGAATAAACTTTGACACTTTAAGTGAGTTTTCTTCATAGGTGACCATGTTTGCATGGTTGAAAAGTTCAGGGAAAACGTTTGTATTCGACTTACATGCCCTTGCTGGAAATGGTTTCCAAATACCTATGAATTATTTTCAAAATGATAAATCGTTCCTATGAATTACGCTAAAATCAATCCGAAAAACATAACGTCAGTTCATGATGTTCAGAATTTTTTTTTTTCTCGATTGAAAAGTAAGTTGAATGTCAGGAGTAAAATCCGTAGATTTTTCAAATTAGCGCCGCAGACCTTGATAGTTTTTTACAAAAACACTTGTTCATTCGTGCGCTATTCAGGGAATTCCCTACTATTTTGTATAAACACAACTGACTCAAAACTAATATTTTAAAAAATAAATCTATAAATAATTCTACACTGAATTTCAATTTGGCGTATCCCCGTAATGGTATGTATTTACGAATGTCTATATATAAATAGACATTGAACATCCGAATTTTTTTTATAAAAAAAGCAAGGAAATTCGCCTATAATGAGGTCATTATCTTACTAAGAAAGTCAATGAATACAAATATTAATAAAGTTTCGGTGTCCTGGATCTTTATTAACCCTGAAATTAATTGATTTCTTAGATGAGTTCCACCCACATGAGTTCTGAATATTTGTTTCACTAAAGCATATTTGTAACTAGACTTTACTTTCACAGTTTTAACTCTGTAGTAAAGCAAGTGAGTAAGAGTTTTTATTTATTAACTAACACATTTCGTTAGCTGTTCCCTGCTTGTAAGGTACATCAATATCTAAATTACACAGGAACTCACGCGTTGATCTTGTTGAAATACGTTTTATCGTTGATAAAAATGAGCGAATCTTGGTTGCGTCATTTGATTGATATTGAATGGAATCACATCGATTTTAAGTGGTCATAATTGACTGAAATCAAAATAGTGTTTGCTGCTCATAACTGACTAAACTTACATCGATGCTAACTGGTCACAATTGACTGAAATCCCATCAATGTTAACTGGTCATAATTGACTGAAATCACATCAATGTTAACTGGTCATAATTGACTAAAATCACATCAATGTTAACTGGTCATAATTGACTAAAATCACATCAATGTTAACTGGTCATAATGAACTGAAATCATATCAATGCTAACTGGTCATAATTGACTAAAATCATATCAATGCTAACTGGTCATAATTGACTGTAATCGTATCAATCTTAACGGTTTGTCCGTGACTTTTACGAATTTATTTGCGTACGCCAGACAACGCTCAATCATGAATTATATTAAGGCTTAATCATTCCATGAATTTACTATACAATTGAGTTTGTTGTTTCTACGAACAGTTATAATGTTCGTGTATTTCTTCATCGAGTCGAGGTGTTCATTCGTACATTTTTCAATTAGTACTTCGGTAATTAGTTATTAAATCGAAAAATTTGAAATAAACGTTTGAGATTGAAGAAATTAGTTACCAGGTTCGAAATTGGTGCTATTGCCAATCATTCACAACTCTTTGCATGGGAATAAATTTTTATTATGTGCAGGTCTAGAAAAATGAGCAAAATTAAAGCTCATTAATACGGACCCATTTTTGAAGACCAACACAATCAAAGTGAACTCATACAGAATTCATACAACGCATTTCTTCTTTGATTGATTCGATGCACACAACACACAACACAACCCACTTGAATCAACCTACACAACCGACAGCATTTCAAGAAAACGCTATTTTCTCGTTTCCCGAACACTCATGAACTTTACACTTAATCACACGTTAATATTTACTCATTATGAAAGCCGTGAAGCATTGAAAAGTATGGAGAATCACCTGATTCTGTGCAGTAGCCACCATCATTGAAACACAGAATCGTCTGCTGCAGGAACCCTGACTTTCATCCTGCTCTCATTGACCAGCTCCCGCGTCCACGGAACCCATTTGCGCTCTTTAATCTTTCCCGTCTTCGGCGAAATGATATCAAAATATCGACATTAGTTGAATTGATCTAGGTGTGGCTGTTGAATATCATGCAGTGGTTTACGGTCGGGTTTGAAAAATATAACGCTATCGCAGTTGAAATGGTGAGTTATTTTGGTTTGCACGCGCTCCGTGAACGCAGCTCTGTACGTTACAGCACTGCGCATCCTTTACAATTTTAAAATCCTTCTATTCAACACTCATATCTATTCCCTATACACCGTGCATGAAAACCATGAAACATTCAAATCTTTATAATTCATTACAGGCTGCATGAAATGTTGCAATTTAGCTGTTGATACAACGTTGAACATAAAGCCGCAGCGCCATCTGGTGAGCACGGCGGGAGTTTGCGTTTGCCCCGATATGAAATATTCACCGCAGCTGTTGCTGGTACGACAGTCGTGGTACGACCCTTGTTACGGTCGTACGGCTGGCATTAATGGCAGTAAAAGTAGCGGAGGAGAGAGGGTCGCTCTGCGAGTATCTTCAATGATGCAAGTGCCTTTAGAAACTCTCGTGTTCTTTGTTTTGGAACTGGTCGTTGCAGTGGGATTATCTTTTTCCAATTTTGTATAATTACTCTGAATTTTGTGTTTTTTGTTTTGGACCCCTCAGGGGGATACAATTTTTATACCTATGGGAATTAGCGCTCCCAGGGGGACAATGTGAGGGCCCAAGCTGAAGGTTAGGTAGGCTTTCTTTTTTGTTAAAATAGAATAGGTTTTTGTTTTGTTACGGACCATTTTTTTTCGGTTCACTGCTGTCCTGTTTTTCAGCACCTACTACTTTCTTCTTCAACTTTGATCTTTTTTCATGAACTTCTTTCTCATCTTGCTGTTTCTATGACCTTTCTGCATAGATTACCCATTCTCTCATCTCCATACTAAATGGTGCCTTCCTCCATCCTCTCTTCGATCCGTTATTTTTTTGTAGCGGTTAGGGAGGCTTAAACTAACTTATAATCTATCTAATCGATCTTTTGTTTTGGAACTGCTCGCAGTGGGGGAGTCAGCTTTCTTCAATATTTTAAAATGTCTCTAAAAAACGCCGTGGAAACTGAGGGTAAATGGATGATATGAAATGGAAAACTGCACAAAAACTCGACGTTCTTGTATGAAAAATTAGGCTTTGTCGCTTATATTTTTTACTCCGAAAGTTCTTATGAACTGACAAAAATAGTCTAATAATGTACATAATCAACATGAATAATATATGAGACTGGAAAATCTGAAAATATATAAATAGTAAACTTTTACGCTCGAAATCTGTATATGCTCAGAATTAAAATCGTATATTGGCTCGAAAAATAAAACTCTACGGAATTTGAAACCAGCATTAAAGTATCTTTTTATCGACACCTCTGCGCTAGAATTAGAGAAAAGCTCGATATACGATCCGCCACGATTCACGATTAGTCACTATCTACGATACAGCACAGTGTGTGGCAAATTTTTATATACTGAGAGGTACACGTAGGATACTGTGCGTAGGATACTGCGCAGTGTATGTTACTGCGCAGTATAGGATGCTGCGCAATATAGGATACTGCGCAGTATAGGATGCTGCGCAATATAGGATACTGCGCAATATAGGATGCTGCGCAATATAGGATGCTGTGCAATATAGGATGCTGCGCAATATAGGATACTGCGCAATATAAGATGCTGGGCAGTATAGGATACTGCGCAATATAAGATGCTGCGCAATATAGGATGCTGCGAAATATAAGATGCTGCGCAATATAGGATGCTGCGCAGTATAGGATACTGCGCAATATAAGATGCTGCGCAATATAGGATGCTGCGCAATATAAGATGCTGCGCAATATAGGATGCTGCGCAATATAGGATGCTGCGCAATATAGGATACTGCGCAACATAAGATGCTGCGCAATACAGGATACTGCGCAATATAAGATGCTGCGCAATATAGGATGCTATGCAATACAGGATGCTCCGCGATGTACTATACTGCATATAATAGCATACTGCGTGATGTACTATACTGCATATAATAGCATACTGCGCGATGTACTATAATGCACAATATACGACACATAACGTTATGCAGTACAGTACGTTATGCAGTTGAGCAGTACTGCACGATGCAAAATGTTACATCATTTCCGCATAAGCTGTGTTGAAAAAAAAAGTCCCTGATATTTTAAATTCACTACACGAGAGTCCCGCTCCACATTTTCCTCTATAGCAACACCAGAGCACTGGTCGGTACTTGCAATGATGAAAAATACTGAAATTAAGGTCTGTAAACCCCTGTGTTATTATTATATTAGTTAGAATAAGACTATCTAGTCACAACAGAGGGGATATCAAGAGAGAGATGGGAAGGGACTTTTTGATTTGGACTGTAGGGAACGTACCATGTCTAAAATCTCTGAAACGTTGCGTCTAAAAATGTCTGAACAGATATTTAAATGCTGGTTTCAAATCCCGTGGATTTTATGCAAAATTTGCGTCCTTTGTTTTTTTTCTTCTGAAAGGTCGTAGTTTTACAAGAGAACGTATCGATCTTAGGGAATAGTTTCTTCAGTTATTTCACGCTATAACAGATAATTTGTCTGATATGTGTCAGGTGTGTCGGCATGGGACAGGTGTGTTGGTATGGGACAGGTGTGTCGGTATGGGTCAGGTGTGTCGGTATGGGTCAGGTGTCTGTATGGGTCAGGTGTGTCGGTATGGCTCAGATATGTCAGTATGGGTCAGGTGTGTCGGTATGGCTCAGGTGTGTCAAGTATAGGTCAGATGTGTGTCAAGTGTGTTAGTCTTTGCTGCTGATATTTGTTGCTCTGAGAGTTCTTTTGTACCAGTAAAAATAGTCTAATATTGTACATTATGAACTTGAAAAATATATGAGATTGGAAACCCTGAAAAGAAATAAATGGTAAACATTTACGCTTGTAATAGGTGTGTGTTGTACGCTGGAATAGGTGTGTTAAGTATGGGTCAGACGTGGGTCAGGTGTCTCAAGTCAACTTGTTCGTAAAGTTTTGAAGAAGTGTAGTTTACGAGCCAACAAATTCGCGTCATGCTTGCGATAAGCAAACACGCACCCTCGTGCAAATCAATAGGTGACTGACCATGCAAATGAATGAACAAATATGTCGAGAATTAACTTATATTCCAAAAAAAATTCAATACAATTCATCCGAATGGCTTGAAATGGCAAGATTTTGACTCCTGACGTTGATTCTATTGAGGTTTTCTTCGATACGTATACGTGTAATCTTTATATTTTTTCTCATTTCTCTCTCCTTCAACGTTTCACTTAGTCTCGTTTTTTCTTTACGTTTGCGTTGCATATCGTTTGCTGTTATTTGCCTTGTCTAAGTAACCCAGAAATTTTACGGAGAGCTTCACAAAATTCGCGGAATTGTGCGGAATTCTAGTTGTAACCCGCTCCCCGCGTGTTGGGCCATATGTGTCCCACTCAGTGAATTGCTCATTTACGTACCGGTATAAATCATTACATTTCACCTTTTTACGATTTAAATAAAAAATAACGTTTATCACACAAGGGGAAATGTTATCGTGCAATTGCATTTTCGTATTTCTTGAGTAGGATGCCAATGTATTCGAGCAGGTAAATCGAGTTCCCAATTTTGCTACCTACAACCTAAACAAACCAACCGTTAACAACCGCAAAAACGTGGGGAACGTGTTAATAAAGAAATGTATCTACTGAACGGAACTGAACTTTGAGTCTCTGTGAGCTTCAAGAATATAATTACAACTTTTCTGCCCGTTTTCATTTGTAATTTGTTGTCTTTTCAGCATATCAAACTCGAGTGCTGCGCTATACAAAATCCACAAAAAATCTATCCACTGACCGATGCATGTATATATGATACCGGAACCATACAACTGTTTAATTCTGATATATGGTTCCGGTATTATCCACTGACTGTTTGAATGTACTGTATACATGATACCGGAACCATACAACTGTTTAATTCTGATATATGGTTCCGGTATTATCCACTGACTGTTTGAATGTACTGTATACATGATACCGGAACCATACAACTGTTTAATTCTGATATATATGGTTCCGGTATTAACCACTGACTGTTTGAATGTCCCCTCAGGGGGATACAACTATTGTATCTATGGGAATTAGCGCTCCCAGGGGAAAAATGTGAGGGCCCGAGCTAAGAGTTAGGTAGGCTTTTTTTTGTTGAAATAAAAGTTTTTTTGTTATGTTAAGGACCACCTTTTTTCGGTTCACTGCTGTCCTGTATTTCAGCACCTCTCACTTTCTTCATCAACTTTTATCTTATTTCATTAACTTCTTTCTCATCTTACTGTTTCTATGCCCCTTCAGCATAGATTCCTCATTTTCTTATCTCCATACTAAATGGTGCCTTGCTTCTTCCTCTTTTCGATACGCTCTTTTTTTGTAGCGGTTAGGGAGGCTTAAACTAACTTATAATCTAATCTAATCTAATCTGTTTGAATGTACTGTATACATGATACCGGAACCATACAACTGTTTAATTCTGATATATATGGTTCCGGTATTATCCACTGACTGTTTGAATGTACTGTATACATGATACCGGAACCATACAACTGTTTAATTCTGATATATGGTTTCGGTATTATCCACTGACTGTTTGAATGTACTGTATACATGATACCGGAACCATACAACTGTTTAATTCTGATATATGGTTCCGGTATTATCCACTGACTGTTTGAATGTACTGTATACATGATACCGGAACCATACAACTGTTTAATTCTGATATGTATGGTTCCGGTATTATCCACTGACTGTTTGAATGTACTGTATACATGATACCGGAACCATACAACTGTTTAATTCTGATATATGGTTCCGGTATTATCCACTGACTGTTGAATGTACTGTATACATGATACCGGAACCATGCAACTGTTTAATTCTGATATATGGTTCCGGTATTATCCACTGACTGTTTGAATGTACTGTATATATGATACCGGAACCATACAACTGTTTAATTCTGATATATGGTTCCGGTATTATCCACTGACTGTTTGAATGTACTGTATACATGATACCGGAACCATACAACTGTTTAATTCTGATATATGATTACGGTATCACATTTACGTACATCGTCAGTGGATACATTTTTGTGGACACCCTGTACATCGTTAAGCGATGAATACCGTAAGTGTAGCAAATACATTGTCTATTATGTTTTTTTGTTTGATAAAACATAGTTAGGTAAGAAAGTATATTAGCTCGAATTTGGTTTGGTCAATTGATTATAAAATTAGTCATTTGGGCAATCTGAAGTCAACTTATCAAAAGCCTATGGTTAAATTTGCTATTCATAACTGAGCGTCTGACACAATAAAACTTAATGGATAGCGTTTCAAGAGAGCAGTGAACGTCGCAGATCCTAAGAGTTAGGTACCGCCACGGCAGAGGAAACAAGGTAGGGTCATTTCTATGGGGGAAAATACACCTCCTCTTGTTCGGCTAGCCAATAGAAAGGCTTTATTTCAAACAAACTTTATGACGTCACTAAAACGCAATGTCGTTAGGCCCATAGTGGAGCCAGATTTGGGGGTAGCAGTGCTACCAGATGCAATAAGAGCGCTGCTATTGGTTCGTTGCCGTGACGTCAGCAAAACCACACCGTCAATGAAAAAAAGACTGATTTGAACCTACCATGTTTCCTCTACCGTGGGTACCACTAAAGGCCTCTCTCATTGGGATTAAAATACGCAATATGCTTACATTAGGTTTGCTTATCCTACACTGTAGGGACTGGTGACCCTAGGGGGGATACTGTTAGGTCCCTCAGCTATAGAAAAGCTTTCGGGATTTCTGTCTTTCGAACCCACTTTGTACCTTTCAGTTTTCATGCTTTCTTCGCTGTCTCTTTTTTGATTTCTCTTCCTCTTCGTGACAAACTTGTTATTTCTATGTGCTGGGTATCCTGCGTGAGAACACACATTGTGCATACATTCCCCGTTTACTACAATCCACATCAAATGGTCCCTTCTATTTCCTCTCTTAAAATCACCTTCGTTGTGGCTAAGGCAATTTATGCTAACTAATATTACAATAACTACGAAAGGCGCAAGTACTTCGAACAAATTTAACTAATGCCGAATTATATTGAATATAATTAAACCATTCCATGATTTCTATTATGTGATTCCAATAGGTTATGTATAGTGATAGTCACGGTTGTGTATAGTGATAGTCACGGTTGTGTATAGTGATAGTCACGGTTGTGTATAGTGATAGTCACGGTTGTGTATAGTGATAGTCACGGTTGTGTATAGTGATAGTCACGGTTGTGTATAGTGATAGTCACGGTTGTGTATAGTGATAGTCACGGTTGTGTATAGTGATAGTCACGGTTGTGTATAGTGATAGTCACGGTTGTGTATAGTGATAGTCACGGTTGTGTATAGTGATAGTCACGGTTGTGTATAGTGATAGTCACGGTTGTGTATAGTGATAGTCACGGTTGTGTATAGTGATAGTCACGGTTGTGTATAGTGATAGTCACGGTTGTGTATAGTGATAGTCACGGTTGTGTATAGTGATAGTCACGGTTGTGTATAGTGATAGTCACGGTTGTGTATAGTGATAGTCACGGTTGTGTATAGTGATAGTCACGGTTGTGTATAGTGATAGTCACGGTTGTGTATAGTGATAGTCACGGTTGTGTATAGTGATAGTCACGGTTGTGTATAGTGATAGTCACGGTTGTGTATAGTGATAGTCACGGTTGTGTATAGTGATAGTCACGGTTGTGTATAGTGATAGTCACGGTTGTGTATAGTGATAGTCACGGTTGTGTATAGTGATAGTCACGGTTGTGTATAGTGATAGTCTCGGTTGTGTATAGTGATAGTCTCGGTTGTGTATAGTGATAGTCACGGTTGTGTATAGTGATAGTCACGGTTGTGTATAGTGATAGTCACGGTTGTGTATAGTGATAGTCACGGTTGTGTATAGTGATAGTCACGGTTGTGTATAGTGATAGTCACGGTTGTGTATAGTGATCGTCACGGTTGTGTATAGTGATAGTCACGGTTGTGTATAGTGATAGTCACGGTTGTGTATAGTGATAGTCACGGTTGTGTATAGTGATAGTCACGGTTGTGTATAGTGATAGTCACGGTTGTGTATAGTGATAGTCACGGTTGTGTATAGTGATAGTCACGGTTGTGTATAGTGATAGTCACGGTTGTGTATAGTGATAGTCACGGTTGTGTATAGTGATAGTCACGGTTGTGTATAGTGATAGTCACGGTTGTGTATAGTGATAGTCACGGTTGTGTAGCGTCTTAGTTACGGTTATATGTAGAGTCCTATCTTGCTTATGCACGGTCATGGCCATGCCGAAAGGTCACTTGGGGGCTGAACTTTAGGTCGATGTGAGTTGTCATCCTGCCGTACCTGCCTCCACCTGCCTCCACCTGCCCTCACCTGCCCCCACCTGCCCCATCTGCCTCCACCTGCCTCCACCTGCCCCCACCTGCCCCCACCTGCCCCCACCTGCCCCCACCTGCCCCCACCTGCCCCCACCTGCCCCCACCTGCCCCCACCTGCCCCCACCTGCCCCCACCTGCCTCCACCTGCCCCCACCTGCCCCCACCTGCCCCCACCTGCCCCCACCTGCCCCCACCTGCCCTCCACCTGCCCCCACCTGCCCTCCACCTGCCCCCACCTGCCCTCACCTGCCCCCACCTGCCCCCACCTGCCCTCACCTGCCCCCACCTGCCCCCACCTGCCCCCACCTGCCCCCACCTGCCCCCACCTGCCCCCACCTGCCCCAGCCTGCCCCCACACCTGCCCCCACACCTGCCCCCACACCTGCCCCCAAACCTGCCCCCACACCTGCCCCCACACCTGCCCCAACCTGACCCCACACCTGCCCCAACCTGCCCCCACACCTGCCCCAACCTGCCCCCACACCTGCCCCAACCTGCCCCCACACCTGCCTCCACACCTGCCCCCACACCTGCCCCCACACCTGCCCCCAACTGCCCTCACCTGCTCCCACCTTCCCCCACCTGCCCCCACCTGCCCCCACCTGCCCCCACCTGCCCCCACCTGCCCCCACCTGCCTCCAAGATACCCATTCCTTGGATCCAAAATTCTCATTCCAGGTCCAGAATTCCCATTCCAGATTCAAAATTCCCTTTCCAGGTCTAGAATTCTGATTCCAGATCCAAAATTCTCATTCCTGATCCAAAATTCCTATTCCAGATCCAAAATTCCCATTCCAAGTCCAGAATTCCCCTTTTATAATTTTCATTTCGCGATTCCCACTCCTTGATTCCCGAACTTCATACGAGTCATTGAGTCCCATTCCGACACGCTCGACTTGCATGCTGTCCAACCAGCACGCACACTACCAACACGCACACCAACCCGCACATAACTCATACCCTCTCGCATCCGTCACGCAAGAATTAAGTGTTCGGTGTTGCCTGACCTCTGTGAAGGTCTTATGTGGTCTTGGGAATTTGTGCTACTGGGTCTTGAGAGTTTGTGCTGCTGGGTCCTGGGAGTTTGTTCTGCTGGGTCTTGAGAGTTTGTTCTGCTGGGTCTTGAGAGTTTTTTCTGCTGGGTCTTGGGAGTTTGTTCTGCTGGGTCTTAGGAGTTTTTTCTGCTGGGTCTTGGGAGTTTGTTCTGCTGGGTCTTGAGAATTTGTTCTGCTGGGTCTTGGGAGTTTGTTCTGCTGGGTCTTGAGAGTTTGTTCTGCTGGGTCTTGGGAGTTTGTTCTGCTGGGTCTTGGGAGTTTGTTCTGCTGGGTCTTGAGAGTTTGTTCTGCTGGGTCTTGAGAGTTTGTGCTGCTGGGTCTTGGGAGTTTGTTCTGCTGGGTCTTGAGAGTTTGTTCTGCTGGGTCTTGAGAGTTTGTTCTGCTGGGTCTTGGGAGTTTGTTCTGCTGGGTCTTGAGAGTTTGTTCTGCTGGGTCTTGAGAGTTTGTTCTGCTATGTCTTGAGAGTTTGTGCTGCTGGGTCTTGGGAGTTTGTGCTGCTGGGTCTTGGGAGTTTGTGCTGCTGGGTCATGAGAGTTTGTGCTGCTGGGTCTTGAGAGTTTGTGCTGCTGGGTCTTGAGAGTTTGTTCTGCTGGGTCTTGAGAGTTTGTTCTGCTGGGTCTTGAGAGTTTGTTCTGCTGGGTCTTGAGAGTTTGTTCTGCTGGGTCTTGAGAGTTTGTTCTGCTGGGTCTTGAGAGTTTGTTCTGCTGGGTCTTGAGAGTTTGTTCTGCTGGGTCTTGAGAGTTTGTTCTGCTGGGTCTTGAGAGTTTGTTCTGCTGGGTCTTGAGAGTTTGTTCTGCTGGGTCTTGAGAGTTTGTTCTGCTGGGTCTTGAGAGTTTGTTCTGCTGGGTCTTGAGAGTTTGTTCTGCTGGGTCTTGAGAGTTTGTGCTGCTGGGTCTTGGGAGTTTGTGCTGCTGGGTCATGAGAATTTGTTCTGCTGGGTCTTGGGAATTTGTTGTCTGCTGGGTCTTGGGAATTTGTGCTGCTTGGTCTTGGGAATTTGTTCTCCTGGGTCTTGAGAGTTTGTTCTCCTGGGTCTTGAGAGTTTGTTCTGCTGGGTCTTGGGAGTTTGTTCTGCTGGGTCTTGAGAGTTTGTTCTGCTGGGTCTTGAGAGTTTGTGCTGCTGGGTCTTGGGAGTTTATGCTGCTGGGTCTTGGGAGTTTGTGCTGCTGGGTCATGAGAATTTGTTCTACTGGGTCTTGGAAATTTGTTGTCTGCTGGGTCTTGGAAATTTGTGCTGCTGGGTCTTGGGAATTTGTTCTGCTGGGTCTTGGGAATTCGTTCTGCTGGGTCTTGGGAATTTGTTTTTCTGGGACCGGAGTTTTGGGATTTATTTTTTTGGGGCTGGATTTGTAACGTCCAAGTCGTCGTTGCGGTATAGCTGGCAACGTGAGTCTACTCTGAAGAATTTACGCTACAAGTCATACCGCTGCGATCATGTGTGTTTTTCAAAAGTTCGGCTCCTGATATCCCAGTGTTATTAATTACCATCAGTAATTAATTAGAGTTGAAAAAGGCCTTGTAACGAAAGAAATTGACATCCGGGAAGCATTTTTTGACTTGGCCGCACTTGGAAAAGATGGCTCATGATCTGCAACTTCTTAACATTAAACAGACACTTTCCAATATCTCAACCTTAACCTTATTCCTTTCATCCTGTTCAAAAACACCACAACAGGGACGTAAAAACGATAAAAAATAAGATGTTATAAACAACCTTAGCTTGGACGCGACTGAGATGGTGTTCGAATAAAACTTGCTTTGAAAAACAGCCAAATTATTTGATGTTTGTACTTTTTTTCTCTTCTGAAATAGAATTACAGTGATGTCAAAACAACAGAAAATAATTTAAAAGGAACTACCTTGACACTTGAATTGTGTACGAGGTAATACATGCTTTGAAAAAAACATTAGGGAATATGTATATATATCAGAAATACATACATATATACATATAATACATATATCACATATACATATATAGGAATACATACATATATTCCTTCATTCTCTGGCATGCAGCACATTAGTTGGGGCTATACTCCAAGCTTACAATTTTTACGATTCTCTCTTCATTATTTTTTTTTACGCGAATGAGATTTGTTCGAAACTGTTCGTGCGTGTTCAGGTATCGAAAATCTTTTAAATTATTTCAGTTAAAAAACGCCCTCTTTCCGTGTCATGATTGGTTATTGATGTGCAACCGCGCCGTATTGGATATATCTGAGTTACGTATACAAGAATACAAGCGGTGAGTGCCCCACTGTAATATAGCACACAGGCCACTCACACTTACACCATACATACATACCCATGCAAGCCATACATACCCATACAACATACAAACCATACATACTCGAACAGCATACATACCCATACAGCATACAGACCACTCACACATACAGCACACATACACACCCATAAAGTACACAAGCCATACATACCAACACAGCACACAGGACATACACACATCTGCACAGTTCACCACATACACAAAACTGCGACATTTAATGAAAGGCGGAAAACAGAACACAAACACCAACCTGACTGCTATCGAAAAATCATTCACGTGAAATATAACTTAAATTATGTACTTGTGTGACTGTTGTGTTATTTATCAATTCGGTCATTACCTCACGTGTCATTACCACTATCTCGTCATTACCTCACGCGTTATTATCACAATCACGTCATTACCTCACGTGTCATTACCACAATCATGTCATTACCTCACGTGTCATTACCACAATCACGTCATTACCTCACGTGTCATTACCACAGTCACGTCATTACCTCACGTGTCATTACAACAATCACGTCATTACCTCACGTGTCATTACAACAATCATGTCATTACCTCACGTGTCATTACCACAATCACGTCATTACCTCACGTGTCATTACCACAATCACGTCATTACCTCACGTGTCATTACCACAATCACGTCATTACCTCACGTGTCATTACCACAATCACGTCATTACCTCACGTGTCATTACCACAATCACGTCATTACCTCACGTGTCATTACAACAATCATGTCATTACCTCACGTGTCATTACCACAGTCACGTCATTACCTCACGTGTCATTACCACAATCATGTCATTACCTCACGTGTCATTACCACAGTCACGTCATTACCTCACGTGTCATTACAACAATCATGTCATTACCTCACGTGTCATTACCACAATCATGTCATTACCTCACGTGTCATTACCACAATCACGTCATTACCTCACGTGTCATTACCACAATCATGTCATTACCTCACGTGTCATTACCACAATCATGTCATTACCTCACGTGTCATTACCACAATCACGTCATTACCTCACGTGTCATTACAACAATCATGTCATTACCTCACGTGTCATTACCACAGTCACGTCATTACCTCACGTGTCATTACCACAATCACGTCATTACCTCACGTGTCATTACAACAATCATGTCATTACCTCACGTGTCATTACCACAATCTCGTCATTACCTCACGTGTCATTACCACAATCACGTCATTACCTCACGTGTCATTACCACAATCACGTCATTACCTCACGTGTCATTACCACAATCACGTCATTACCTCACGCGTCATTACCACAATCACGTCATTACCTCACGTGTCATTACCACAATCACGTCATTACCTCACGTGTCATTACCACAATCACGTCATTACCTCACGTGTTATTACCACAGTCACGTCATTACCTCACGTGTTATTACCACAATCACGTCATTACCTCACGTGTTATTACCACAGTCACGTCATTACCTCACGTGTTATTACCACAATCACGTCATTACCTCACGTGTCATTACCAAAATCACGTCATTACCTCACGTGTTATTACCACAATCACGTCATTACCTCACGTGTCATTACAACAATCACGTCATTACCTCACGTGTTATTACAACAATCACGTCATTACCTCACGTGTCATTACAACAATCACGTCATTACCTCACGTGTTATTACAACAATCACGTCATTACCTCACGTGTTATTACCACAATCACGTCATTACCTCACGTGTTATTACCACAATCACGTCATTACCTCACGTGTCAGTACAACAATCACGTCATTACCTCACGTGTCATTACCACAGTCACGTCATTACCTCACGTGTTATTACCACAATCACGTCATTACCTCACGTGTCATTACCACAATCACGTCATTACCTCACGTGTCATTACCACAGTCACGTCATTACCTCACGTGTCATTACCACAATCACGTCATTACCTCACGTGTCATTACCACAATCACGTCATTACCTCACGTGTTATTACCACAGTCACGTCATTACCTCACGTGTTATTACCACAATCACGTCATTACCTCACGTGTCATTACCACAGTCACGTCATTACCTCACGTGTTATTACCACAATCACGTCATTACCTCACGTGTCATTACCACAGTCACGTCATTACCTCACGTGTCATTACCACAATCACGTCATTACCTCACGTGTTATTACCACAGTCACGTCATTACCTCACGTGTTATTACCACAATCACGTCATTCATTACCTCACGTGTCATTACCACAGTCACGTCATTACCTCACGTATTATTACCACAATCACGTCATTACCTCACGTGTTATTACCACAATCACGTCATTACCTCACGTGTTATTACCACAGTCACGTCATTACCTCACGTGTTATTACCACAGTCACGTCATTACCTCACGTGTTATTACCACAGTCACGTCATTACCTCACGTGTTATTACCACAGTCACGTCATTACCTCACGTGTTATTACCACAATCACGTCATTACCTCACGTGTCATTACCACAGTCACGTCATTACTTCACGTGTCATTACCACAATCACGTCATTACCTCACGTGTTATTACCACAATCACGTCATTACCTCACGTGTCATTACCACAATCACGTCATTACCTCACGTGTCATTACCACAATCACGTCATTACTTCACGTGTCATTACCACAATCACGTCATTACCTCACGTGTCATTACCACAATCACGTCATTACCTCACGTGTCATTACCACAATCACGTCATTACCTCACGTGTCATTACCACAATCACGTCATTACCTCACGTGTCATTACCACAGTCACGTCATTACCTCACGTGTCATTACCACAGTCACGTCATTACCTCACGTGTCATTACCACAATCACGTCATTACTTCACGTGTCATTACCACAATCACGTCATTACTTCACGTGTCATTACCACAATCACGTCATTACTTCACGTGTCATTACCACAATCACGTCATTACCTCACGTGTCATTACCACAGTCACGTCATTACCTCACGTGTCATTACCACAATCACGTCATTACCTCACGTGTCATTACAACAATCACGTCATTACCTCACGTGTCATTACCACAATCACGTCATTACCTCACGTGTCATTACCACAGTCACGTCATTACCTCACGTGTCATTACCACAATCACGTCATTACCTCACGTGTCATTACAACAATCACGTCATTACCTCACGTGTCATTACCACAATCACGTCATTACCTCACGTGTCATTACCACAATCACGTCATTACCTCACGTGTCATTACCACAATCACGTCATTACCTCACGTGTCATTACCACAATCACGTCATTACCTCACGTGTCATTACCACAATCACGTCATTACCTCACGCGTTATTATCACAATCACGTCATTACCTCACGTGTCATTACCACAATCACGTCATTACCTCACGTGTCATTACCACAATCACGTCATTACCTTACGCGTTATTATCACAATCACGTCATTACCTCACGTATCATTACCACAATCACGTCATTACCTCACGTGTCATTACCACAATCACGTCATTACCTCACGTGTCATTACCACAATCACGTCATTACCTCACGTGTCATTACCACAATCACGTCATTACCTCACGTGTCATTACCACAATCACGTCATTACCTCACGCGTTATTACCACAATCACGTCATTACCTCACGTGTCATTACCACAATCACGTCATTACCTCACGTGTCATTACCACAATCACGTCATTACCTCACGCGTTATTATCACAATCACGTCATTACCTCACGCGTCATTACCACAATCATGTCATTACCTCACGTGTCATTACCACAATCACGTCATTACCTCACGCGTCATTACCACAATCATGTCATTACCTCACGTGTCATTACCACAATCACGCCGTTACCTCACGTGTTATTACCACAATCACGTCATTACCTCACGTGTCATTCCCACAATCATGTCATTACCTCACGTGTCATTACCACAATCACGTCATTACCTCACGTGTCATTACCACAATCATGTCATTACCTCACGTGTCATTACCACAATCACGCCGTTACCTCACGTGTTATTACCACAATCACGTCATTACCTCACGTGTCATTACCACAGTCACGTCATTACCTCACGTGTCATTACAACAATCACGTCATTACCTCACGTGTCATTACCACAATCACGTCATTACCTCACGCGTCATTACCACAATCATGTCATTACCTCACGTGTCATTACCACAATCACGCCGTTACCTCACGTGTTATTACCACAATCACGTCATTACCTCACGTGTCATTCCCACAATCATGTCATTACCTCACGTGTCATTACCACAATCACGTCATTACCTCATGTGTCATTACCACAATCACGTCATTACCTCACGTGTCATTACCACAATCATGTCATTACCTCACGTGTTATTACCACAGTCACGTCATTACCTCACGTGTCATTACCACAGTCACGTCATTACCTCACGTGTCATTACAACAATCACGTCATTACTTCACGTGTCATTACCACAATCACGTCATTACCTCACGTGTCATTACCACAATCACGTCATTACCTCACGTGTCATTACCACAATCACGTCATTACCTCACGTGTCATTACCACAATCACGTCATTACCTCACGTGTCATTACCACAATCACGTCATTACCTCACGTGTCATTACCACAGTCACGTCATTACCTCACGTGTCATTACCACAGTCACGTCATTACCTCACGTGTCATTACCACAATCACGTCATTACTTCACGTGTCATTACCACAATCACGTCATTACTTCACGTGTCATTACCACAATCACGTCATTACCTCACGTGTCATTACCACAATCACGTCATTACCTCACGTGTCATTACCACAGTCACGTCATTACCTCACGTGTCATTACCACAATCACGTCATTACCTCACGTGTCATTACAACAATCACGTCATTACCTCACGTGTTATTACCACAATCACGTCATTACCTCACGTGTCATTACCACAGTCACGTCATTACCTCACGTGTCATTACCACAATCACGTCATTACCTCACGTGTCATTACAACAATCACGTCATTACCTCACGTGTCATTACCACAATCACGTCATTACCTCACGTGTCATTACCACAATCACGTCATTACCTCACGTGTCATTACCACAATCACGTCATTACCTCACGTGTCATTACCACAATCACGTCATTACCTCACGTGTCATTACCACAATCACGTCATTACCTCACGCGTTATTATCACAATCACGTCATTACCTCACGTGTCATTACCACAATCACGTCATTACCTCACGTGTCATTACCACAATCACGTCATTACCTTACGCGTTATTATCACAATCACGTCATTACCTCACGTATCATTACCACAATCACGTCATTACCTCACGTGTCATTACCACAATCACGTCATTACCTCACGTGTCATTACCACAATCACGTCATTACCTCACGTGTCATTACCACAATCACGTCATTACCTCACGTGTCATTACCACAATCACGTCATTACCTCACGCGTTATTACCACAATCACGTCATTACCTCACGTGTCATTACCACAATCACGTCATTACCTCACGTGTCATTACCACAATCACGTCATTACCTCACGCGTTATTATCACAATCACGTCATTACCTCACGCGTCATTACCACAATCATGTCATTACCTCACGTGTCATTACCACAATCACGTCATTACCTCACGCGTCATTACCACAATCATGTCATTACCTCACGTGTCATTACCACAATCACGCCGTTACCTCACGTGTTATTACCACAATCACGTCATTACCTCACGTGTCATTCCCACAATCATGTCATTACCTCACGTGTCATTACCACAATCACGTCATTACCTCACGTGTCATTACCACAATCATGTCATTACCTCACGTGTCATTACCACAATCACGCCGTTACCTCACGTGTTATTACCACAATCACGTCATTACCTCACGTGTCATTACCACAGTCACGTCATTACCTCACGTGTCATTACAACAATCACGTCATTACCTCACGTGTCATTACCACAATCACGTCATTACCTCACGCGTCATTACCACAATCATGTCATTACCTCACGTGTCATTACCACAATCACGCCGTTACCTCACGTGTTATTACCACAATCACGTCATTACCTCACGTGTCATTCCCACAATCATGTCATTACCTCACGTGTCATTACCACAATCACGTCATTACCTCACGTGTCATTACCACAATCACGTCATTACCTCACGTGTCATTACCACAATCATGTCATTACCTCACGTGTTATTACCACAGTCACGTCATTACCTCACGTGTCATTACCACAGTCACGTCATTACCTCACGTGTCATTACAACAATCACGTCATTACCTCACGTGTCATTACCACAATCACGTCATTACCTCACGTGTTATTACCACAGTCACGTCATCACCTCACGTGTCATTACCACAGTCACGTCATTACCTCACGTGTCATTACCACAGTCACGTCATTACCTCACGTGTCATTACAACAATCACGTCATTACCTCACGTGTCATTACCACAATCACGTCATTACCTCACGTGTCATTACCACAATCACGTCATTACCTCACGTGTCATTACCACAATCACGTCATTACCTCACGTGTCATTACCACAATCATGTCATTACCTCACGTGTCATTACCACAATCACGTCATTACCTCACGTGTCATTACCACAATCACGTCATTACCTCACGTGTCATTACCACAATCACGTCATTACCTCACGTGTCATTACCACAATCACGTCATTACCTCACGTGTCATTACCACAATCACGTCATTACCTCACGTGTCATTACCACAATCACGTCATTACCTCACGTGTCATTACCACAATCATGTCATTACCTCACGTGTCATTACCACAATCACGTCATTACCTCACGTGTCATTACCACAATCACGTCATTACCTCACGTGTCATTACCACAATCACGTCATTACCTCACGCGTCATTACCACAATCATGTCATTACCTCACGTGTCATTACCACAATCATGTCATTACCTCACGTGTCATTACCACAATCACGTCATTACCTCACGTGTCATTACCACAATCACGTCATTACCTCACGTGTCATTACCACAATCACGCCGTTACCTCACGTGTCATTACCACAATCACGTCATTACCTCACGTGTCATTACCACAATCACGTCATTACCTCACGTGTCATTACCACAATCACGTCATTACCTCACGTGTCATTACCACAATCACGTCATTACCTCCACCCGAAAGTACAGCGAGTCCAAGAAAGAGAATATCGACCTGCCAAACAAGCACCACAATTGCCGCCAGCGCTGCACGGACGCAATTTCTCAGAACACAGCGCGTGACCCGCGTTTGTCTTGGTAATATGGTCGGAAGATAAAGCCTTCTTGGTCAGTGTGAAGTGAAGGTGGAAGATAAAGCCTTCTTGGTCAGTGTGAAGTGAAGGTGGAAGATAAAGCCTTCTTGGTCAGTGTGAAGTGAAGGTGGATGATAAAGCCTTCTTGGTCAGTGTGAAGTGAAGGTGGATGATAAAGCCTTCTTGGTCAGTGTGAAGAGAAGGTGGATGATAAAGCCTTCTTGGTCAGTGTGAAGTGAAGGTAGAAGATAAAGCCTTCTTGGTCAGTGTGAAGTGAAGGTGGATGATAAAGCCTTCTTGGTCAGTGTGAAATGAAGGTAGAAGATAAAGCCTTCTTGGTCAGTGTGAAGTGAAGGTGGAAGATAAAGCCTTCTTGGTCAGTGTGAAATGAAGGTAGAAGATAAAGCCTTCTTGATCAGTGTGAAGTGAAGATGGAAGATAAAGCCTTCTTGATCAGTGTGAAGTGAAGGTGGAAGATAAAGCCTTCTTGGTCAGTGTGAAGTGAATTCGGAAGATAAAGCCTTCTTGGTCAGTGTGAAATGAAGGTAGAAGATAAAGCCTTCTTGGTCAGTGTGAAGTGAAGGTGGAAGATAAAGCCTTCTTGGTCAGTGTGAAGTGAAGGTAGAAGATAAAGCCTTCTTGATCAGTGTGAAGTGAAGGTGGAAGGTAAAGCCTTCATGGTCAGTGTGAAATGAAGGTAGAAGATAAAGCCTTCTTGGTCAGTGTGAAGTGAAGGTGGAAGATAAAGCCTTCTTGGTCAGTGTGAAGTGAAGGTAGAAGATAAAGCCTTCTTGATCAGTGTGAAGTGAAGGTGGAAGATAAAGCCTTCTTGATCAGTGTGAAGTGAAGGTGGAAGATAAAGCCTTCTTGGTCAGTGTGAAATGAAGGTAGAAGATAAAGCCTTCTTGATCAGTGTGAAGTGAAGGTGGAAGATAAAGCCTTCTTGATCAGTGTGAAGTGAAGGTAGAAGATAAAGCCTTCTTGATCAGTGTGAAGTGAAGGTGGAAGATAAAGCCTTCTTGGTCAGTGTGAAGTGAAGGTAGAAGATAAAGCCTTCTTGATCAGTGTGAAGTGAAGGTGGAAGATAAAGCCTTCTTGATCAGTGTGAAGTGAAGGTGGAAGATAAAGCCTTCTTGGTCAGTGTGAAGTGAAGGTGGAAGATAAAGCCTTCTTGGTCAGTGTGAAGTGAAGGTGGAAGATAAAGCCTTCTTGGTCAGTGTGAAGTGAAGGTGGAAGATAAAGCCTTCTTGGTCAGTGTGAAATGAAGGTAGAAGATAAAGCCTTCTTGGTCAGTGTGAAGTGAAGGTGGAAGATAAAGCCTTGTTGGTCAGTGTGAAGTGAAGGTAGAAGATAAAGCCTTCTTGGTCAGTGTGAAGTGAAGGTGGATGATAAAGCCTTCTTGGTCAGTGTGAAATGAAGGTAGAAGATAAAGCCTTCTTGGTCAGTGTGAAGTGAAGGTGGAAGATAAAGCCTTCTTGGTCAGTGTGAAATGAAGGTAGAAGATAAAGCCTTCTTGATCAGTGTGAAGTGAAGGTGGAAGATAAAGCCTTCTCGGTCAGTGTGAAGTGAAGGTAGAAGATAAAGCCTTCTTGGTCAGTGTGAAGTGAAGGTGGAAGATAAAGCCTTCTTGATCAGTGTGAAGTGAAGGTGGAAGATAAAGCCTTCTTGATCAGTGTGAAGTGAAGGTGGAAGATAAAGCCTTCTTGATCAGTGTGAAGTGAAGGTGGAAGATAAAGCCTTCTTGATCAGTGTGAAGTGAAGTCGGAAGATAAAGCCTTCTTGGTCAGTGTGAAATGAAGGTATAAGATAAAGCCTTCTTGGTCAGTGTGAAGTTAAGGTGGAAAATAAAGCCTTCTTGATCAGTGTGAAGTGAAGTCGGAAGATAAAGCCTTCTTGGTCAGTGTGAAATGAAGGTAGAAGATAAAGCCTTCTTGGTCAGTGTGAAATGAAGGTGGAAGATAAAGCCTTCTTGGTCAGTGTGAAGTGAAGGTAGAAGATAAAGCCTTCTTGATCAGTGTGAAGTGAAGGTGGAAGATAAAGCCTTCTTGGTCAGTGTGAAGTGAAGGTAGAAGATAAAGCCTTCTTGATCAGTGTGAAGTGAAGGTGGAAGATAAAGCCTTCTTGATCAGTGTGAAGTGAAAGTGGAAGATAAAGCCTTCTTGATCAGTGTGAAGTGAAGGTGGAAGATAAAGCCTTCTTGATCAGTGTGAAGTGAATTCGGAAGATAAAGCCTTCTTGGTCAGTGTGAAATGAAGGTAGAAGATAAAGCCTTCTTGGTCAGTGTGAAGTGAAGGTGGAAGATAAAGCCTTCTTGATCAGTGTGAAGTGAAGGTGGAAGATAAAGCCTTCTTGATCAGTGTGAAGTGAAGTCGGAAGATAAAGCCTTCTTGGTCAGTGTGAAATGAAGGTAGAAGATAAAGCCTTCTTGGTCAGTGTGAAGTGAAGGTGGAAGATAAAGCCTTCTTGATCAGTGTGAAGTGAAGGTGGAAGATAAAGCCTTCGTGGTCAGTGTGAAATGAAGGTAGAAGATAAAGCCTTCTTGGTCAGTGTGAAGTGAAGGTGGAAGATAAAGCCTTCTTGGTCAGTGTGAAGTGAAGGTAGAAGATAAAGCCTTCTTGATCAGTGTGAAGTGAAGGTGGAAGGTAAAGCCTTCATGGTCAGTGTGAAATGAAGGTAGAAGATAAAGCCTTCTTGGTCAGTGTGAAGTGAAGGTGGAAGATAAAGCCTTCTTGGTCAGTGTGAAGTGAAGGTAGAAGATAAAGCCTTCTTGATCAGTGTGAAGTGAAGGTGGAAGATAAAGCCTTCTTGGTCAGTGTGAAGTGAAGGTAGAAGATAAAGCCTTCTTGATCAGTGTGAAGTGAAGGTGGAAGATAAAGCCTTCTTGATCAGTGTGAAGTGAAGGTGGAAGATAAAGCCTTCTTGGTCAGTGTGAAATGAAGGTAGAAGATAAAGCCTTCTTGATCAGTGTGAAGTGAAGGTGGAAGATAAAGCCTTCTTGATCAGTGTGAAGTGAAGGTGGAAGATAAAGCCTTCGTGGTCAGTGTGAAGTGAAGGTGGAAGATAAAGCCTTCTTGATCAGTGTGAAGTGAAGGTGAAAGATAAAGGTCTTCTTGGTCAGTGTGAAGTGAAGGTGGAAGATAAAGCCTTCTTAGTCAGTGTGAAGTGAAGGTGGAAGATAAAGCCTTCTTGGTCAGTATGAAGTGAAGGTGGAAGGTAAAGCCTTCTTGGTCAGTGTGAAGTGAAGGTGGAAGATAAAGCCTTCTTGGTCAGTGTGAAGTGAAGGTGGAAGATAAAGCCTTCGTGGTCAGTGTGAAATGAAGGTAGAAGATAAAGCCTTCTTGGTTAGTGTGAAGTGAAGGTGAAAGATAAAGGTCTTCTTGGTCAGTGTGAAGTGAAGGTGGAAGATAAAGCCTTCTTGATCAGTGTGAAGTGAAGGTGGAAGATAAAGCCTTCGTGGTCAGTGTGAAGTGAAGGTGGAAGATAAAGCCTTCTTGGTCAGTGTGAAGTGAAGGTAGAAGATAGAGCCTTCTTGGTCAGTGTGAAGTGAAGGTGAAAGATAAAGCCTTCTTGGTCAGTGTGAAGTGAAGGTGGAAGAGAAAGCCTTCTTGGTCAGTATGAAGTGAAGGTGGAAGATAAAGCCTTCTTGGTCAATGTGAAGTGAAGGTGGAAGATAAAGCCTTCTTGGTCAGTGTGAAGTGAAGGTGGAAGATAAAGCCTTCGTGGTCAGTGTGAAGTGAAGGTAGAAGATAAAGCCTTCTTGGTCAGTGTGAAGTGAAGGTGAAAGATAAAGGTCTTCTTGGTCAGTGTGAAGTGAAGGTGGAAGATAAAGCCTTCTTGGTCAGTGTGAAGTGAAGGTGGAAGATGAAGCCTTCTTGGTCAGTGTGAAGTGAAGGTGGAAGATGAAGCCTTCTTGGTCAGTGTGAAGTGAAGGTGGAAGATGAAGCCTTCTTGGTCAGTGTGAAGTGAATAGTGAAGTGTTTGTGTTGCTGGTTTTGTAAAATAAGTGTTTGTGGATGAGGGAGGTAGATGATATTATTATTGTGGGTGCAAGATCTAGGTTATATACTCGTATATACATATATAGGTAATACATATACATTATATATATACATTTATATCTATATTCGGTAACTCGTACGACTATAAATCACACTTTAGGTATAATATGCGTGTGTATATATTTTTAATTTATATGAGTGTGTACTGATGCTTGTTAAATGTTATTTATAATATTTGACAGGTTGAATATGTGTAAGGGGGCATGTCACTATTTTTTATTTATAAGTTCAAAAAATTTATGAATTCATTGCAAAGGCCAAACTAAAAATGTATAAAGGAGCTGTAGCTGTCATTATATTACAGGGTTAATAAAGTATATCTTGTTCTGTTTGAGTTGATACAATTAGACGAGTTTTAAATTCAACTTTTTTAAACTCGCCGTTCTTAACAAGCATTGATTTTAATGTTTCAAAACTTTTTCAGAGTAATTGTTCTCGTAAAAGTTTTTCTCATTAACTTTTAGGAAAAATTTTTGCTACTAATTTTCGCTGGGTTATTTTTAATGATCAAAGGGTCTTTTTGAAATAAATTTAAAATTAAGAGAGAATTTAGTTTCCGATAAAAAATGTTTTCGGCCTATAGTCCTAACGAAGTTCAGCATCCAATTTACCACCGCATTTCCACCACATTTTCATCAAGTCAACTAAAATAAATTTAACGAACAAATCTTTAGTCTTTATCCAGGAAACTGAATCTAAATAATCCAACCTTAGCTAATCCGGTGCAAGATCTTTACCCTGACGATCTTTGTCAACAGATGATGTGTCGTGTGATGCAAGGTTTGTGTCCTGTTCTTAAGCACCTACTACTTTCCTCTTCAACTTTTGTCTTGTTTCATGATCTTCTTTCACGACTTACTGTTTCTATGCCTTTCTGCATAGATTCCGCGTTTACTTAACTCCATACTAAATGGTGCCTTCTTCCTTCCTCTCTTTGGATCGCATTTGTTGCTGGGTAGGGAGGCTAAAACTAACGACTAATCTAATCTATGCAATGTTTGTTATGCTTAATGTGGATTAGTGCCTAATTGATAAATGTTGGATTGCAAAACATTAGATTCCGCTTTTTCTACTTTTGCGGCTTGTACGCGAGAATGTCGCAACGAGACGAACTTCAGCAATACTGACAGGGATAGAAGTATGGGTCAGAACAACAATACTATTGTTTAGCATGCGTTTTTTTTCTGATCCAAATAAGGGTCAGAACAACAATACCAATGTTTGGTATGTGCTATTTTCTGATCCCAATAAGGATCAGAACAACATTACTATTGATTGGTGTGTTTTGTGATTGTTGTGAAGAGGAAACATAAAAGAAAAAACTAGATATCATCAAATTTCTGAAAACTCCTAGTGCTCAAATAGAGGTAAAAAATGTATTATGCATTTTTGTTAAGAGTCTGAAATTTTTTGGATATGGAGCAACACGTTATTTAGAAGTAAATACTTGGTCTGCTATTATCTGAAAGTGCTTACGAAAACTTGTACCATTTAGAATAAAAAACTAGAAGCAGTATTAATTAAAAGTGTTCACTATGCTTAAATCGTAGATTTACTAATAGTTTAAAAGCGAAAAGGATAATAATAAAAAATGGAAAAAATGACTATATTCGTTAGCATTTTCATCGCTTATAAATTTCCAGTAATAAGTTGAAAAATTCACTAAACATGGGGCATTTAATTAATATTAATGAATAGGTTTTCATTTTTAAAGGACAAGCGGCCATGAAGAAATATGTCATCCGCCTTTCCCTTACAACTACACATTTTGTGTAGTGTTTTTTTTGTGTGTTGTATGCAATTTCATTCAGTATTGCTGTTTCAATTTGTTCTCAAAAAATGTATTTACATTTTATTGACGTTTTTTCCAAAAAAGGTGAAGAAGATGTAATAAGTTGAAACTTTTTTTCACTAATTAATTTCTTTTTAATTTTTTTGGTGGATTGGAGAGCAATTCGTTTTGCTCTTTTGTTCTTAGTCAGTATTTGTAAAGAGCAAAAATGTGAAAGTTGCAACAACATACTTGACTATTGCCTTCACTTGGCTACATACTTGACTATTGCCTTCACTTGGCTACATACTTGACTACTGCCTTCACTTGGCTACATACTTGACTACTGCCTTCACTTGGCTACATACTTGACTACTGCCTTCACTTGGCTACATACTTGACTACTGCCTTCACTTGGCTACATACTTGACTACTGCCTTCACTTGGCTACATACTTGACTACTGCCTTCACTTGGCTACATACTTGACTACTGCCTTCACTTGGCTACATACTTGACTACTGCCTTCACTTGGCTACATACTTGACTACTGCCTTCACTTGGCTACATACTTGACTACTGCCTTCACTTGGCTACATACTTGACTACTGCCTTCACTTGGCTACATACTTGACTACTGCCTTCACATGGCTACATACTTGACTACTGCCTTCACTTGGCTACATACTTGACTACTGCCTTCACTTGGCTACATACTTGACTACTGCCTTCACATGGCTACATACTTGACTACTGCCTTCACTTGGCTACATACTTGACTACTGCCTTCACTTGGCTACATACTTGACTACTGCCTTCACTTGGCTACATACTTGACTACTGCCTTCACTTGGCTACATACATGACTACTGCCTTCACTTGGCTACATACATGACTACTGCCTTCACTTGGCTACATACTTGACTACTGCCTTCACTTGGCTACATACTTGACTACTGCCTTCACATGGCTACATACTTGACTACTGCCTTCACTTGGCTACATACTTGACTACTGCCTTCACATGGCTACATACTTGACTACTGCCTTCACTTGGCTACATACTTGACTACTGCCTTCACTTGGCTACATACATGACTACTGCCTTCACTTGGCTACTTACTTGACTACTGCCTTCACTTGGCTACATACTTGACTACTGCCTTCACATGGCTACATACTTGACTACTGCCTTCACTTGGCTACATACTTGACTACTGCCTTCACTTGGCTACATACTTGACTACTGCCTTCACATGGCTACATACTTGACTACTGCCTTCACTTGGCTACATACTTGACTACTGCCTTCACTTGGCTACATACTTGACTACTGCCTTCACTTGGCTACATACTTGACTACTGCCTTCACTTGGCTACATACATGACTACTGCCTTCACTTGGCTACATACATGACTACTGCCTTCACTTGGCTACATACTTGACTACTGCCTTCACTTGGCTACATACTTGACTACTGCCTTCACATGGCTACATACTTGACTACTGCCTTCACTTGGCTACATACTTGACTACTGCCTTCACATGGCTACATACTTGACTACTGCCTTCACTTGGCTACATACTTGACTACTGCCTTCACTTGGCTACATACATGACTACTGCCTTCACTTGGCTACTTACTTGACTACTGCCTTCACTTGGCTACATACTTGACTACTGCCTTCACATGGCTACATACTTGACTACTGCCTTCACTTGGCTACATACTTGACTACTGCCTTCACTTGGCTACATACTTGACTACTGCCTTCACTTGGCTACATACTTGACTACTGCCTTCACTTGGCTACATACTTGACTACTGCCTTCACTTGGCTACATACTTGACTACTGCCTTCACTTGGCTACATACTTGACTACTGCCTTCACTTGGCTACATACTTGACTACTGCCTTCACTTGGCTACATACTTGACTACTGCCTTCACTTGGCTACATACATGACTACTGCCTTCACTTGGCTACATACTTGACTAATGCCTTCACTTGGCTACATACTTGACTAATGCCTTCACTTGGCTACATACTTGACTACTGCCTTCACTTGGGGACATACTTGACCACTGCCTTCACTTGGCTACATACTTGACTAATGCCTTCACTTGGCTAACTTGACTAATGCCTTCACTTGGCTACATACTTGACTACTGCCTTCACTTGGCTACATACTTGACTACTGCCTTCCCTTGGCTACATACATGACTACTGCCTTCAATTGGCTACATACTTGACTACTGCCTTCACTGGGCTACATACTTGACTAATGCCTCCACTGGGCTACATACTTGACTACTGCCTGCCTTCTCTTGGCTACATACTTGACTATTGCCTTCTCTTGGCTACATACTTGACTATTGCTTTCTCTTGGCTACATACTTGACTATTGCCTTCTCTTGGCTACATACTTGACTATTGCTTTCTCTTGGCTACATACTTGAACTTAACCTTCACTTAACCAAAATCTAATTTCATTTAACATTAAATACTGCCCAATAGTAAGTAGAAAATAATTTTATTGATTACAACCTAGGTCCAATTGTGGATTTTGTTCGCATGTACTGTATAATATTTTTCAAAATATAAGTAATACATTTTTTACATTAATCAAAATAATTATAATTTCTATTCAAAGGTTCTGGTGATAAAGTTTATATAGACAAATTCTGATAATCGAGTTACGACATTCAAATTTTAAACCAGGTTATACAATAGTATTTGTAGTATTTATCTATACCATAATAAAAGCCGCCTCCGTTCGTCTGTCCGTCACACCCACCAGCCGAAGTGTGAGATGAGCGTATCTGGGATACAAGCTTCATCAACTCCACAATTTTCGTATCTGTGATACAAGCTTCATCAACTCCACAATTTTCGTATCTGTGATACAAGCTTCATCAACTCCACAATTTTCGTATCTGTGATACAAGCTTCATCAACTCCTCAATTTTCGTATCTGTGATACAAGCTTCATCAACTCCACAATTTTCGTATCTGTGATACAAGCTTCATCAACTCCACAATTTTCGTATCTGTGATACAAGCTTCATCAACTCCACAATTTTCGTATCTGTGATACAAGCTTCATCAACTCCACAATTTTCGTATCTGTGATACAAGCTTCATCAACTCCACAATTTTCGTATCTGTGATACAAGCTTCATCTACTCCACAATAATTCTCGGTGTATTAATCCATCAGATTCAGAGTCGGAGTGAATATCACGTGTATTGGTAGGTTAGATTAGCTTGTATAAAATATCAGCAGTTGAGACTAAGCAAAGTATAGGACAGCCATAGAATAGCATAGGAAAGCCATATTGAAGCTCATTTGGTCCGATGTCTAATCCTGCTATTTTTTGACGGGCCGTGTGCACTAGTAGCAATAGTAATAAAGCTCTAGCTGTCTTGCTCGATTTCCCGAGTAAACGAAAACTGGGGAGTGAAATCCCGGGAGTTTTGTGCCATGTGTCAAAACTGCAAAAAGAGATGGCGAGGAGTGCCGCAGTTCGATTGTTCAGTTGAAGCCTTGGATGTTTCTGCCTTCTTCTACGATAGTTTAGAACTCGATAAGGTATGCTACAAGAGGGGATATATTGGGGTATGTTGAAAACATAGTTAAGGCTATTAGGGTATGTTGAAAAACGGAGTTAAGGCTATGGGGTATGTTGATGAACATAGTTGAGGCTTTTAGGGTATGTTGAATATCATAATCGAGGCTATTGGGTAAGTTGGAAATAGGGTATGTTAAAATTAGGGCATTTTGAAATTAGGGTGTGTCGAAATTAGGGTGTGTCGAAATTAGGGTGTGTCGAAATTAGGGTGTGTCGAAATTAGGGTGTGTCGAAATTAGGGTGTGTCGAAATTAGGGTGTGTCGAAATTAGGGTGTGTCGAAATTAGGGTGTGTCGAAATTAGGGTATGCGCGAGCATACACCGTCGGTACATGATGGTGAGCAATCACCGTCACAATCACCTGTATTACCTAGACGGGCATCGACCGTCTCTACGTGACCTTCCTGCCCAGTCACGATCATTGCAATTGGCTCGGCTGGTCAGTCGCGGGGCAGACGCCGTGAGGGGCGGTGTGCGTGTGTCGCAGCGCGGCCATATCGATCCCTGTGATCAGTGAACTTTTTTCAAATCTACGCTGAATTCTACACACAATACCTGGAATTTTGTCGTTCTAAATACTTATGAAAAAACTACGCGCATGATTAATTAATGTGACGTTTCTTTGTTCGGTGGCGTTTTGAGTAATTATGAGTTTAGAGATGTGAGTGTGTGTGTGTGTGTGTGTGTGTGTGTGTGTGTGTGTGTGTGTGTGTGGGTTGCTAGAGCTGAATGATGTTCTGGTACGTGTGTGCCACGCGTGTTTGAAACTGAGAGCTTTTGTCTAACTTCTAGGAATACTTCGTTCCGGGGAAAAGTATACGTGTATGTACATGGTGTCCCCACCCCCCCCCCCCCCCAAAAAAAATAAATACATATACTCATCTTTCGAATGACGATTGCGCATGTTTTTTTGTGTCAAGTTCAATTAATTTTTTTAACGACTTTTGATTTTCGTGAATATATTTATCTTTTCTTTGATTTAACTCACAAGGCTTGTGTGTCGGTCAATAAATACCTACATTAAAACGAAATACATGAGTACCGGGCAGTCAGAGAGTGAGTACATATCTCACAGCTACACCTTCTGCAACATTATTTTACATTTTCGGTATTACATTTTTGGTCTGCTTTTGTACTTAATAGGTACGTGTAATGTTTTTGTTTGATTGATCTATTTTTTTTCTCATGTAAAGTGTTGTATACACATATACTGTATTTGTATACTGTATGTACATACTGTATAGTGTTGTATATACAGTATACATATTTGAGAAATATACTATTGCTGTTGGTATGTGAAATTTTCACGCATGTTAGTAAATGGATGAGAATTTCATTTCATACATTCGTAATAATTATAGAAAAATTCAATTCTTTAAAATATATAATTTTTTTTAATTCAATTCAATTTTTTTAATTCAATTCTTTAATATAAATAAATCAAGTTCTTTAAAATAATCGAAATTATGCTTGAGTTAAGATAAAATGAAAATAATACAAATTTGAAACCAGTTCTTTAGTCTTATGAGCTAATATTTATTTCTCGGTATTAATTCACGGTAAAAAAACAGTTCTTCAGAAAATTATACAAAATATTTCAATTACTAAACCAAGCGGCTTAGCCATGAGAATAGTTTTCCATTTTATTCATCGAATATTAAACAAATTCAATTTGAACCCCAAATATAGGTCGTAGTCATTTCATATTTAATACATTATATACCATATGAATTTTATATTTATTCCTTGTATTATGCATCACATTCATTTCGTATATTATACACCATACTTATTTTGTATATTATACACCATATTCATTTCGTATATTATACACCATATTCATTTTGTATATTATACACCATATTCATTTCGTATATTATACACCATATTCATTTCGTATATTATACACCATATTTATTTCGTATATTATACACCATATTCATTTCGTATATTATACACCATATTCATTTCGTATATTATACACCATATTTATTTCGTATATTATACACCATATTCATTTCGTATATTATACACCATATTCATTTCGTATATTATACACCATATTCATTTCGTATATTATACACCAAATTAATTGCATTTGTCATGTATGCATAAATGATATTTTTTCACCCGCATTTCATTCATACATCAATTCATGTATCATTCGTTGAGCAGGTAAAACATGACATACTTCATCATCTTCATCGTAACTCTATTTTTTGTCCATGATAAATTTTTTCTTGTGAATTCTATTCGTGAATATTATTTCACGATTATTATTTTTATAACTTCATTTTATTTTATAATTATTTTATTAACTCGTTTTTTAATACGTCTACAGCAGACCTCTCACCCTCTATAAGCCTTAATTTGTGTGATCTTCTCATGTGTGAACTCGTGGCCCATGTCAGCCGTAAGCTATGCGGCTTTAACAAGTTAATAATGGGTGTAGGCTCTCGTTCTGGCCTACGATATTATAGGGGAATAAACTTCCCTCTACCACACGATTCAATAAATTGACACTAGCCCGTTGCGTGCTCTCATGGTTTATTTCAGGAAACATGAACAAAACGTTACAGTCCTTTTAACGGTAGCACTAATGATAGCAAGCAAGCAAGCAAACAAAGCAAGTTTAAAAATATTGAGGAATTGCGAGGTGTCTGGAAAGATAAAGAATAAAACTAAGTAAATCGGTAATACACAAAATAAATGAATATGCACATGTCATCAATTTATGCCTCAGTATTGTCAAATTAAATATACCTAAAAATAATCAAAGACAATTCAACAGTGAACTACACGCTGGCCGATTGTCACGCATCTGGCGCCTAGAGAATCGACCTAGCATTAGTACGCTGGGATAATTCTTTTAACTAGCTTTTAAGAAGCATGGACGGCGCCAACAATGGGAAATGATAAAATTGGAGTATTTATTTCCACGAGCTAGTACCTTAGACACTCAAAATACCGCCTGTTGTGCCCTGAAGCTGATCAGTCGTTTACCTCAATGAGCTTGTATCCTAGATACTCAAAATACCGCCAGTTGTGCCCTGTAGCTGATCAGTCATTTACCCCAATGAGCTTGTATCCTAGATACTCAAAATACCGCCTGTTGTGCCCTGAAGCTGATCAGTCGTTTACCTCAATGAGCTTGTATCCTAGATACTCAAAATACCGCCAGTTGTGCCCTGAAGCTGATCAGTGGTTTACCTCAATGAGCTTGTATCCTAGATACTCAAAATACCGCCAGTTGTGCCCTGAAGCTGATCAGTCGTTTACCTCAATGAGCTTGTATCCTAGATACTCAAAATACCGCCAGTTGTGCCCTGAAGCTGATCAGTCGTTTACCTCAATGAGCTTGTATCCTAGATACTCAAAATACCGCCAGTTGTGCCCTGAAGCTGATCAGTCGTTTACCTCAATGAGCTTGTATCCTAGATACTCAAAATACCGCCAGTTGTGCCCTGAAGCTGATCAGTCCAACAGGTTCAGTTGGTAAAAGACTTCCTTCGTTTGTTCGTTGCTGTCACGCGACAATGTCATAACTTAACCTTTGTTGTGCGCCCTAAATCAAATAATTGGCATCGATCTCTCCTTTTTTCTTTGTTTGAAGTATTACAAAGCCAGCTCCCGCGATCACCTATATTTCGGACGCATGACTCTTTCGCTCATTTCACATTGCCTTTTTTACCCTTTACTCTTTGTATCGTGAGCATTAATTCTTTCTAAATTTTCATCCAGCTTCCTTTTGCTCACTGTTTTTTGCTGTTGCCCTTATTTGTCTCTGCTTTCCCTTCTCGTGTATATACCTCCCTATTGCCTTCCTTTGCTATTGCTTTACCCTCCCATTGCCTTGCCTCTACGTTTTTCTACCTCCTCATATCAAAGTCCCCATGCCTTGCATCCCCATTTCTCTACCTCCCCAACACAATGTCCCCATCAATAGCCCCCTAGAAACAGCCCTGTTGCCAAGAGTCCAGCAGCCACTGAACAGAAACAGTCACACACGCAGCGTCACACACTAAGCCTACGGCCGTGTGTTGTCATGGACGGGTCAATTGATTGAGCTGGTCACAGAGACATTCTAATATTGCTCTCATATTCACGTATTTCTTGAGATAAAAAACTTCGAAAATGTCCTCCGTATTATTTGATGTAATCAATGACGTTTACTAGTATTTACTAATGTGCAATGATGATGTGACCGAGCTGAACGTGATTTGTTTGCTTCGCATTCTTTTGCTTTCACATTCACGTATTCCTTAAGATGGAAATATCGTGTAGTTCTCTGTAATATCGGTGTAGCTAATGACCTTCATTAGTCTTTACTAATGTCCAATGCTGTCATTAAGTTGAGTATGACTTAAGTACCTGACCCTAGTTTCTTTTTTTTCATATTCATCTATTTCTTTAGAAAGAAAAGTTCGAAAACATCCTCTCTAATATTTGATGTTTTTAATGCCGTTTACTAGTTTTTAGTAATGTGCAATGCTACTTTGAAGTTAAACATTATTGGTTTGCTTGACTTTAGTTTCCTAACTTCTGCACCTACTCGCCAGTTCATTTTTGGTGACTTGGTGTGGGAGCCTCCTAATTTCTCTATAGAAAGTATTCTCTGGTGACGGAGGTGTTTTAACACTTTGACTGCGACTACTAAATATCAAGTTCAACACCAAACTCATCAAATTTGAAGTCAATTGTAGTGAACTATTTTGAAAATAACGAACATGAACTGGATCGTGACTTCATTTAGCTTTGATTGAATATTTATGGAAATTGAGTTGGTCACTACTGTTCGGTCAGCAGCATTATGAAACTTACTTCCTTGTACCACCGGTGGCGCACGACGCCGTCAAAGTGTTAAGATTGCCCTAATATTTACGTATTTATTAAGATAAAGACCCTTGAAAATGTTTTAACAATCCTTTTAATGTTAGGTGCGGCTTATGACGTTTGTGGGAAATCTTCCTGTTCCGAAATGAATTTGCAATTCATGCAATGCACCATGAGATATCATTCGCCGCACTATGAGATATCATAAGTGATGAAATCGTCAATGCGTTTTTTATACCGAGACATTATATTGAGATAATATGGCTTGAAACGAAAAGTTAAAGGTTTCGCGCTCATTGATATCTACAATATTTTTGTGTCTCCGACCCCTCAGGGGGACACAACTATTGTATCTATGGGAATTAGCGCTCCCAGGGGGACTATGTGAGGGCCCGAGCTAAAGGTTAGGTAGGCTTTCTTTTTTTTAAAATATAATAGTTTTTTTGTTACGAACCATCTTTTTTCGGTTCACTGGTGTCCTGTTTTTCAGCACCTACTACTTTCTTCTCCCAATTTTTCTTGTTTCATGAACTTCTTTCTTAGTTTACTGTTTCTGTGCACCTTGTGCATGGATTCCGCGTTCCCTCAACTCCATACTAAATGGTGCCTTCACCTTTCCTCTCTTGGAACATCTTTGTCGCGGTAAAGGGAGAATAAAATTTTCTTAAATAATAATAATAATTTTGTGTACCCGAGTGCAGATTTCTTTCTATCGCATTGCGCTGGGAATTTACGTTAACTACAAAGTTTTGTTAAAAATTTCATCTAGACCACATCAAAACTTAGTGCCGTGCTTCCATTTTGCATTGATTAGAAAAACACAAAACAGGCTCAGTTTAATTCTGTTAGCCTTCTTTTCAAATAATAATTTTCCTAAAACTAAAATTTCTCGCTAACCGTTAAGATTAAAAACCGGTATCGAAAGAAAACAAAGAAACATTGATATAGTGATGCCTTAAAAAGCTAAAAAACAAGCGTGTAATGTTGAAATTGCAACCAAATGACAGTAAAATTCCAGAGTGATTCACTACTTCGCTAAAATCATCAACTGCAACCTAATGTTGAAATCATCGTGATTTCTTACTAGCTAAAATCATCAACACGACGACCAACTTTCCATGTTCTTAACGTCTTTGCGTGAAGAAGATCATAGCAACTCCCCACCCATGGAGGACTACGCCAACGCTCGCATCCGCCCCGCAGCAGCCCCACACCCCCAGATGGGGAGCGGAAAGCAGCCCGGTGAAGCCTCCCCATCAGACTCCATCTCCAAGAACGCGGAGTCTGTCCAGATGGTGAGCGAAGGCGGGAAGATGGTGCCTCGTATCATACCCTCAGTGAAGCAAATCGAGAAGACCAAACCGCGGCGACTCAACGATTCAGCCTTCAAACCGAGCGAAGATTCGTCCTCTTCAGCGCAAAGTTCTGCCGAGAAAGCCGGTGGGCGGAGAGGGAGGAGTGGGGGAGTGGGCTGGAAGAAAGACGCTGAGGAAAATGAGCAAAAAGAACCTGAATTTCGTCCCAAGAATGACAAGTTCCCCCCGCACGGCATCACGAATGATGCCGTTTACCGTAAGGAAAGCCGTGGTTCTGCCGGCAGAGCCCACGATGGTTTAAGTTCAATCGTTGAGGAAGGGAACAGTCGTGGTGAAGAGAGATTGAAATCTTTCAGCTCGGGTGACGGGAATTTTAGTGCAGACTTCGCCAGTGAGCCAGTAAAAACCTCGACCAATTCACGCCCGCCTGTAAACTACGTTGAGCTGCGGAAAGAAATTGAAGATTTGAAGGCGGAGATGAACGAATTAAGAGCTGCCAAGAGAAGCAGGTCAGACAGCGTGGAGAATTCCAGACTCCAACCCCTTTCGTCCCAGCCTCTCAGCGCACAAGGTCTTGTGTCACCGACGTTCCGAAATAACGTTTCGAACAACCCTCGAAATCAGCGTAAATCCGTGACAGAATCCATGGACTTTGAGAACAAGCCAGTTTATAACGTAAAATCCCAAGCACGAGACGCAAAACCTCCAGCTGGGATTCCGGGACCGTCACTCCAAAATTCTCAAGTTGGTCGGCCCGGCACCAAAGAAAGCATGGCTCAAAATTCATTAGGATCCAGCATTGATTCCAAAACAGCATCAGTCAGAGACGCGAAGTACGGCTTTCCCAACAGAGGAGGCCAAAATGGAGGCTCTCGTGAATTCGGCAATCGCTCGCTCAACCCTAACTTAGGGGAAAACGTTTCAGACAACAGCGAAGCGAAGTCAAAACCCAGATTGGACCCAAAATCGTCAGTCGGAGGCAACCAGCAACGTTTCAACCAATCCCTGAACAGACCCTCAAGATGGCCGGCGAACGCTCTCACAACGCCACTCCACGTCGCGACTCGGCACAGAAAAGCCATGGCACAACGCCGTTCCAACGCTGGTCGGAACCCCAACGCCTCAGACAACGCCACGGAAATTGCCTGGAAGAAGAAGGACCAAAAACCAAGAGAAGGCTGCGCACAGCTGGCGCTGCGGCGTATGATGACGGCCAGAAGCAGTTCCCTCATCCTGTTGCCCTTCCACTTCATCCTCGTGGCTTTCCTGCTGCTCTACCTGATGGTGGGCGCTCTCATCATCGTCAAGGTGAGCTCAAGGGGTGGTCCCCTCAGGGAGGTACAACTGTTGTATCTATGGGAATTAGCACTCCCAGTGGGAAAATGTGAGGGCCCGAGCTGAGAGTTGAAATAAAATGTTTTTGTTATGTTTAGGACTATCTTTCTTTCGGTTTACTGCTGTCCTGTTTTTCATCACCTACTACTTTCTTCTTCGATTTTGATCTTGTTTCATAATCTTCTCTCACAATTAGCTGTTTGTATGCCCTTTCTGCATTTATTTCGCGTTCCATCAGCTCCATACTAATTGGTGCTTTTCTCCTTCCGGTCTTTAGATCGCCTTTGTTGTGGTTAGAGAGGCTTAAACTAATCTAATCTAAGCTCAAGGAAAGGTGCAGCCTCAAGCAGCCCCACACTCCAGCGGTCAGGGCCAGTTTAACCCTTTAACGCCCCAGAGGACACCAATGTCCTCTTTCAAAAATATCCTCAATATATTGTATTTCTTGTTCAATTAGTTCCCTAATGTGTTCTTTGAAGTTCTCTGCAAGGTGGCAGTTCCTTTCCCACCCTGATATTGGTGACTGCCTGATGCCAGCGCCAGTTTAGTGACGGTGGTTGTGTTAACGGTAATATGAGTACAAAAATTCGGACGTTAAAGGGTTAAAGACGGGATTTCAACCTCACTGCATTTCTTACGTTCGTTGTGGCGTGTTCTATTCCGTTTGGTGATTCTGGTAAACTGGTGGTGGACTGGTGGTGGACTGGTGGTAGACTGGTAGTGGATTAGTGATAGACTAGTGGTGAACTGGTGGTAGACTGGTAGTAGACTGGTGATGCTGGGATAGGCAAGATTTTACTGTAATTTAGTTTAAACCTCTATAACCACAACGGTTTTTCCAAAGGGAGAATGTTGAAGTAGACTCGTTATACTGAGTTATGTAGGGAATTGATTTTGGTCAGTACGTATTTTTTATTTTGGAAAGATGATTTCTTTTAACTTGTTCGTACATTCAATTCAGTATCGCACGCAGGACTCACCTCATCACTGACGGTCGCACCGATCCTGGACCAGGAAATAGATTCTTTGCGCTAAATTTAAATAATTTCAACGGTTAAGTTTGACTGTGTATGTTAAAGAAATATAAGTTTTCATTGAATCGAAAAAAGTATTTATTTTTTTATTATTAGTTACTTTAGGTGAATGACATATGAGAAAATCTCGTAAACGATTGTATCTAATAGTACTAGTATTAGGTGTAAAACACAAACATTGGCAAGCTTTTAATGGTTTACTGAAATTTTCCAATGAGAGTTATTATTTTATAAGCTTCATTATTTTAGATTTATCCTTTTTGGAAAGCATTAATTATAATAAAACATTTATTTAGCATTTATGTGCAAACATCCTACAAACAATCCTACCAACAAGCAATCCCTCGCAAAAGGGGCACTGCATTCAAAAATTAACTTGCCCCGGTTTTCCAAATGCTTTTTCACTTGAAAATGCCTGTTAATTTTAAGCCGTGTATTTCTACGCGCGATTTATCAGTGCAATATTTACTTAGGACTTTCACAATGGTCAAGTGAGATAGGACTACTAGTAGAGTGTCCTCCTAAGCTCAGCGACGCGAACGCTTCAATCTACGTTTAGCAATCCGTTCAACATTGAACGCCAAACTTCAACGTACTCAAGGCTAATGGAATAATTATACTCAAGGCTAATGGAATAATTATATAGCACAAGAAGAACTCGAAAAAATTGAGCAAAAGCACATGCCTTTTCCTAAAAATTAGTCCTGAACTTCATTGCGCTCGTTAAAATTTCAACCAAGCAGGATTAATCTTTTTACGTAACAACCACATGATGCGGTGGCATGTAGATGTTGGCAATGGATGCAGACATTAGCTGTAAATAAACATTGGGCGGCGATGTGTAAGAGAGAAATGTCTATCTCTGCCTTCCTTCATGCAGGTTTTCAAACCAGAAATTGACTTAAAAATTCCTAAAGAAGACATGACCCCTAACCCTCATAACATGCCCCCTAACCCCGAGAACATTTAAACAATTTAAACAATTTATTTACCACAGGTGATACAGAGGTAGAAATTTTCTTAAGTCTAGTACAATGGTAAATTTGAGTATAGCTACCTGTGGGCCCGAACAAGTTCAGCGACTTCTAGGGCGTAAACATGACGTGACCCCGAGAGCAAAACCTAATTCCGAGAACATGACCTGACCCCGAGAACATGCCCTGACCCCGAGAACATGACCTGACCCCAAGAACATGACCTGACCCGAGAACATGCCCACAGGGCAGCGAGGGGCGGGTGGGGGCGTGGCACTGGAAGGCCGTCTCTGGAGACCCGGACGCGGCGGACGACCAGCCGGTGTCTCTGCAGGGTGGGTTGTGTTGTGTGATTTGTGATATATTGTGCATTGTGTGTGTTGTGTTATGTTTTTATGTTTTGTTGTTGTGTTCCCTATGTTGTTGTTTTGTCATGTTTTATTGTGTGTTTTATTGCGTTGTTTGTTTGTGTGTTACCTATGTTATATTTGTTCTGTTTATGTTCCCTGTGTTGTGTTGCCTGTGTTGCTGTGTTCAACGTGTTATTATGTTACCTGTGTTGTGTTCGTCTTGTGTATGTTCCCTGTGTTGTTAGGTACCTTGCGTTGTCATGTTCCCAAGGTTATTATATTCCTTATGCTGTTAGGTTCGCTGTAATGTTATGTTCCCCATATTGGTTTGTTCCCTGAGTTAGTCATGTAACCTATCTTGTTATTTCGGTTGTGATCACGTTGTCGGTTAGTTTATTAAGAAAGCTATGTTGTCCACGTTGTGCATGCCGCATAAAGATTTTTTGAAGCTCAAATGAAGTTAGAATTTTAAGAAATAAAATCTGCTAAAATTTTCGAATACTTTTAGCGGTTCCTCACAATAGATAGATGAATGTTGTAAAAAACGTATGACCGTGCTTAAAAACTAAAGACGCTTCCATTGACATAATTTATTTGTACGGATTAGAATATTTCATTAAAATCGTTTCCCATATCTCTGAATAATATAAAATACAATGCCATTTCAAATACGAGTACAATGTGAACAATTGAAACGCAAAGATCCTTTCCTTACATTACCTTATCTTTACCTAATCCTTATCTTATCCATACCGTATCTTTGTCGTATCCCTATTGTATCTATATCTTATACCTACCTGATCCTTACAGTCCCTAGCATAGCCCTACCTTATTCCTACCAGATTCCTTCCTTATCTCTCTTATCCCTAGCGTAGCCCTACCTTATCCCCACCTTATCCTTACCATAGCCCTACCTTATCCCTACCTTATCCCTACCATAGCCCTATCTTATCCCTACCGTAGCCCTACCTTATCCCCACCTTATCCTTACCATAGCCCTACCTTATCCCTACCTTATCCCTACCTTATCCCTACCATAGCCCTACCTTATCCCTACCGTAGCCCTACCTTATCCCCACCTTATCCTTACCATAGCCCTACCTTATCCCTACCATAGCCCTACCTTATCCCTACCAAAGCCCTACATTATTCCTTCTTTATCCCTCCTGAATTCCTTCCCTGTCCCTACTTCATCCTTACCGCATATATTTACCATATCCCTGTGTCTCTTTAGCGCAATGTTGAGGCAGGAAGTCAAGCTTTTCCTTCATTCATCATCGCTCAGTTCCGCGACCGGCCAATATCTCCGTGATTGGATTACGTATCAGTGATACGCATACAGGGAAACGGCCAATCAGGGGAGCCACTTGGCTGAGATGCGGTCATGATTAATATTTGGATTAATTGAAATTAAAAGGAAGGCTGAAGTAAGGCTATAGTAAAACAATGTTTGTATTTCTCCTAAACCCGTTTTTTGTTTTGTTTTAAAAGACATGTACGGGAATTATTAATTTTATTTAAACGTTTTTTTTTTAATTTTAGTTCTGTTTTCAAATAATATTATTTGAGTGTAGTCGCACAATGAATGTATATTTTGATGAAGATGTTCCTTAATTTTTGCTTGCGGCCTTTTTTTTTCTCGGTATTTTTTTAATTATTCGATAGTTAAGTGTTCTCTCAGATTATAATTAATTAGCAAGTACAAATATCATTTGTTTTTTTTTAAATAAAAATATTCCACGTATAATTTATTAATAATTACTGAAGGTTAAAATTTAAGCCAGACAATTACATATCGAAATTAATGGACAATTTTTTCATAACGACTATCAGTAGTACGTGTGTTATTCATCAATAATGAGATAATATTTACTACCCCTGTGTTGCTACAGACCTACTAATTACCCATAGTGGGTAATTGCACAGGGTTAGTAATTATACAAACTAAACAATTACCCAAAGTTAGCAAGTTACACAGAGGACATTATGAAACGAACTGAGGAATTACCCTAGGGGAGTAATTACACCGTAAGTAATTACGCCCAATAAGCAACTACACAAAGTAAGTAATCACACAGACTTGGTAATCACACAGACTTAGTGATCACACAGACTTGGTAATTACACAGACTTGGTAATCACACAGACTTGGTAATCACACAGACTTGGTAATCACACAGACTTGGTAATCACACAGACTTGGTAATCACACAGACTTAGTAATCACACAGACTTGGTAATCACACAGACTTGGTAATCACACAGACTTGGTAATCACACAGACTTGGTAATCACACAGACTTGGTAATCACACAGACTTGGTAATCACACAGACTTGGTAATCACACAGACTTGGTAATCACACAGACTTGGTAATCACACAGACTTGGTAATCACACAGACTTGGTAATCACACAGACTTGGTAATCACACAGACTTGGTAATCACACAGACTTGGTAATCGCACAGACTTGGTAATCACACAGACTTGGTAATCACACAGACTTAGTAATCACACAGACTTAGTAATCACACAGACATAGTAATCACACAGACTTGGTAATCACACAGACTTGGTAATCACACAGACTTGGTAATCACACCGACTTGGTAATCACACAGACTTGGTAATCACACAGACTTGGTAATCACACAGACTTGGTATTCACACAGACTTGGTAATCACACAGACTTAGTAATCACACAGACTTGGTAATCACACAGACTTAGTAATCACACAGACTTAGTAATCACACAGACTTAGTAATCACACAGACTTAGTAATCACACAGAATTAGTAGTCACACAGACTTGGTAATCACACAGACTTGGTAATCACACAGACTTGGTAATCACACAGACTTGGTAATCACACAGACTTGGTAATCACACAGACTTGGTAATCACACAGACTTGGTAATCACACAGACTTGGTAATCACACAGACTTGGTAATCACACAGACTTGGTAATCACACAGACTTGGTAATCACACAGACTTGGTAATCACACAGACTTGGTAATCACACAGACTTAGTAATCACACAGACTTAGTAATCACACAGACATAGTAATCACACAGGCTTGGTAATCACACAGACTTGGTAATCACACAGACTTGGTAATCACACCGACTTGGTAATCACACAGACTTGGTAATCACACAGACTTGGTAATCACACAGACTTGGTATTCACACAGACTTGGTAATCACACAGACTTAGTAATCACACAGACTTGGTAATTGCACAGACTTGGTAATCACACAGACTTGGTAATCACACAGACTTGGTAATTACACAGACTTGGTAATCACACAGACTTGGTAATCACACAGACTTGGTAATCACACAGACTTGGTAATCACACAGACTTGGTAATCACACAGACTTGGTAATCACACAGACTTAGTAATCACACAGACATAGTAATCACACAGACTTGGTAATCACACAGACTTGGTAATCACACAGACTTGGTAATCACACCGACTTGGTAATCACACAGACTTGGTAATCACACAGACTTGGTAATCACACAGACTTGGTAATCACACAGACTTGGTAATCACACCGACTTGGTAATCACACAGACTTGGTAATCACACAGACTTGGTAATCACACAGACTTGGTATTCACACAGACTTGGTAATCACACAGACTTAGTAATCACACAGACTTGGTAATCACACAGACTTAGTAATCACACAGACTTAGTAATCACACAGACTTAGTAATCACACAGACTTAGTAATCACACAGAATTAGTAGTCACACAGACTTGGTAATCACACAGACTTGGTAATCACACAGACTTGGTAATCACACAGACTTGGTAATCACACAGACTTGGTAATCACACAGACTTGGTAATCACACAGACTTGGTAATCACACAGACTTGGTAATCACACAGACTTGGTAATCACACAGACTTGGTAATCACACAGACTTGGTAATCACACAGACTTGGTAATCACACAGACTTGGTAATCACACAGACTTGGTAATCACACAGACTTAGTAATCACACAGACTTAGTAATCACACAGACATAGTAATCACACAGACTTGGTAATCACACAGACTTGGTAATCACACCGACTTGGTAATCACACAGACTTGGTAATCACACAGACTTGGTAATCACACAGACTTGGTAATCACACAGACTTGGTATTCACACAGACTTGGTAATCACACAGACTTAGTAATCACACAGACTTGGTAATTGCACAGACTTGGTAATCACACAGACTTGGTAATCACACAGACTTGGTAATCACACAGACTTGGTAATTACACAGACTTGGTAATCACACAGACTTGGTAATCACACAGACTTGGTAATCACACAGACTTAGTGATCACACAGACTTAGTAATCACACATACTGAGTACCTACACAAAGTAAGTAACTACACGCAGCAGTGAGTAATGACCAGTACCCCCCAGACCCGCCGGGGCGGGCGGCGGTGCGCAAGGAGGTGCTGGAGAAGGTGATGGACATGGCGGTGGAGGCGGTGCTGGTGCGCAGCAAGCGGGAGGTGCTCAAGAACATCTTCTACTCCCCTGACATGCAGGCAGCCTTCCGGGCTCATCAGGTCACAGTCTAGTTCTGAACATGTTAAAAATCTCTTCATCTTTTCCTAATTAAGTTGAAAATAATATTTACCGTCTATTTCTAATTAAGCTGAAAGTAATATTTACTGTCTATTTCTAATTGAGTTGAAATCCTCGTGTGTTTGTCATTAAGTTAGAAATATTATCCTCGAATATTTGTAATTAAGTTTAAAACTATGTCCTTATCTATTTCTATTTAAGTTAAAAATATTATCCTTATCTATTTCTAATTAACCCATTTCAGCCCTAAGTGCCATATATGGCACACTCAGTAAAAATGCTAACCCCCTTTTGCTCTCTTCGAATTTGTGCTTCAAATTTTTTTTTCTATTTTTTTAAGCTTTCTGCCGGACGGCGGTTCCGTCATTATTCCGATGGTGATCACCTGATGCGTCAGTCTAGTGGCAGTGGTTGTGATATTGGGAATATGAGTAAAAAAATTGGGCTGAAATGGGTTAAGTTAAAAATACGATATCGTATTTTTATCGTATTATCCTCGTCTACTTCCAAATTAAGTTATAGACGATATCCCCATTTGGGCTAGATTATGCACCTAGAGGCATTGAGAAAATTATCTGCAACTTACAGTAGTTACCTTAACTATTGTATCCTATCTAAGTGAATCTCCTAGAGGAATATGTCAGGTCCTGACCTGAGAGTTAAATTGGCCTTTTTTGATCTGTTCCCTGCTGTCCTGTTATTCAGTACCTACTACTTTCTTCTTCAACTTTTATCTTGTTTCATGAACTTCTTTCTCAACTTACTGTTTCTATGCCCCTTCTGCATAGATTCCGCATTCTCCATACTAAATGGTGCCTTCCTCCTTCCTCTCTTCGTGACGCTCTTTTATTGATTAGGGAGACTTAAACAAACATAAAATCTAATCTAACCGTATACATACAACCAGGAGACGGGGTACCAAACATTACCCAGCGACGATACCATCAAGGCGATCAGTGACGACATCACTCGGCGCTGGAGGGACGACCTCAGCGCTGTGCTCGCCCGCAACGACTTCATTGCTGACCTTTATACACTGGGGTACCAGGTGGGTGGGCTGTTGTACCCCTGGGTGTTGTACCCTGAAGTGGGTGGGGTGTTGTACCCTGAAGTGGGTGGGGTGTTGTACCCTGAAGTGGGTGGGGTGTTGTACCCTGAAGTGGGTGGGGTGTTGTACCCTGAAGTGGGTGGGGTGTTGTACCCTGAAGTGGGTGGCGTGTTGTACCCTAGAGTCCCCCAGGGTATAAAACAGTGTTCAAAATCTTGGTTGCATTAATTTGGTTGCTTGCTATCTACACTTTAAATCAACCAAGATTGTTTTCATCAGCGCCTAGAAGAAATAATGTTTCCAAAGAGGTCGATGTATTTTCTTTGGTGTATTTTATCAATCAATTAGTGTACACGACCCGTCAAAAATGACGGGATTTGATGTTTTGTTCAAATAAATTTTGCAGACGGGGATGACAAACAAATATATCCATCCCAATAGTACCCGCCATTAAATAAATCTTGTAGATGTGGATGACAAACAAATATATCCATCCCAAAAGTACCCGCCATTAAATAAATCTTGCAGATGTGGATGACAAACAAATATATCCATCCCAACAGTACCTGCCATTAAATAAATCTTACAGATGTGGATGACAAACAAATATATCCATCCCAACAGTACCCGCCATTAAATAAATCTTGCAGATGTGGATGACAAACAAATATATCCATCCCAAAAGTACCCGCCATTAAATAAATCTTGCAGATGTGGATGCCAAACAAATATATCCATCCCAATAGTACTCGCCATTAAATAAATCTTACAGGTGTGGATGACAAACAAATATATCCATCCCAACAGTACCTGCCATTAAATAAATCTTGCAGATGTTGATGACAAACAAATATATCCATCCCAACAGTACCCGCCATTAAATAAATCTTACAGATGTGGATGACATACAAATATATCCATCCCAACAGTACCTGCCATTAAATAAATCTTGCAGATGTTGATGACAAACAAATATATCCATCCCAACAGTACCCGCCATTAAATAAATCTTGCAGATGTGGATGACAAACAAATATATCCATCCCAACAGTACCCGCCATTAAATAAATCTTGCAGATGTGGATGCCAAACAAATATATTAATCCCAACAGTACCCGCCATTAAATAAATCTTGCAGATGTGGATGACAAACAAATATATCCATCCCAACAGTACCCGCCATTAAATAAATCTTGCAGATGTGGATGCCAAACAAATATATTAATCCCAACAGTACCCGCCATTAAATAAATCTTGCAGATGTGGATGACAAACAAATATATCCATCCCAACAGTACCCGCCATTAAATAAATCTTGCAGTCGTGGATGACAAACAAATATATCCATCCCAACAGTACCTGCCATTAAATAAATCTTGCAGATGTTGATGACAAACAAATATATCCATCCCAACAGTACCCGCCATTAAATAAATCTTACAGATGTGGATGACATACAAATATATCCATCCCAACAGTACCTGCCATTAAATAAATCTTGCAGATGTTGATGACAAACAAATATATCCATCCCAACAGTACCCGCCATTAAATAAATCTTGCAGATGTGGATGACAAACAAATATATCCATCCCAACAGTACCCGCCATTAAAATATTCTTGTACTTGTGCACTGGTGAAACTCGTATCACAGATACGGTCATTGAGCGTCCTTGTGAGCGTCACAAACACACGCACCGACCAATTTAATGCGTTCGGTGAGACGCCTATTGTAATAACATAAGAGAAATTACTCACGAGAAATATAAATATTTGTGAACTTATTTGTTTATAAATTTAAGGTGTATTATTATTTAATAACAGATGAAGAATTTCAATTAATATTCTCAAAGTTTAGGCATTATGAAAAATCTATGTAGTAGATTTAATGAATGACATTTTCCAAAATGAAGTCATTTTAATTTTTCCTTTTAACTTCTCCCTTTGTTTCCTGTGTTTTCTTTTCATTTTGTTATTTATTGATTTTTCATCATTTGAATTTTTTTCTCTTTTTTCCCTTTATTCTTTGTTCCTTCTTTTTTCCTTCTCTCCCTTTTCCTTTCCTCTTTTTTTCCTTTCCCTTTTTTCCATTCCTCTTTTTTTCCATTCCATATTGTTTTATTCATTACTTTTTTCATTCCTCTTTTTTCCATTCTCTCCTTCTTTTCCCTCCCCTCCCCCCCGTTCACACCCCACCTCACAGAACCAACAGTATACGTTACCTCAACACTTTCATAACCAACTAACGTACTAACTAACTCATTAACTAAGGTATAATGTACATAGCTTACTAACTAATTAACTAACTAACCAACTAACATACTAATGAAATAAGGAATAATGTACATAACTTGCTAACTAACTCACCAACCAACTAACATACTAACTTCTTAACTAAGGTATAATGAACATAACTAACTTGTTAACTAACTAACTACCTAACTTGTTAACTAACTAACTAACTAACTTTTTAATTACGGTATAATGTACATAACTAACTTGTTAACTAACTAACTTGTTAACTAAGCAGTTACGCGTGTGTGCGCAGATTTCCGTACACGAGATGTTCGAGTTTCTGTCGCCGTACGCGCCGCTGCCTGCCGGCATCTCCTGGGACCATCCCTCCGCCATCCTGCACGCCTTCTCCCTCGTCTCCACCATCGGTCGGGGCATAGTCATGCTAAATCATGCTAAATAATACCAAATACTATCAAATCAAACTAAATAAGAATAATTAATACTACCCTAAGGAGGATAAAACTATTGTATCTAGGGGGATTATCGCTCCCAGGGAGAAAATGTGAGGGCGTTAGGTAGGACTTCTTTTCGTTGAAATAAAATGTTTTATTGTTATGCTAAGGACCACTTTTTCGGTTCACTGCTGTCCTATTTTTAAACGCGTAATACTGTCTTCTTCAAATATTATCTTGTTTCATAAACTTTTTATCAATTTACTGTTTCTATGCATCTTGTGCATAGATTCCATGTCCCTTAACTCTATTCTAAACAGTGCCTCGCTCCTTCCTCTCTCTAGAACGCCTTTATTCTCTAACTCCACTCTAAATGGTGTTTCGCTCCTTCCTCTCTCTGGAACGCCTTTTATTGCTCTTAGGAAAACTTTAACTTCATTCTAAATACTGCCTCGTTTCTTCCTCTCATCGGAACGCCATCATTGCAGTGAGGGAAACGTTAACTCATCTGTAATCGATCCCATACCTCCATTTTAAATAGTGCCTCGTTCCTTCCTCTCCCTAAAACGCCTTTACTGACGTTAAGGAAACTTTGACTCATCTGTAATCTATCCCATACCTCCATTCTAAATAGTGCCTCGATCCTTCCTCTCTATGAAACGCCGTTATTGCGGTTAGGAGAACTTTAGCTCCATTCTAAATGGTGCCTCGTTCCTTCCTCTCTCTGGAACGCCTTCACTGACGTTAAAGGAAACTTCAACTCATCTCCTGCAACCTCCGTACAGGTGGAGGGGCCCGCACGGGAGGCAGCATCCGCGGCTTCGTGGTTGCCTACACCATCGTCGGCGTGGCGCTCTACTATTGGACGGTGAACGTCTGGAGTCGCCGGGTCACAGACACGCTCATCAGGCTCTCGCACATCTGCTCCACTTCTGTTCGGGTTGGTGCTCATATTTGGTGTGGTCAAAGAAATAAGATTAGGTGAATTGGAAGATTTTGGATTGTGGATTGTGTGAGTTTGGATTATGTGAATTTGGAAATTTGGGATTGTGGATTGCGTAAATTTTGAAAATTGAGGTTGGGGATTTTGTACACTTGGAAAATTGAGATTTTGGATGAGTATATTTGGTTTATGTGAATTTGAAAAATTTCGATTGTGGATTATGAAAATTTGGATAATGTGAAAACACTCGGGTTAGTGCGGCTGTTTGGCGTATTCAAAACGCAAGTTTATGTGAATTTGGAAAATGTAACTGTGCCCCCCTCCCCCCCGCAGGAGGACGGTCCACAGGCCCGGGAGTCGCGGGAGCAGCAGGCGCGGGCGCTGGCGCTGTGCTTCTCGCTCATGCTGGTGCTGGGGTGCGTCCTGCCGGCCTGCCTGGCCTGTTGTCTGACCTGCCTGCCTGGCCTGCTGTCTGGCCTGTTGCCTGGCCTGCCTGCCTGGCCTGCTGTCTGGCCTGCTGTCTGGCCTGTTGTCTGGCCTGCCTGCCTGGCCTGCTGTCTGGCCTGTTGCCTGGCCTGCTGTCTGGCCTGCTGTCTGGCCTGTTGTCTGGCCTGCCAGCCTGGCCTGCTGTCTGGCCTGTTGCCTGGCCTGCTGTCTGGCCTGTTGTCTGGCCTGCCTGCCTGGCCTGCTGTCTGGCCTGTTGCCTGGCCTGCTGTCTGGCCTGCTGTTTGGCCTGTTGTCTGGCCTGCCTGCCTGGCCTGCTGTCTGGCCTGTTGCCTGGCCTGCCGGCCTGGCCTGCTGTCTGGCCTGCTGTCTGGCCTGCTGTCTGGCCTGTTGTCTGGCCTGCTGTCTGGCCTGTTGCCTGGCCTGCCTGCCTGGCCTGCTGTCTGGCCTGCTGTTTGGCCTGTTGTCTGGCCTGCCTGCCTGGCCTGCTGTCTGGCCTGTTGCCTGGCCTGCCGGCCTGGCCTGCTGTCTGGCCTGCTGTCTGGCCTGCTGTCTGGCCTGTTGTCTGGCCTGCTGTCTGGCCTGTTGCCTGGCCTGCCTGCCTGGCCTGCTGTCTGGCCTGCTGTCTGGCCTGCTGTCTGGCCTGCTGTCTGGCCTGCTGTCTGGCCTGTTGTCTGGCCTGTTGTCTGGCCTGTTGTCTGGCCTGTTGCCTGGCCTGCCTGCCTGACCTGTTGTTTGGCCTGCTGTCTGGCCTGCCTGCCTGGCCTGCCTGGCCTGCCTGTCTGGCCTGTTGCCTGGCCTGCTGTCTGGCCTGTTGCCTGGCCTGCCAGCCTGGCCTGTTGTCTGGCCTGCCTGCCTGGCCTGCTGTCTGGCCTGTTGCCTGGCCTGCCTGCCTGGCCTGTTGTCTGGCCTGCCTGCCTGGCCTGCTGTCTGGCCTGGCCTGCCTGCCTGGCCTGCTGTCTGGCCTGCTGTCTGGTCTGCTGTCTGGGCTGCTGTCTGGCCTGTTGTCTGGCCTGCCTGCCTGGCCTGCTGTCTGGCCTGTTGCCTGGCCTGCCTGATTTGCTACCTTGCCTGCTACATAATATCTTTGTGTGTTGTTTTCATAGATTCATTATATTTAAGGCATATTCCACATTCCCTACCTCTTCAGGGATTAACTAAGCCCGTCTCCATAGGTTAGTTGTTTATGATAGACTGACGCCGTCAAAAATAACGGCGGATTTTTTTTGGGTTCGAACTGCAAGTCATTCATGAATGCTGATTTTGAATGATTAGTTGAATTGTGTATCCCTGCTTCGTTCAATTGTATCATTAAAATGAATTAATTGAAAGCATTAATAAATAGAATGAAAATCGCAGTGACATCAATATATGTGAATTGTAATTCAAAACTGAATATTTGTCACTTTGTAGTGTTGAGGTATCATTTAGTTAACGGTATAGCAGTAGCGTGGAACACGACCTGTGTTATATTAAGGGGGTTAGTATGCACTAGTAGGTCCTTTCAGTAGGCATTGGATAGGCAATATGCCTAGGTGTGTGATGTTCTTCTATCCCATGCTATGGGAACTGGTGCCCCAAGGGGGGAGACTGTTAGGTCCCCTCAACTATAGGTAGGCCTTCGGGACGTCTGTCTTTCGTGCCCACTTTGCATCTTTCAGTTTTCATGCCTTCTTTGCTATTTCTTTTCGGTTTTTCGCTTCTCTTCTTTCCTTCCAAACTTGCATTTTCCATACGCATGGTATCCTTAATGGTAACGCACCTTGTGCATGGAGTCCCTGCTCTCTACAGCCCACACTAAATCATTTCTTCCTTCGCTATTTTGAGATCGCATTTCAAGTTTCTTGGAAATCGTTCCCTAAATAATTTAAAAATAATAGAAATAACAATAAATGATAATAGTCATAATATTAATTATGGTTATGAGGTAATAGTGAGAACAACAACAATAGGGACAATAATAATTTTAGTGATAATAGTGGTATGAAAAGTAATAATGAAGCTACACCCCACCCTCCCCATAATTTCAGTGATATCAATATTAATAATATTAAAGTCAATAATAGAGCAACAACTCGCTTTCCCACAATATTAGTGCTATTAGAAAAATTAAAAATAAAGCTACACCTTACCTCTCCCTTCCCCCACAGAAAAACATCCACAATGAGAATAATAATTTTAGTGATAACCGTATTAAAAAATAACAATAACCTCCCCCTCCCCTAAGAACAATACCAACGATAATAATATTATTAATATTGATAACAATAGTAAAGTTCCCCCCCCCCCCCCCGCAGGGTATGGTTGGGCCTGTGCCCCGTGTGTATGGGCACTCCTCGCGCGAGCTACGGGGAGCGTCTCGAGTCTGCAACGATGGCGCTGCTGCTGGTGCGCCCCCCCCTACCCCCTCCCCCAGGTGAGGCCCCCTACCCCCCTCCCCCAGGTGAGGCCCCCTACCCCCTCCCCCAGGTGAGGCCCCCTACCCCCCTCCCCCAGGTGAGGCCCCCTACCCCCCTCCCCCAGGTGAGGCCCCCTACCCCCTCCCCCAGGTGAGGCCCCCCTACCCCCTCCCCCAGGTGAGGCCCCCCTACCCCCTCCCCCAGGTGAGGCCCCTGCCCCCTCCCCCAGGTGAGGCCCCCTACCCCCTCCCCCAGGTGAGGCCCCCTTCTCCCACCTCAGGTGAGGCCCCCTTCTCCCACCTCAGGTGAGGTGACGAGACGACTAGTTGCTGTCGTGTGGTGGTGGGATATCTGCCACTTAATTTAATTTCTTGTGATATATAACGGTTGAGTACCCGCTAGTTTATTCAATTGATTAGGATATAGGTCAGCGGGATACCCGCTTGGTTCATTGATTGTGATATGTATCGGCGGGGTACCCGCTAGGTTCATTGATTGTGATATATATCGGCGGGATACCCGCTAGGTTCAATTATTGTGATATATATCGGCGGGATACCCGCTTGGTTCATTGATTGTGATATATATCGGCAGGATACCTAGGTTCATTGATTGTGATATATATCGGCGGGATACCCGCTAGGTTCATTGATTGTGATATATATCGGCAGGATACCTAGGTTCATTGATTGTGATATATATCGGCGGGATACCCGCTTGGTTCATTGATTGTGATATATATCGGCAGGATACCTAGGTTCATTGATTGTGATATATATCGGCGGGATACCCGCTAGGTTCATTGATTGTGATATATATCGGCAGGATACCTAGGTTCATTGATTGTGATATATATCGGCGGGATACCCGCTAGGTTCATTGATTGTGACATATATCGGCGGGATACCCGCTAGTTCAATTGATTCTGAGGCACATTAGCGAGATACCCGCTATTTTCTTTATTTATGATATACATTGGTGAGGTACCCCCCAGTTGCCCAGAAAGTAGCACCACATATCAGCGGGGGACCCGCGCTGGCTTACCTAAGGTGTCCACTGGTGGACCACCCTTTAGTTCCGTTCATTATTAAAACTTTGACTGCGGCTGGTAAAACTCAAGCTTAATTTCAAACAACAATTTAAATCAATTGTAGTTAGCAATGTGGAAACTGGCGAACATTTACTGGATCGTTCCTTCATTTAGTTTTGATGAAGTATTAATGAAAATTGACTTTGCGACTACAGGCTGGTCTGCAGCATTATGAAAACTCCCTC